>OX328127.1:68068535-68213535 GCA_946811695.1 Gonocerus acuteangulatus | reverse complement strand
TTGATATTATTTTAAGCTTAATATGCTGAAAAATCGAATACATAAACGTCCAATACAAAATCCAATATGCTGAAAAGTCCAATACATAAACGTTTAACTGTCAAGCAGATCCACTAGAAATAGTAGGGTATGGGAGTTTAGCCACAATGTCTTCAACATCAATATCATACAAATTTTCATCTTATCTCGTAAACTTGTCACTTAAAGTTTGTTTTTTCAAATATTGGATCTTAGACATTGGACATTTAATACCACAAATCTCTGCGACTAAATATGTAATAGTCTTTTTACTTTTATTTTTAACAAGCATAAAATTTCCTTTTTCCAAATCATATTTTTCAAATAGTTACTGGCCATCGACATAACTCACGGCATTTATCAGACGAATCAACGTCACTTTCTCCTGAAGAAATTTCGGTGTCAGTACCAGAATCTGAACTGTCATTAGAATAATTTTCTTTTTATTTACCACTTTTATAGGAAAGGTTTTATTTGTGATAGAAATGGTTAAGTAGTTTTTGCAAGAATCCTCTTTGACTTGAATAATCCAAAGTAGGTTACACAAGAACTCTAGTGAAGGAGCTAAACACTAATTACACAAAAATTTATAAAATGTTGCTACATGCCGCCACAGCCTCGTTGGTCAAAGGTACAGTATGGTCAGAGGTACAACACCTTCCCCTATATATATATATATATATATATATATATATATATATATATATATATATATATATATATATATATATATCAAATTTTATTTTATAATTAAAAAAAACAAAACTGTAATATCGTTATTATATGAGACCTGGTGGCCGTGAGTGTTAAGGCGTGAGCACTTAACACTCCGTGCCAAGGGTCATGGGTTCGATAACCCGTCCTAAAGTTCTTAGTTAATAATAAAGGACGTAAAAATTGAAATAAATAAAATGGGAATTGGTGGTAGAAGGCTGAAAATTTAGAGTTGTGTGTATTTTTTAATGCCAAATCACAAAAAAATAATAATTGAATAGGTATTTTGTCCAAAAAATAAAAAAAAAATATTTTTTCAGGTGGTCCACCCTTATCACTTAGGGGTATAAAAAATAGCTTAGATCCTATTCTCAGACCTACTGAATATACACAAAAAATGTCACAAAAATCGGTCAAGCTGATTCGGAGGATTTTGGTCACAAACACGATAATTTTATGTATTATATATATGTTGTTTTTCATGACCATTCGGCACACTAGGGAAATAGTGTGGTCAGTACTATGCTTCGGCTGGATTTTCCCCTTTGCAGGAACCAATTAATAAATTAATTAAAGGCTGGGTTGACCTAGGCACGGTTAGGGAGGTGGAATCCTTAGTGCTTGCTCCGGGTTTGAAATATATATATATATATATATATATATATATATATATATATATATATATATATATATAAAATGTCTGTTTGCACTCTAGCTGGCTCAAAAACGGACCGATTTTAATAAAATTTGATATAAAAATAATTAGCCTAATTTCAAAAATATTTAGCCTAAAGGTCAAGTTTGTTATTTAGCAGAAGAACCGCCTAGTTTAGGACATAGTTTTTGCCCTTAATTCGCGCGAAAAAAAATGTTGTTTATTTTGGGCTCTCGGTTGTATGGAAATTAATGAAACCATTTCTTCTGAATTAAAATTATTTGTTTTTTTCATGAATATTATTATTTCAATTGTCCAAGAGACCGTATATGGTTTGTGTAACGTCTTGCATTCCTCAAATACATATTTAATCAAAAAGAAGTATTTTTATTAGTGATTTGATATAAAAGAGAATCCTATTCATAAAGCTAAGAACTTTCCAACTCTGTCTTTGGACTAAAAAACTAAATTTAAATGGAAAATGTGGAACAAAAGTTATTCTGTTTTAAACCAACCCGATACAATGTTACGTCGAGTGGTATTTTCGCTTAAATCCTCTTTGTTTTCTTAAAACTTTACTAAATTAAGGTTATTTTGAGATTGTATAAGAGAAAAGAATATTAACAATCCAGGGAAGAAAGGGGTAAGCCCTTGTTCCGCCGTGGAGTGGTACTCATGATTCGTCGTTATTCAGACAAGGGTTTTGAAGGAGCAACCTGTCGATGGGGTTACAATGAAACCTCTCCTTCAAATTGTAATCACTTACTAGTAGGGGGCTTATTCAAGTGTCAATCCGACGGGCCTTTATTGACTTTTTCAATGGCTAATGATGCCCGAAAAGCTTTCAATTACCATTTCATTACGAAAAGAGGTAAAGGGGCTTTTCATAGATGTTGAATAGATTGTAGGCTTTAGAGAGAATCCAACATCTTGTGGAGCTAACATTTTCCAGCAAATCACCTAAGATGTATTTGGAGAGAGGAATAGAAGTCTCTCTTAGGATAATGAGTTTCTTACTTCGATTACAGGTCATTGTATTTAGTAGCCATTTTATTTAATTTTTTATTGTGTATTATTCAGCGTTTTCCAGTCTTAGACCGACAGACTTCGTATATCGATGGGGAATCGAAAAACTAAGACACAAAGTCCTTTGGCGATTTTCTCATTTTCGCTTTTTTTTTTAGAAAAACGCAAAAAACGTGTTGTTTTGGACAAATCCCAATTTATCGCTTAAACGAAGCGTTGTACGAAAACCTCTTCAATACAAAAGTTGCAGCTTATTAAATTATCTTTAATATGAGACCCCCATCGGATGGACATTTTGTTACACAGTGAGATAGAAATTTTTTGATCCGACGAACCGTCTGCGCGTGGAGCGCAAAAACTGAGAAAAACTCCTTTTTTTTTTTTTTTTTTTTTTTTTTTTTTGTACTTATGGGCATGCAAAATAAAGTGGTATATATATATATACAAGAAGATAGACGCTTAAATTTAATTAAAGCTGGCAAATTTAAGAGAATTACTTACTGACTATACTTGAAAAACTTATATTTATTCATGCTTAAGGAAATCCTCGGATTTTATAATTGAATATTGTCATAATATGGCATTTATTTAATGATAGTTTAAACAATACAGACCAGTTGAATAGACTTAACCAGTAATCCACAATTCATCTCTAACTACCACTGGTTGGAAACTGTTGTGCGGCCCGCAGACTTATAGTCTAGTAAGAGGCACAAGTGTGGGTAGAGACCACCAATCAGAGCCCTCGTTACTAAACCACTGACCATCCACACACATCCTGCGGTAATAAACACAGACCCTTTCATCTCACTCCAAATCTACAGGCCCCTTCTCATGATACATTTACTCCCAGAACATTTACACAAAACTCCCCTTGGTCATTTCAATTTTTTTTTTTTTTTTTTTTTTTTTTTTTGTATATTCCTCTCGTATGAGAACACATTTTTTTCATTCGAGTTGTTTATTTGGGCGAAATTAGTTTTAAACTTCATTGGAGGGGAGAGATCGGTTTTAGGGTATGAAAAAATATTTTTGAAGTAAGTAACGCATGTGTTGAAGAGCTTGTCAGCAATATTGCTTTTGAGAGCATGAATGTTTAGAAAGGAGATTTCATTTAAAATAGAAATACAAGTTAAAATAAAATGTTATTAAGTTTAGGGTCTCCTCCATGGTCCAGTGGACATATTCGGTCATTTGCGGTGTACATAGTCCTGTGTTTAATAAATTTAAAATACTAGAAGAAGTACCTGCAGACTCTTTGCCGTCTATTATCCAATCCTTTGGATGAAATAACTTGCATTGTTTTGATATGAAGCCTGACAGCGTACACTGCAACGCAACCAAGCATGAAAGGGGGTTTCTGGGCTCAAAATCCTAGACTGCTGTTTTAGTTTTGCCCACAAATGAAGATTTTGAACAAATATTAAATCATAAAATATAAAATATATTAGTTAACACTTATGGGTGCTAAAAGTTGCGACCGTAAGCATCATATGAAATAAACTAAATCAAGATAAAATAACTTATTATGTCTACACATTATATAAATAAATGGACTCCATAAAAAAAGTAATTTATTCAGTAATAATTCATTCTCGTTCAATTACCTTTGGTTCATTCTTCGCAGCTTCCAAAAGCTTCAGGTGGCCTGAAGTTATCATCAATATGGCATTGCTGTCTTTTGGTTTTTCAACTCCCAATTTTATCATCTTGATTGACCTCCATATATCTCTGGAACATGTTGAGCGTTGATTTACATGTGTAAATTAAAAATGTGGTTAAATTAATTATTTCAGTCAAGACCTAATACTCACTCCGAAGGGAACGATGTGTTTTTTTTTTTTTTTTTTTTTTTTTTTTTTTTTTTTTTTTTTTTTTGTATCACCGTTGTGTTGTTAGTTACGAAAATGTTGAATAAAACCCGAAATTACGGTAGGTAAGAAAATAATTATAATCTGAATATGAGACACGTCAGCTTCTAGGCCGTCATCGCTGAGTATACCTTAATTGGCCGATTTAAGTTGAAGATGTCTTCAGTTATGTGGGGTATATGAGATGAAGATGTCTTCAGTTACGTGGGAAATAGAAGTTGAGGATGTCTCCAGTTATGTGGTGAATAGAAGTTGAGGATGTCTCCAGTTATGTGGTGAATTGAAGTTGAAGATGTCTTCAGTTATGTGGTAAATATAAGTTGAATATGTCTTCAGTTATGTGGTAAATAGAAGTTGAAGATGTCTCCATTTATGTGGTGAATAGAAGTTGAAGATGTCTTCAGATATGTGGAGAATAGAAGTTAAAGATATCTTCAGATATGTGGAGAATAGAAGTTGAAGATATCTTCAGTTATGTGGGGAATATAAGTTGAAGATGTCTTCAGTTACGTGGTAAATATAAGTTGAATATGTCTTCAGTTATGTGGGGAATATAAGTTGAATATGTCTTCAGTTATGTGGAGAATAGAAGTTAAAGATATCTTCAGATATGTGGAGAGTAGAAGTTGATGATATCTTCAGGTATGTAATAGAAGTTGAAGATCTCTTTAAATGTGTGGCAAATTCTATTAATACCTTGTGCATCTAATCCTTCCAAGGCGAATTTCCTTCACTATCCTTCTAATCGTGCAGTCCACTTTGTTCTTCAGGTGAACGGGAAGTTTTCTTTCAATCATTGTTTTCTCAATTATCCCGTGCATTCCAATCATTTCTTGAATTCTGTTCTGGACATGCTTACATTTAGTTATTGATAATCATTAGAAAACTACCCTAAAATTATATAGATATATTTGTAAAATCATTTTATTTTTTTTGTATAAGGATTACGTAGCTAATATAAGGACAATTTATTTTTACGACTTAATTTTCAACTGCAGAGCCCTTAAGAACAATAAGCTTTATTTAAGTCTGTATACTTTTATTAAAGCTTATACATTATTAAAAATACATAAATAATTAATGTACAAATTATATTAGTCAGTGTTCTTCTCCGGCCTAATCAGACGTATTTTTTTGTCACATTTGTATAGTAGGTAGCAAGCAGATCAATATATGTAAGAAATGACTTGGGCCTTCATAATTTTAAGTACTGGTTATTTTCTTGTCATTTAAAGCCTTTTTTTAAGATAAATATACTTACAAATACTGGGAAAATATTAAAAGCCTACAATTAACTACGGTTGAGTGTGGAGCTTAAAGTATTTTGTTAGACATACTAGAATTTTCAAAGGTGAATTTTGTGTCCGTAATTTAGAAAACTGAAAGATATAAAAAAACGTCTTCACTATTCAATAAACATAATGCTTCTTTTATTTATGTAGATATATGTTTTTTAAGAACTAGTGTCACCCATTTCTGACCTTTTTTTCAGAGCTGGTTGTTGCCGTCCTGAAAAATGTGCTCAGTTTACCTGTAATTAGAATTTACACATTTTTTGACAGTTTGTAATTAAAAGAGTTTGAGTATTTGAAATCAGCCAGACCAAATTAAATAAGATAGAAATTGAAATATATTGGAAAAACCATACTATTTATGTTAGAAAATCTACTGGTTGTACCTCATCTTTGACAACAGCTGGTACTTTCAACTTCTGTATTTGCCATCGCTTAGCAGCTGTTCTATATTCGTATTTGGCGATCGCTTCTTCAAGTAGATTCTTCTCCATTCTTTTCCTCAGTAAGTCCTTGACATTGTACAGCGATTCTAAAATGTTTTCCTTGACGTCCTGCGAGAGTTCGTCTACATATGGCAGGGTCAAATAAAGATCTTCCTCTGCTTGTCTTATCTCCTACAGAACAAATTTTTGGTAAATGATTCGTGTAGTTTCAGGAGTGGAAGAAGGAGTTATTTGTATCATGGTACACGAAATAATAGTCCTTAAGGGTTAAAGATACAAAATTAGTCAATATGGAATATGGACTTACATGTTCAAAAACTTTCAAATAGTCTTCATCACAATCTATGATAGGCATCGGCATCAATTCGTTGCTTACAATTCCAATGTAATCTGCTCGTTCTTCTCCTCCAAGGAAATCACCATAAACACCCAGTTGGTCCTCTGGTGATATCATTGTTCAAAATACTTGTGGCTAGTTTCTACTTGAATTTGAAAAATTGTTGAAGATAATCAACTAGCAATTCTGTATGTCAATAGCATCTACACATTAACGGATCATATGATTCTGGTTTGTATTTTTTGCGCTCTTTGACAACATAGGTGATTGGAAGTTAATTTTAAAACGTTCTTCTCGCGGCATATAAACTTAGCAGATTCCTAACCAAAGTTAGTATACGCAACATCTTTGTAAAATATAGTATACTAACCGATACCAATGACATAATTAAAAACAATTATAGATGTTTTCTTATAATCAGCTGGTTCAATACTTCAATGAAACTATTAATATTAACCTGATTCAAATGTGTACACACCAGCCGGTTAACGGGGTTATTTGGGATTAGGGGTGATGATAGGGAGTTTATTAAAGAATTTGGATGGCCGTGTAATATTGAATGAAATTTTTGATAGAATTTTCTTGATAAAGTTTGGATAATATTTATTTATTTATTTATTTAGAGTACACAACAAAGGCTATTTACTCTTAAATTCAATGTGCGAACAAAGCTAAATGTTGAAATACAAAGCTAAATGAAAAAGACAATTACAAAAAGATACTATAGTAGCTGAAAATATTTATCATTGTTTAAGAAAACAAAATAAAATAATAATTATAAAGGTAAATAAATTATAAAAAAAATATATATATATAAATAAATACAAAATAAATTATTTATAGGGAGGATTTCTAAAAACGTTGGATCTTATTTTTATTTTTTAAATATTTTAGAATATTATCAATGTGTGTACTGTCCTGTTTAAGCAATTCGTGTAAGTCTGTAGGTAAGTCAATGTCTTGTCTTTCCCTGCAGTCTGTAAGTATGTGTTTGATTGTTAAAGGAACGTTGGATAAATGGAATATTTAGGTCGATATGGAGAGTAAAATTGGAGACAAAGAATGGAGCTTTTATTATTGGATGATTATAGACTGTAATGATTGAATTTTGCAGGAGTTGGAGGGAATTGTGGATCCCCAGAATTCTATGCCATAAGTCCATATTATACTGAGTATTGTCATGTAAATGAGTCTTTTGTTATTAAGTGTCAGGTCAGATCGATTAAGTCTGAGTAATGTGTGGTTTACAAGTTAGTCCTTTGACGAGTATAAGCCCTAGGTAACGGATTTGGGATTTTTGAGGAAGAAATCAGTCTTTAATGGTCACCGGAGGACAAATAGATCGTCTGAGGGCAAATTTCTGTGGGTTTACTTTAATTTTCCACTTGGTGAGCCAAGGATGATGTTAAGGTGTACCTGAAGGGACCTGTATGCGAGGATTGTTTATTTAATTTAAAATTATACTGTCTACATTTATAAGTCCTAGAAATATTACATGAGCGCTCATTACGAGACAATAAAACTTGTCCAATGCACAATTCTGATAAGGTATTTCTTTTAAAAAATCCAACATTAGAAAGTGTCGTTAAACTAGTATAACTCGTCTGATAATAAGTTTTCTCTATCTGCGTATTAAAACCACATTTACGAATATTTATTTTCGTTCTTCCGATGATAAAAAATTTTTTGCAATTTATTTTTCCCTTAAAGGAGCCTCCATATACTGCAGAATTTAAAGGCGGACAGGGAAAGAAACTGCCCCGGGCCGAGAGCTTTAATGAGTACAACGCTGCGTTCGTTATCTCAAACCACTCGCACACTCTTTCATATCTCTCTCTCTCTCTCTCTCTCTCTCTCTCTCTCTCTCTCTCTCTCTCTCTCTCTCTCTCTCTCTCTCTCTCTCTCTCGCGGTTTCTCTGGAAATCGCTCTCCTACCCTCTCTTTCTATGTAGTCGATATAATAAGAACCCACCATCGCTATGTCTTCAGAGCACATCCAATTATAACTCTGGAGTTCTCTACCACGAAGTATTGTTTTATAATATTCCATGTTTTGCTTTAGAAAAACGATTTTTGAGTTAAATATTTCCTTATAAAAAACAAAAACATAAAAACTAAATATTCCAAAAGAAGACAAAATATTTACGTCAATTCATTTTTCTACAACTAGCAAAATAAATATTTTTAAAAAATGTAGTATTACTATATATTTAATTGGAATTTACAACAATCTAATAAATAAATTTTTAGTCAATTTTTGAACTACATGTTAGATATAGGAGGACTTGGAGTTTTGGGCACTTACATTGGAATACTTGGATGAGGTCGTGTTGGGCGATTCTCTGATATGAAGCAGCACAATTAGTTTATATCTTCTTTCCTGCGGAATGGGACTCCAATTTTCTTCAAACGCCAAACAGTTAGACATTATGCACTTGGGCAATTAAAATTATTATAATAGTAAACCATGAAAAACAAAGCCCTTGGAGATCGATTCTTTAAAAAGATCGGCCCTTGGAGATCGATTCTTTAAAAAGGTCGACCCTTGGAGATGTATTCAAAAATCGATATATCGTGTTAAAATATTGAGTCAGATCGCCCTCTATTACTATTTTTTAATTAATGTAATATGTATTGTGTAAATGTGTAAGTTGTGTAGGATATTATGTACATTCTATCGTCTTTTATGGTATCCCAATATGTCTTTTATACTCAGTAGTGAGTAACCTCTTCAATGCCTGGTTGAATCCTGGCACGATAATTGTGTTATAAATAAGTACTTAATTCATAGGCGGTTTATTCAGATTTTATGGTATAACCCACAGATTTAAGGGTGCGTTTACATCTGACACTTCTCGCAGGAAATTTATCTCAGGTGTCGGATAGATTTTTGCTAGATTGTTTACATACTGACAGAAATAGCTAGACATTTATGTCATGGATATGTATACGACAGTTCTGGATTTGGAAAATTTTTGCAATAAACGTACGGCCCGTTCACACACATAGATTTGTGTCCTGTACTAGCAAATAATCAGTGTTTAAAATAAAATATCTAGAAAATCAAAAATAAAACATTTAAATAAAAAATGAAATAACTGAACCTATCAACATTAATGCTATATAAGACAAAAAAAAGAAAGGCAAAAAGAGAAAAATAAAATAATAAAAATGCCAAATATAAAGGTCAACTATAAAATAAAAAACAGGTAAGTAATAAATTATTTTTAATAAACTAAATATGCGATCTTTTCGCTTTATTTTGTACAAATAAAATTTAATTATAAAACTAATTTTAACATATTTAAAATTTTTCGTTTTTGCTATATCCCTATTACAAGTTATAAGTGTCAACACTTCTATACCATCAGGTGTAAACACTGATTATAATAATGTCAAAGATAAATATCTTGGTTTCTAGCTGCATTGTCGACACTTCTATACCACAGATGTAAACACTGATTATGTATGACACAGGACAGAAATGTATGTGTATAAACGGGTCGTACATATATCGCAAATTTTAACAAATCCAGAACTATCGTATATCTATGACCGTCTAGCTATTTCTGTCAGTATTTAAACATTCAAGAGAAAATCTATCTGACATCTGAGATGTATATCGAGTGAGAAGTGCCAGGTGTATACCTGTATCCTGCAATAACTATCAGATGTAAATGCACCATATTTCCTTTATTGCGATTTAAAGAATTCGATCATAGGTAAACTCTTCGACAATTTCCCATCCCCCCACCTGGGGGACATAAATCCCTCCTCCATTTATTGGCCTATGCATTAGCTAGGTTCATTGGCTCCTTCCCATTGGAACCATTCCTCCAAGAGGTTCTTTGGTCGGAATAGTGGCTTAACCCGTTATCTCCGATCCATTAATCAGAGCGAGAAGGGAGCTGCCGAGATTACCAGGGAGACGACGATAACTCACCAAGCTAGCTTGCCCAATATTAATTACACCCGCAGCACTGTAATATCTCTAATTTGTATTTGTCCTCCAATATGTATCCTTAACTCGAACCCCTAGTTTCTCCTTTCCTATTCAACTATTGTCCACTGATTGCTAATTTACAGACGGCTTCTTAATCCCCAATGGATGGCTTTAACTTTCCAAGACATACTCTTGATTGACTTCAGAACAGAAACATAAATACTACTGAAAACGAAACCCTTAAACAAAACCAATAACTCAGCAAGTTAAAGGAAAAACGTATTTAGTACATGTTTATTACAGCTAGAGCTTATATCAAAGGTAGATTGATACAGAAGATAGATATTAAATGAATAGATACAGGATGATAAGTGGCTTACCGATGAGAAGATGGAGACCTATGCTTCACGGATGTGCAATCATATCTGATTGGTGATGGTCGGTATGACAAAAAAAAAAAAAAAAAAATGACAAAGAAGTCGCCTCGTCTACCTATTCCTAAGATTTCCAATTATTATAAACATCCCGCTTGAAAACCACATCCCATAATATTAGGATTTATCCATATGAAGATAGGGAGTTTAATAAAGAATTGGATGGCTGTGTAATTTTGAGTGAAATTTTAAATTTTGAGTAGGATGTGGGTTGAATAGTTGGAATATTTAAGTCCTTTTGGAAGGAAAATTGCAGTCAAAGAATGAAGTGTCTGGTATTTTTGTGGTTGATTTTTGACTGCAAGTTTTACATTTTGTAGGGGTTAGAAGGCTTTTCTGATCATTGATGCTTTTTATGGGCACTTATATATGTAAATATATGTCTGCCATAGTCTAATTACTATTTAGATTATATAAAACAAAAAACAAAACAAACAACTAATATTTCTCACTAAAATCTGCTTGCAGTTTTTATACATATACATCATTCATAGCAGTTTCGAATGTTGTTTAGATAGTATCTTTGAAACAATCGAACATATTTGACTTATGTCACTCATTTATATATTAATTTGGAATGAAATTATTTATTTATTTATGAATATTTGCAACTGTTTTTCTTATAATTCCTAAACAATATTTTAATTGATAATATTATACACTAAAGCTGTTTATCATTTACAGACGGTGATTGGATTAAATAGGGTTACTGCCAACGGCCGTAGCCACGTTCAATACACCGGTTCTTGTTGAGCAACTTCGTGGGGCGTGGAAAGTATTTGAATGGGTGCCGTGTGACCGTCCTTGTGGCGTTGGCATTAAAAAAAGTCCGACTCGCAGGAACTGCAGCATCTTAGCGCGGTTCCGTTCATGTCCCTAGTGCCATTTGATAAGCTTAGAAAAGAAATAAACTTATTTTTTTTTATATATCTCGTGAAAATTGTCAAAATCCTCTCGAATATCTCGAATAAAAGTGATATTAAGGCGTCAGGGACACCGACAGTAACTAACTTTTACACAGATGCGGAAATTACACAATCCGGCTCTCATTCTAAAGCAAAGCTCTATAAATCAATACAAAATATGCCTAATAAAGCCTTTCTAGAGGGTACAGAAGCATGGGCATATATGAGGGGGGGGGGGCTGAGGGGGCTGCAGCCCCGTCCCGAAATTTTGAATTAATGATGAAAACTTCTCGTAAAACCCTTAAAAATAAATTAAATAAGATCACTTAGTTCATAAAACATATTTTATTTTACGTGTAATAGCGTTTTAGTTGCCTAAAACTATTCCACGCTCTAAATATTTAGTACTCCATACCCTGGAAATGGTCTCAGCCCCCCCCCGAAATTGTTTTTATATACGTCCATGTACAGAACCTTTTTTGTAGAGCATTTAGTAAGCCTTCGAATGGTAATCTTCCGCTTCACAAGATTGTCAACGGTTTTCGAGATACTAACGAAAGTATACAAAGTTACCAAAACTTTTTTTGTCTGTTAATAAAATATTTTATTCTAACTCTTCCTTTACCCTAAACGTAACAAAAATTTCAACATATTAGTGTTGATGAAATTCGAACACGCAGAAAATGTTTCGACTGTATCCCATAATTCTAAGTACCAAAATCAAAGACAAACAACCCTCCCTAGGAAGGACGCTAGGCAGTTGAAAAGCTAAATCTTGGAAATCCATATCTCTAACATTAAATTGATTTCTTATTTTTCTTAACCTGTTTTATTTTCAAATACATTATCCAACTCTAAGCAATTAAAAAATAACAAGGAATAAAAATATAAAATTTTAGGCACTTTCAACACTTGTTCACACTGAGTAAAACAATATAAACAGATCTAAGGTGTTACACGGTAGCTGGTGAAAGAATGAATGAGGTCTCGTATTGCAATTCTCTGTATGCAGGGTCTACTTCCAGGTAGTCATATACTTTTACTGCCCTTTACCGTTACTCAGAAAGCTCTTTGTGTTTACAAACAAAGGACTCGGTATAGACCACCCGTATTAACCCAAAAGTGATTATGTCAAGCTTGATAAACTTCCTGAATTAAATTAAGGAATTTAAGAGTGCTTAAAATAGGTTCTTGATCTAGTCAAAAAATTCAAGGAGAATTACACCACGAATAGAAAATTTCGGCCAAACAGAAGGAAAATAACAATAACAAGGATAGTTAAACTTCGTTTTCAAAGATTGTTAGTTGTAACACAAAAACGGTCACTCATGATTCTAATAAATTAACTGTGAAGGGTGATTACACAAATATTCCTGTTGAGGCTTTAAAGCTTCAACTCAAAAAACATATTAACCCACAGGTAATATCTAGATATTCGTACGGCATCTTCGAATTCTAACAAACAAAATATTGCTTCTAATTATACGTATCCTGTTTACTGACAAATACATTTGACTACTATAAGAAATTACAAAAATGACGAGCAGTGAAAAAAAAAAAACTGCGGGAAACACACAAATAGATCCGTTTAAATAAACGAAACTAACTATGTTTTAAGCACTTATTTCTCCTAATGTGACGACCCCATCAAACATTTCTTCAAAACATTTTTCCACGATTTCCTAACCCTTTTTGAGATATTAATGAAAATATACGAAGAGGGCCTAATAGATATTCATACGGTATCTGAGAATCCCAAGATTCCGCAAAAATAAAATATTCTAATTATACGTATCCTGTTTTTTTTTTTTTTTTTTTTTTTTTTTTTTTTTTTTTTTTTTTTACGGCGCATCTACTTCTAGGTCATTAGCGCCCGTATCCTGTGTTATTGGCAAATACATTTGACTACTATAAGCAATAGCAAACAATAGGGAATATGCCAAAGAACTCGGATTAGGAGCCTCGACAGTTTCAAGACATTTGAAGGAAATTGGCAAATCCAAAACTGACATTTCATACGGTACAGCCTGATATATTTCTAACAATGAATTGTTTTTCTTATTTTAATTAATCTGTTTTATTGTCAAATACATTATCCAACTATAAGAAATGAAAAAATAGGAATAAAAACAGACCAAAAGAACCGTATGAAATAAACGAAATCAATTACTTCAAAGTTTAAGCACTTATTTCATCCGATTGACATCGCTTATTCAAAACTTTCCTCAAAACCTTTTTTGTAGACCATTTAGTAAGCTTTCGAATGGTAACCTTTCGCTTCCCAAGATTTTCAATCGTTTTCAAGATATTAATGGAAGTATACGAAGTTCCCAAAATTTTCATTATTTCTAGCAACAGAAAATTGGTCTCATTTTTCCTATCCTGTTTTACATACAAATACATTTTCCCAACATAAGAAATTAAAAAAATAAAAAGCAATAAAAAACCAAGGGAAAGAGACAAAAATTACAAAAAGAACGACAAAAACCCGTTCATAAGAAAAAAACAGACGTATTTGAAGATTTAAGCACTTATTTCTCCGATTGACATAACCTAATCAAAAATAGTTTTAGAATCTTTTTTGTAGAAAATTTAGTAAGCTTTCAAATAGTTTCTATCTACTTACCACGATTTCCCAACCGTGTTCGAGATATTAATGAAAGTATACAAAGTTCCCAAAACTTTTCATGTCTGTTAATAAAATATTTTATTCTAACCCTTCCTTAACTCCAAACGTAACAAAACTTTCAACATATTAGTTTTAATGAAAGAAGAACATGCAGATAATGTTTCAACTGAATCCCGTGATTCTAAGTACCCAAACCAAAAACGGTATTCAAAAACTATTTTTCCAATTTTCTCGAAAACGGTTAAAGCTATCGCCTTGAAAATGATTTCATTCGTTTTCCTAGCCCAAGAAGCATATAAAAAGAGTCCTTACAAGCTTATGAACTCAAAAACGTAAGCGTTACGATTTTTTTTGCGCGAATTTCGCCCCAAACGCCATCTTCCAGTGGGCGGATTTTGCTGGTTAACGAACTTGACCTTTCAAATTGGACGCTAGATTTTTGTACCAAATTTCATCAAAATCGGACCATCAGGGAAGCCAGAAATGAGCGAACAGACAAATATATATATATATATATATATATATATATATATATATATATATATATATAAATAAATATATATATATATATATATATACAAATTTGAACCACCATTATTTTCGGTCTCTAGGGGTTCTGAAACGCGAAATTTTCTTGTCGGCACTTCCGGATTGTTTCATTGTATCAACCTTATAAGCGGGGTTCCTCCCTATGGGGGAGGGAGGAACCGCGCTAAAAGGATGGCATTCTGTAGATAGCCCGCAATGGACCTGCGCTAATAGCCCAGTTCTTGAAATGCTGTAACAGGAAATATAATCATTTTTACGAACTGTCGAGTGGCAAGCGAGCCAAAACCGGTTGGTAACTCTCCATAAGATCAATAATTGATTTTGCCAAAGCCACCGGCTTACGTAAGATCCACTTTGAAGAACTTTATCCTAAAGGAATCTTACCAGAATATCAATGCCGAATCATTTACACAAATATCTGTGGCTTACTTTTCGGGAGCCCTTTATCTCTTCTAGAAAGGCTGATAAGAACCCAATGAATATCACTTTCTACCCCGGGGAAAAAGGAGGAGACCGCCGATAATGGCTGATCAGGTTTGATTCAGGTTGGAACTGGCAAAGAAATGGAGATTAGTATTTATGAAGACAGAGACAAACCCAAGAACAGAATTCAATCACACGCTCTGAAAGGAAGGGTCCCAACAATTTTCACTCCCGGCCAACACAATTCCAATTTACTCCCTCCACATTTTCTTCAAAAAGCCTTTCTTTCTCTTCTTTCTTTATATCCCTTCTGCTTTATTATAAATAATTCTTTCTGTGTTTTCAATTTTAATTTTTAAAATTTTTTTTGCGGGTATTTAGCGGGGTGTACTCTATTTACAAGCGATTTATAGAAATTCTTGTTGTACGGAGTAGGAAATAAGTAAAACTTTTCTTGAGTGCTTTCCCTCTAACAGAAAATAATTGAAATCATAAAAGTCTCTTTTACATAATATATTATAATAATACAGTGTACGAGGCAGGATGGTTGGTTATAATTGTAAGTAAGTAGTACCTAGTAGTAAAGTATATTTTATTATGTACAAATACAGATACTAGGATCAGGATTTAGTGGTGATCAACATTTCATCATACAGATAACACACACATAATAGTATCTAGATAATACTTG
This sequence comes from Gonocerus acuteangulatus, assembly GCA_946811695.1. NCBI lineage: Eukaryota > Metazoa > Arthropoda > Insecta > Hemiptera > Coreidae > Gonocerus > Gonocerus acuteangulatus. The sequence continues at coordinate 68,197,602 of OX328127.1, read as the reverse complement.
TGATATTTAAAATAAATTTACTTAGGCATTGATAAAATCCGTCAGCTAAGATGCATCACATATTTTTATATACAGTAAAATACAAATATAAGAGATTTGAAATTGTATAAAAAAATAATAAAGTAAAACAAAAAAATTGATCTTCATTATTCTTTGTAATCAAACTTGGAGGCCCGGTTAGCAAAAATATTCTAAATTACAACAAATTATTAATTTATACAATTTTTTAAAATAAGCTTTGTAATTATGATAATGAAATTGAAATGTGTATAAAATATATGAAATGGTCAAGTTTGGATTAAATTTTTCAATTATGTGTTAAAAAGCTTTTGTATATAAAAATAAATAAAATTAGTCCAAAGCTGTCTTCTGTTTTAAATTATTTTTACTAACACATTTCAATCCCATTACCAAACTTGCTATAAAAATAAGTAATGATATTACCTATAATATATAATGTTTTGAAAATGCGTTTTTAAAAATATTTAAAGTCAAAATTTTATTTTTAATTTTGAAAAAAATATGTACTCATAACATAATATGCATTTGAATGGGCATATACAGAGTTAAAAAGTGACATCTTCGCTATGTTTGTAATGCAAACAGGGGAGGAGTATGGCCATTTAAATGTTTTGGCACAGCGAGATTTTGACCGCTTTTTGAAAACTTTGTCCGTATTTTGTAAACAATTTTAGATAAAAAATTGAAATTGGGTGCTTTTATTAGTCTATATGAAGGTAACCTATGTAACAAATTTCATCATAATCTGAGGAGGTGAGATAAAAAATGTCTCAAAAGTGTGTTGATTTGATATGGAATAACCCAAGGGTAGTGTTTTAAGTAGTCCTCGCCGTTCAATTGGTCTATTTCTTTCTTGTGGGATAATTTTTTTTTATATTAAGACTTGTACTCTTATCTAAGTTAGGATTGGGCAGACAGCTAGGAAATGGATGATATCTTCGGGCTGGTTCATATTATAAAGAGAGCAGAGGGCAGTATCTTCAGAACTCCAAGGCTTCCTGTTCAGGTTAAGGGTTTCTGTTCTGGCTCGCATGATGGTCCTTATCATTTGAAGGCTGTTAGTGTCGTTGACATAAGATGTTTACATTAGAATTTAAGCGTTTTCTAGGTTCTGAGTAACTGTGCGGTTCTATATCTTCAATCTATCAAGTATATTGTGTTTTTCTTGAGAATCAATGTTACTATTAGACATTTCACCGTTAGCTTTATCTTACGTTATAATTGCATAAATAAAAAAAAAAATAAATAAAACTTTTTGATCGGAAAAAAATGCAAAGAAAAAATAATGAGATAGCTGTCTGATTTCTCTTTGAGTACACTATTTTTCAGCACCATACACATCTACCTCGATTTAACTTTATCAGTGGGCGTTTAAAAAAAAAAAAAAAAATGTTTTTCTACTATTTTCCGGAAAAGTAAAATGTTTCAACATTATATTCAAACAATTACTCTTATTCAAGGGTAGGGGCAAACAAGCCAGCCATGACCAGGAGATAAAAGTTCTTCTTTAAGCTCCCTCTTGTCGTGCTGATAAGAAGCCGCAGACACGGCCTTATCTAGGCTCTACCCAGAGGGCCAGGGAAAAATTAATAGCCCGGAGCCATGGGCCACAATGAAAAGCCATGGCTCGGAAGTAGGCCACCGTTTCGCCCGGAGAAGTGTCAGTGTTCTTTTAATAGCCGAACCCCACGCCTTCTGTTGGTCTTCCTCTTTTTCGGATGTCTCCGCATAATTGGGGGTGCCCATTGTCTACAGGGACGACAATGACTTCTAGTAGGCGCCGGTCTCTGTTCAGCATCTTGACACATTTTTTTTTTTTTTCTTATATTTAGGAAGGGTTTTCCTTCATCCTGCATAGTTTCTCCATATAGTAACGGTAACAATGGTAGATTGCCAGAACGGAAATGCAAATTCGCAAGAGTCGTTTTATGTATGTATATATATATATATATATATATATATATATATATATATATATATATTATATACAGGGCGTTCCCGAAAGAAATCGCCATACTTGAGGGGTGTCTTTGACAACTAAAGTGTAGTTCAATGCCACCAAGGAAATTTTTTGACTAGATATAGCATTATTTCCCTAGATATAGGCATTTCTGTGTTGTTGTTTTTTTGTCTAAACGCTAGTTTTTGACCATTTTTGCGCTATTTATCGTTCACGGCAAGGGAAAATTTAATTCTGTTGACATTTTTAAAATCTGCATTAAATTTCCTAAAAAATCTCATGTACTTGGTGGAAAAATTTCTCAAACCAAATTAACAGTAGACACCAAAGGAAATAACTTATCACGAAATAAACTTTTTTCATTTTTAATGTTCCACGGAACGCACGAATGTTTTTTTTGGTTAGATAGATAGGACTCTCACGAAAGTTGCGTTATTTCATTGCCTTTCACAAGGTACGACCACAACTTAGATAATTTCATGCCTGATTTGGTAGTAAGTGTCAACGGTCAATAAACGTAAAGCCACCTGAGAAGTTTCTCGTCGGTTTATGTTAGTTATCTCTTGTCAGCAAGTTGGTGCATTTATCTTTTAGGTAAAAATGAACATATATATATATATATATATATATATATATATATATATATATATATATATATAAACAATAAAACCTCGTTAACCCGGACTGTTGTTAAGTGTAGTAACTGCAGACGTGTTTTACAGACTGTAAATTGCTATTCTCAGTATGCAAATTACACGAGTTTTCCTAGGTTCATTTATTTAAATATTAACCTAGGAAAACACACGTAATTTACCTGCCTAGGTTAATTTACGCGAGTTTTCCTATCGTCACTGTCGAGGTACTGTATCGTTTTGCTTTTTCGTTTGCTCGTTGGACGCGATTTAGACAAAATATAAAAACATTGTTGTGACTGAAAGAAAGGATGGAAGCATTGACTAGACTTAATAAGGGAGAATCGTTAAAGAACATTGCTGCTGAGCTTGTAGTAGGAACAACGACCGTATCTGATTGGAAAAATATCAGAAAACGCATTGAAGGCTTTTGTTTCGAGATGATTTCTAAGGAGAGTTTATGTTGGTTATGACCCACGCAGAAGCAGCGGTGTATTTCGAGAGTCAAGCCGAAACATTGCTAATTGAACTTCTAATGTTAAAGGGGATGCGAGACTACTCTGAGACAGCAGAAGTTCACTGTCTTTTTTAATGCAGAATAGTTTGTGACTATGTTGTGTACAGTGTAAATACATAGGCTATTACAGTACTTACAGTTTATGAGTTTTTTGGTGAAAGTGTGTCGATAATAACTTCTAAGCTTCCTTAAAAATATTTCGTATATTTATACGTTTTTCTTTTTCGTCATTCTCTGGATACCCCAGATATTCGTTAACTCGGATCGGCCCTCGACCCAGTGGATCCGGGTCAATCAACTAAAAACAAAATTACTAAGTAAAACATTTAGGCTTTTAATGATTAACTCATTAGAAGCCAAAATGTTTCATAAGTTATTTGTTTGGGTGGATGCTATGAATTTGGTTTGAAAAAGTTTTGCACAAGTTGCATGAGATATTATAGGAAATTTGATTCAGAATTTGAAAATATTATCGGAATTAAATTTTCCCTATGACGTGAACGACAAATAGCACAAAAATGGCCAACAACTAGCGTTTAGACAAAAAACATGGAAACGCCTCTAGGAAAATAATGCAAGTAAAAATTTCTCCTTGGTGGCATTCAAGTACACTTTAGTCGGAGTTCACCCCTTAAGTATGGCGATTTCCTTCGGGAACACCCTGCATAATCAGTAGAGGGTAGTACCAATTTCACCAAACTGTAATAATGCGATCCCATTTTACGGTATCTAATAATTGCATTGGGTTAATCGCCTTGGTTGCGGCTGATCTAAATAGAAAAAAAAATTACAATATTTTGTAGTTGTGTTCTGCATTAGGAGAATATTGTGTTTATGTATTAGCTAGAATATTTCACCTCCTTCGGATCTCACTAAAAGTCCGATTTGTTACTAATTTATCTTGGAAATTGGAAAAAGCATAAGAAAGAGGAAAAAAAAAATCCCTCTCCCACTCCTTCCCCCAACTTCTTCGAAGGGGATATTGAATTTATTAATCATTCCCTAATTATTAATTTATCACTTATTAAAGGCAAAAGGAAGGATTTTAAAAATAATAGCCTCGAGATCTTTCAATTCCATTTTCCAGAAAATTCATTCAATTTGTCTCATTGACGATAAGAAGGTGAAATCCAGGTGGAGGGGAACTCTCCAAGATATAACCCTCAGAAGGGTGAAATTAAAGTCGTAAAAAAAAAAAAGATTTAATTAGCCTCGGTGGGATTATATGAGATTGAAGTTATTTTCAGACTCGCCGGGGTTCATTAAAAATATAATATTGAACCCGGATAGGTATCGTTTACTGAAGGATTTATTAAAAACTATGTATGAAAATAAATTAGAAAACATTTAATTAAAAAAAAGGTATAAGGCTTTGTACAATAAATTTAAAAATATAATTATTAAAATATTCTATTTGGTATCCTTATTCACCACCTTTATTCCTGATTTTAATTATATTTATTTATAGGATGCGAGACAAGTAGAGAGAATTTATTAAATCAACGAATTTGATAACTTTTACCTTTATTTGCTGTCCTTTTGTATAAACATTTAATAATTGTTGAAATTGTTGGTATTTTTATGTTATTGTTTATTTGTTCTCCTGATATAGCTGCAGATCACATACTTCATCTATAGCCGGTTCAGTTAGATGGAAAAGTTCTAATTCCGCTTACGCGAAATTCTGAGGAACATATTCCCGACGTTTCCGCCATTTGCATTTATGTGAAACTTTGTAAAAACTGATTATGTCTCGTTTATGTCCAAGAAAGGCATTAACAGATCAGACAAAGGAAATAGCGTTTAATATTTATCAATACTTAGCCAAAGCTAAGGCTAAAAACAATTTAAGCTACAGCCTGATTATAATGACGGTTTAGTTAGAGGGAAAAGGGCGTGGCCTATATTCCCCGTGCAAGAAATTGGCTGTTATCATTCTCTCTGTTATAATCTTGCCACTAGGAGGTTTAAAATGTTTTAGTATTAGCTTTGGCTAATTATTGATAACTATTAGACACAATTTCCTTTGTCTGACTTCTCAAAGCCTTCCCTAGTCTGATCTCTCAAAGCCTTCCCTAGTCTGACCTCTCAAAGTCTTCCCAAGTCTGAACTCTCGAAGCCTTCCCTAGTCTGACATCTTGAAGCCTTGCCTAGTCTGACCTCTTGAAGCCTTCCCTAGTCTGACCTCTTGAAGCCTTCCCTAGTCTGACCTCTCAAAGCCTTCCCCAGTCTTCATCAGTTTTTGTAATGTTTCACGTTTCGCATTGTTCCCTTGATATGCGAGTTTGCAAATGGTAGAACCGTCGAAAATACTAGTAAAATTGAACTTTTCTGTCTATCTGAATTGGTCATAATTATGGCCATTTGCATACATGAGCTAAGGCTCATAAATCATATCTTAAAATCATTTTGAAGGTTTTATACATTCTCTCATGCTAATAGTGAAAAATAATGGAATAGAAGCATCGAGAATAACCCTTTCGGAATCGGACCTTGATCAGAATTCCATGTGAGTTGTGAAGGAAAGCCCAATACCTCCCAGAGGATCTGAGAGTGACTCCTCGAATTCCAGGAGATAGTATCGATATTCTACCCTATAACCCGTAATGGGGCCCTTAACCTCCTCCCTTCCCCATGTCCATGGTACTATCCCCATATCCCCATAGCCTTCTCTATTTCCTTTCTTACTGGGTCTCTGCAGTTTAGCCGGCTCTATAGCTCAACAACTCCCGTTGCTACTGTTCGTCATATCGTGAAAGCAGCTTTTTTTTTATTCCTCTGTGGCTATTAAAGAATATGGTTATACAGGATATTTGAATATTTTCCTTTGGAAATTACCTGTTCATTCGATAATATCTCAGACTTCTTCTATACCCGCTCTTTATTATATTTATCTTTATTTATGTATTCCTTTTGCCTCCAAAATATATGATCATTGACAAGTTGCCGTGAAAGGTTAAATAAAATTATGCTATAATAATGTATACCTTAAAATTAATGAAAGTTAAAGAAATAGACATTATACCATATTAATATCTTATAATGAATACTAGTTTAAAAGTAATAAAATGATGGTGGTCTAGTAGGTAACGCCAAGGATTCTCAGGCCATTGGGTATAAATTACGTATCCATGGTCACATAAAAGTTACCCTGGCCTTCCTCCAAACCTAGGCATTTATTGCTGAAGGAGGCTTCTTCTTCTAAATTCTAAATGCTACCAGGATTTGGGGCACAGAATGTGTGGTGACCTCAAACCACTTCATTGACTATGTTGACTATAACGATCTGAAAGATAAACACCTTTTTTTTCTGTTTTCCACGCTGAAGTTATCCTCCATCGTGGGAGTTTATTTCGAAGTTCGTGTGACATCCTTTCTACACGTATAGATAAAAGTCCGTCACGCAGGAGCTGCATAACTAAGCACTTTCCTCAGAATTTGGGTAGTGTAGACTGCTTTCCAGAACAATTTGCTTAAAATATCCTACATAAATAAAATAAAAACGTGAATAGTTCTCATTTTGTAATGAGTAACTGATCAATTATTAATTTGCATCCAGAGTTATGTTTACACATGGTACCTACTACACTACGTAATAAATACAAAAATCCTCATATTATCGTATTTTGATCTAACGCAGGAACAGGATACAGTCACTCTAGTGGTAGAAAGCGCTCCTTGCGGCGGCTTTGTGAACCTACGTCTGCCGGCTTTTCTATTCAAATATATTACAAATTAAACCCCAGCTTTCCGATTGACCGATTCAGCTCATTTTTACAACACTTCTTTCTCATGAGTTACCCACGACGTATACAGCGTTTCGTTACAATACAGCAGAAATTACGACCGGTATGAGTATATTAGGAATTTGGGTCCGGAGTAAACCCCCCCTTCTAATGAACCGATTTAGTTTCTTTTTACAACACATATTTACCTGTAGATTACCACTACGAATACCGAGTTTCGTCGAAATATACCAAAAATCACGTCTGGTAGTGGCGAATTGGTATTGTGGGTCCGGAGTAAACCCCCCCTTCTAATGAACCGATTTCGTTTATTTTTACAACACATATTTACCTGTGGATTAGCACTACGAATACCGAGTTTCGTCGAAATATACCAAAAATCACGGCTGGTAGTGGCGAATTGGTATTGTGGGTCCGGAGTAAACCCCCCCTTCTAATGAACCGATTTAGTTCATTTTTATATCTCACTTTTCTCTCTATATTAACACTACGAATACCAAGTTTCGTTGAAATATAACAAATATTACGGCTGACATAGTCAAATAAGTGTTTTGGGTTCGGGGTAAACCCCCCCTTCCGGTGGACCGACTTTGGTGATTAACGAACTCGTTCAATCGTTTGCTAATTGAATGCTATATACCAAGTTTCGTGACGAAAAAACAAAAACTCTGGCCGCTATCGTGTTAACAGACACATATATATATATATATATATATATATATATATATATATATATATATATATATATATATATATATATATGCATATATATATATATATATATATATATATATGCATATATATATATATATATATATATATATATATATATATATATATATATGCATATATATATATATATATATATATATATATATATGCATATATATATATATATATATATATATGCATATATATATATATATATATATATATATATATATGCATATATATATATATATATATATATATATATATATATATATATATATATATATATATATATATAGATATATATAAATTTTAACGGGGGTCATTTTCGGTGTCTACTAGGTAGGATCGATAAAGATTTGAAGAAATTTTTCAAAAATTCCGTCATGAGTCCAACCTCAATAGCTACTTTCCTTCGGAGGAAAGTGCTAAAAACCTTATTCATTAGTTAAAAGAAACTTTAAGTATTTCCTTTAGTGTTCATAACACTAAGATAATTCTTTTTTAATTTATATATTATAGGTGCTAAGACTGCTAACATCATTAGTACCAGCAAAATACTAAATTGATTTCTATCGTGCTTTCAAAACCTGAAGTGAAAAAGAAGGATTTGATGGTATTCGTGACTCACGAGAAGCATATATTGGGTCGTCCGGAATTTGTTCTGCTTTTTCCTTAAGGGTATATAATAAAACTTTTTGAGGGATGAAGGAAACTTTATTTAATGCGTACCTTGTTGTCAGATAACCTTCTGCAAAATTTCAGGTAACTGAAAGATCCCTCTCTTGAAAAGATCTTAGGTTTTGGGGCTATTTTTCACATTCTCTAAAGAATTTCACCTAACGCATTGTATGATCTGAAGAGATGAGAGTCAGAGAGTGCCAGACCAGGAGTATACGGAGGATACACTAAAGCAACCCATGTTTCACAAACTGACGGCCAATGGACAAAAAAACATTTGGTCGGATGGATGGAAAACTGTTCCTTTTCGATTTACCCATATTTGGGTTACTTTTTTTGGAAAGACAGTCTTTAAACTTGTCATTTGTGCCGTTTAGGTTTAAGTATTTAATGTTTGGCCAGATTGTTGTAACTAGTAATAAATTTTAACTCGAAAATCTCACCAAATGGAGACCATAACTTTCCGGTTTTCATCCTCTGTGAAAAGTCATTTGAATAAAGGCACTTTCATATATCTGTAACTCTAGATACCACGAGGACTAAGAGGAAGTTTTTTATTAATAAGCATGTACATAGCTTTGTAGTAAATACATTCCCTAGATTATCATACGATAATTATTAATCCTCCAGGCTGTACATCCTGCGATGGAGTATAATATTCCACCCAAAACAATGTGCAAATTACATGGATTAAAAGCATAACAGTTCTTACTGGCTGTAATATAGCTTTGAGGACATTAAACCCGAGTATTCAGAGCAGAGTTACATTACACAGTTCCAAAGTTGCGCCTACCATAGCGTGAAACTCCAATAGGAACCTCTCATACCGTTGAGTACTTAACAAAGGGACCCGGAAGAGAGGTATATGGACTTGCAAATGGTATCCCGATACCCCGGCTGAGAGGAAGGAATCGGACCCAAGGAAAGGGGGAGCTTCCTTCTAGGTTCGGGTAATACGATCATGGAGGGGTTGAGTGTGCCTCCTCTCTTTAAGTGCATTTCTACGTTTCCACCTGAGCACCTCCATACACGTGGGTTACAGTCTATAGCCTTCAATCTCTTACTCTATACTCAGCCATCTTCTTAGGATGTACTGATTCTGGCTAAAATTTGTTCATAACTTATTGTCGGTGGAAGCCCAAAAGACTCACAATAAAGACTTAATTTTTAGATTTCAACATTCTTTTCAGAATAGGAGGAGTGATAATTTGCGACTTACTTAATGCAGTTACTTAACACTCTCGGTGCTGACGTCCTTTGGGAAGGACAGTAGCGACCATCCCCGCGGCCGGGTGTCCTTTCGGAAGGACACTCCTGCGTTACTTTTCACTTGAGGTTCAAAAAGTCCGACTCCTCGCAGGAACTGCGTCATCTTAGCGCGGTTCCAGTTTTTTTTTTTTTTTTTTTTTTTTTTTTTTTTTTTTTTTTTTTTTTTTTTTTTTTTTTTTTTACGGCACATATACATCTAGGTCATTAGCGCCGACATCCAGGGTGTAGCGAGGAATTTTACCAGCGAGCCGTGGGATGATAAAATTCCTGCCGGAGGTTGGGAATCTAACCCACCATCTCCCGCTTATGAATCCAAGGCGCTAGCCATTAGACCACGGGAGACCCCGGTTCCTGTTCATATCCCTATTCTTATTTGAAAAGCATAGAATAGAAACAGATAATATTTTCCTCGGCCTTTGTTCAAAGGGTTTTATGGCTATACCTGGGTTTGGGTCCACAAGACCCTAGAAACCTCTTCTACCGATACTACATTTCATACGTTTCAATGAATTGGAAAATATCAAATATTTTCACACATTCCTGTGTTCTTTTACTATAGTAATAATTCTACAGATAAAATCAATTAAAAAATAAAATAAAAAAACCAACAGCATAAAGGCAATTGAAAATATTCAAAAGACGTCAACGAATCTTTTTCTCTTGGCAAGCTATATTTCTAACAATGAATTGTTTTTCTTATTTTGCCTAATCTGTTTTATTGTAAAATACATTATCCAACTATAAGCAATTAAAAAATAACAAGGAATAAAAACAGACAAAAAGAACAGTTCGAATAAGCAAAATCAATTACTTTAATGTTTTAAGCACTTATTTCTCCGATTGACATCGCCTAATCAAAACTTTCATCAGAACCGTTTTTGTAGAGCATTTAGTAAGCTTTCTAATGGTATTCTTTCGTTTACCAAATTCTTAACCTTTTTCGAGATATTAAGGAAAATATACAAAGTTACCAAAACTTTTTATGTCTGTTAATAAAATATTTTATTCTAACCCTTCCTTAACTCCAAACGTAACCAAAATTTCAACATATTAGTTTTAATGAAAGTAGAACATGCAGAAAATGTTTCAACTGAATCCCATGATTCTAAGTACCCAAATTAAAAACGGTATTCAAAAACTATTTTTCCAATTTTCTCGAAAACGGTTAAAGCTATCGCCTTGAAAATGGTTTCATTCGTTTTCCTAGCCCAAGAAGCCTATAAAAAGAGTACTTACAAGCTTATGAACTCAAAAACGTAAGCGTTACGATTTTTTCTGCGCGAATTTCGCCCCAAACTCCATCTTCCAGTGGGCGGATTTTGCTGGTTAACGAACTTGACCTTTCATATTGGACGACTGATTTTTGTACCAAATTTCATCAAAATCGGACCATTCGTCTTCGAGCTATAGAGCGAACAGACAAATATATATATATATATATATATATATATATATATATATATATAAATATATACATATATATATATATATATATATAAATATATACATATATATATATATATATATATATATATATATACAAATTTGAACCACCGTTATTTTCGGTCTCTAGGGGTTCTGAAACGTGAAATTTTCTTGTCGGCACTTCCGGATTGTTTCATTGTATCAACCTTATAAGCGGGGTTCCTCCCTATGGGGGAGGGAGGAACCGCGCTAAAAAGCTCGCAAATGGAGGGGATTCACTTTTACGACTCCAGGTAAACGCAGTTGTCTTCAGTATTGTTTGGGCTTTCTAGCAGTGTTATCCGTTTTCAAATTGGCTGACCGGAAGAGTTTTTATGAATTTTTAAACTTTTTCTTCGATAAATTGTTTATAAGTAAGTACAATTTATTATATAATGGATATTTACTTCCTGATTTAATATATTTAAATACAATTCACTAAATTGTTAAATTGTTGTTGCAGATATTGATTGGCAACGAAGGATATTTTTAAAAATATTATCGTTTGGCATCGAAATTTGGTAGTTACAGGGTAATTTTTGCTTTTTATTTATCACATTTATTGTTGTAAATTATTATTATTATTATTAAATTTAAAATTTTAAAATAAGTTAAAGTTTAACGTTCATTTATTATTAATATGAATTTTAGGACGGGATATCTATAGGTTACCACCTTTTTCTAGCCAGGATAGGGCTGATGCCTTTTCTTTTTTCTAAAGAAAAGCCATCGCTGTTTTATTATGTTAAATTATTTATTTATTATTGTATCCCCTCCATTTAATATTTATTTATGTTAAATAATTAATAATTTATTAATTAAAAAAAAAATATGTTTTACTTTATTTTTTAGGATTAAAAAACAAAAACAAAATGGCATCACCCGTTTCGTCGTTATCTGCTGGTGGGAAGAAAAGGAAAATTGATAAAGATTCTTTTTGATTGATCTGAAAATGTTTTTTTTTTTTTTTTTACATTACTAATAATTATTTTTTTATATCACAGATGCGTCTGCGGGTAACAAGGAAAGCATAGAGAAATATTTTATTTCCAATTTGACATCTGAGGATGTCTACAAACTGCTGGAAGAAGTATCGGCCGATGAACTTGACTCAGACTCGGACTTCGACTATGGAGACGTGAGAACTGAAATTTTTGGGCCAGAAGCAACTGAAGAAAATCCACACTTTTCACTGATCTCATACCAATATAATTCAGCTGATTCCCACAAATTTAAAATAACAATTAAAATTATTATATTTGCAAATGGTGTTCAACGTTAATGTTAAAATAATTGAAAATGTCCAACAAAATAATATTTAAACCAATAATTATATATGATTGGTTATTGTTATTTGTTATTCTAATAAAAATTGTCAAAAATTATTGAGTTTTCTTTTAATGAGGAGACAAGAAATATGTAATACTACTCTTACTATAAAACATAAATAAACTCTTACTATAAAACATTACCATAAAACAGACTGCATGACGTCAACTGAACATACCTTACGACTTATGCGTTCTGTTAAGTGATGGTAGCAAACAAATAGTCTCAATACTACAATACCAATATAATAGTCTATGAGTTATGTGACCTCATTTGAACGCAAACACATATTTAAGGTTACTATAGTGTCCCCAGGAGGCGTGGCAGATTCACCGATGAAAGATTATAATTCATCAGTAGCTTCTCATAATCCCCCGCAACCCAGTTTCCTAGAATGCAAGTGCAAAAAAACTTAATATACATAAATTTCGAATACAATTTGCAAATACACATATATATAATGTAAATATTTTATCGCAAATTGAACAATTTTCTCTTTGTGATAGGTCAAATAATTTTACACTTATTTTTGTAGCATTCTTTATTTTTTCTTGACGAGTTTCTGGAAACTATGACCTCGCAAAAGATATGTATATACAGTGGAGTCTCACTTATACGTTACTCACTTATACGTAACACTCAGTTATACGAATAATTTTTCGTTCCACGGCGAAACTGCATTCAATCCTGTGTAATAAATTATTCACTTATGCCATATTCAGTTATACGCAATATTCACTTATACGAAACATAATTTGTTCCCCTGGTGTAAATACTATAGGAAGAGACCACAGCTTTTCCACGAAATGTTTATAGACTTACCAGTGACTTACCCCCCAGTCTCTCACTCATCTCAGTTCTTCCTTGTGATTCTAGTAGTCCAGCCGTGTTCTATCCACTCTATCTTGTGTGATTTCCTCCGTTTCCATACTAATAACACGGCACGTGTCAATGATTTATCCCCCCTCCACTCTCTCGTTTTTCACTTCTCTATACAGTAGTCGTTCTAGAAGCCGTGTTCTATTGTCCTTTCATCTTTTGAAATGTGTAAAACTTACGCCACCAGAACAAAACTTACGCTTGAAGACAATATAAAACTACTGAAAGAAGTCGATGACAACCCCAAAGAAACAAAAATAGACATAGCTAAACGGCTGAAATTACCTTTGTTAACCCTTGCGACTATTATCGGTAAGAGGAAAGAAATCGAGGAGAATTTTGTGAAATAAAACTTGAAAATATAATAATGTACAACGTTCTCTAACAAAAATATATGTGCAAACATTAAGATTGTGACTTTTTTATGATTTTTTTAAAAAATAGCCATGAAACCTAGTGCTATTAAGTTATAAGAAATATTCACTTATACGAAACATTTTGTTCCCCCTCACATTCGTATAAGTGAGACTCCACTGTATACACTAAATGTAATGTTTTTTAAACTGGTGAAGGTCATATATGTTATAAAATTGTAGAGCAAAAATAAAAATAAATTAATGAAAAGTTGAAGTTTTTATGATATATGACCTTCTGTCATTTTTAAATACATACTTGAAAACATGTGTCACAATCCTATTAAATGCTTTAATGTAATATAATACTATATATATTGTTAAATTAATGTAAACATAATTTATGATGTACATCGCATTGAAGCGGAACACCAAAAAATAAATAATAATAAGTAGGATACCAGAAAATAGGGATAGCGGCTAACGCCTTGGATTCTCCAGCGGAAGATGCTGGTTCGAGTCCCACCTGTAGATGATGCTCAGTAATTGACGATTTCATAAGTACTTGAATCAGAAAGGTCAGTCCATCAGGAGATGGGTCTTGTCCTTTTAATGGAAAGTGAAAATTCAATGGCAAATGAGTTGCCGGAAAGGGGGCCGTTCAGAGTTTGTCCGGGACTTTGTGAAGGGGATCTTTTCATTTCCTTGACAACGATCCACAAATAGTATTTTACTCCTGGATTGCTTCTAAACCCTATGGTATATACTAAAACTTCGTACTCGAGTCGTTTCGAACTCTTTTTCAGTTTAATGATAATGGTGGGATTATCATTCCAGTTTTTTATCATTTATTTAATGTAGTACCTCTTGGGATCAGATCCAAGCCTATAAAACTCTGAGAATGTATCTCCCTAAGCTGGTAATCTAGACAGGTTGGGGTCGAGGCCCTACCTATCCACGTGTCTTTAGGGTGGAGTCCCACGTGGTTTAAGGGGAGGTTGGGACCACATTCTAGCCCGGAATCAATGTGACCTCGCCCCCTCTTGGAATGCATCGGGGAAAATTTTATTAAAACTTATACGGATGATGAATGGTTTCATTTTAGGACAGGAGTCAAATGACACAGATGGTAGAGATGAATATGTGCGAAGGGAATGTCTCCGTTACTCATTTTTATGGAATAAAGGACAGGCATTTAGTTAAACCTCGAATGAAACATAACAGTGAAGTAATAGTTCCACGAGATCCAATAATAATATTTTCTGGTTTTCTCACAGTTTCAAGTTAAAGTGAATAGCACCATCATCTATGAAAAATTAAATGTCCACTTTCAAGGGCGAATCCCGTATCAGAAACTCCCCTCCTGGCATTTTGATACTCCCTCGTATAAACTAAAATTAAAAAATTGAATTTCAATTGCACACTTTTTCAAGCAGGTTTATGAATACGCATTCTACAGAGTAAACATTCGCCTTTGCTATCCTGAAGCACATTCAGAACTTTGACTTCGATTTCCCAAAATCCGGATTTCGTGATTCCCCTTTTCTCTTCCAAGGTCCTGACATGAAAAAGAGCTTATGTAAATGATATTTAGAACATTTCCTGTAATAATAATTGTAAATTCTTGTTGTTTCTACGTTTAGATTAACGGAATCCTATGGCCACATCTATTCTGACCCTATGAGTTCCCCTAAAAAGCTATTAACACTAAGCTGCACTACCTGGACGAGGAGGGTTAGCATTGAGGAAGTCCAGCCTATAAATCGGCCGCCGATCTGCACCGGCTCCCCTTCAGCTGCAATATACAGGGGCACATTCATTACGACACCCCGTACAAACACCCCTACGGCTATCTGTCTGTGGACGCCGTTTGACTACTACAGCGCAAACAGTACGGCAATACTCGATTCTATCGCCCTTAGTTCTGTTTGTTTCACTGCTCTTGGGACTTCTGTCTTCTAACCGTAGGTATTTGCTAAGCTGATAGTGAACTCGCTTTCTCACTTTCTAAGTGTTTCTATCGTCTCACTTTCTAAGTGGTTCTATCGTGTTTCTTTTCTCCCCGCAAGGAGGAAATACACATATGAACATTTATTTAGCAGCAACAAAAATATTTCCAAGCAGAAATAAACAAGCTTAATGCCAAAGACCCCGTATAACCCGTCTGCCAGGTTGTAGTACTTCTAGGATCATTTTGTTGGATTATTTTTTGTTTTAGATTATATTTACGTCATTAGAGTTTCTTGGGGCGCTGATTTTAAATTTCCTATTAATTGTTGTCTAAAAAAATCTATAATGCTGGTTTACCTCAAACAAGCATATTTTTGAATTTATTTGACCAAATATAAATTATTTTTTAACGATTGGTGAAAGAATCATGTCGATATCATTTTCTAAACACGATAAATCAAATAAAGCATTTTCAACATATTTTATTTTATTTCTTCGCTCATAAGAAGCATTGTACGGAGCACTGGGATACAAGTCGACTATTTTTCGATGTAGAATCACCAGAAAAAAAAAAAAAAAAATGGACCACATCGATGATCTCGTCACTGTATACTCCCGTTGTTAGAATATTTGAAGTGTACTTTGGAGAGGTGCTTTCACCCCTTCAACACGCGATTGGGCCGATATAAAAAAATACTTCTCGATTATTTTCACGTGTTTAATAAATATACAAAGTTTCATAAAAATCGGCTCTGGACACTTACAACAGCATAACCGTTGTGACCAAAGCAAGCTCTAAGTAAACAGTATTACAAGGATTAAATAAATTAACAAGCAGTGCTGCTAAATCAAAGAAAAGAGCATGCTATAACTTTAAAAATCCTAAAGTAATTAAAAATAAATAAATAGTACAATATAAAGGCTTAAATATATAAATAATATTAACCTACCCATGCTGTTGGTACTACATAATATAATAAATATAACTAGATAAATAAGAAAATGTAGTTAAAACCATGTCACGCTTACAAACAACAAGAATAAAAAAAAGTACTCCATAAGGATCGTCAATAACACATACAACTGAAACTTGAAAATAAGAAGAAAAAAATGACATCAACATTGGAATCATGATACCAACCAATAGTCTTTACATTTCAAAGAGAATGCATTTCGCAAAAACTAAATAAAAAATATAAATTAATTATTTACATTTTTACTCAGAATTTTAAGGCGGGTTATATATAGGTTACCACCTACATATAGCTATTTAATTAATTATATTAAGAATTATTATCCATTGAATGATTAGAGAGCTGTCTTCAAATATGTTCAGCTATCAGTTAGACGGTACTGTTTATTCATTAAACAAGACAAAATATTTTATCATTCCGGTAAAGATGCCATGTAAATAAATTAATATATAAAGTGGTAGAAACATTAGCACATAATTAAAAATGTAATTAGAGAAGTTTGAAATTTCATGCCTCCTTATAATTCCAACTCAGAGGAAATTCCAGCCCCATACAACTTCCACGAATATTCGAGAAGGATAATGAAACCTTCTCGACTGTAGAGTAAACGAAGAAACGCGAGTGCTTTTGCTGCTGAACCCGATATGACCAATTACGCAAGGCCTAAGACAAACGCCCCTTTAAGGAGTCAATTATCGAGAAGGCAGATCAAATTGACCAAAGTTTACTGTGAAGTGCTCCCCCCCCCCTTTGGAGAACCTCCCCTCCTCAACGGCAAAGCAAAACGTGAATTCTATTTTGCAACGAGACGGAACCCTTAGATAATCAAAGAGCTAAAGCAGTAACAAAGAGCGTCGGACCCTCCTTATGCCTAAAGTCGTTATGGAAAGTGATTGGGGGAGGGAGAGGATGTGAGGGGTATAGAACTCCGAGAGAGAGAGAAAGTTAGTAAAGGCGCCTACCATTATTGTAATATCAAAAACATCAAAGGAATCATAACTATGATTGTTCTCAACTTGATCCGGCAATCACGTAACCATCAATAAACTAAACTAAATAATTAAATACAGCTAATTGGTTGTAATACCATTTTTTCGGTGCTAATGGCACAAATGTCGATGCGCAGTAATAATAAAAAAAAAAAAAAGTATTGTAAATAATAACAATATTAAATTTAAATCTTAGTTTTATGAGATGGGTGGCCTCACAATATCAATATTTATTTATTATTATACAGTTTACTGCACTTATATTAATTCCTCTCCACCAAGACGTGCTAATAGAAAGTGGCCCCGAGATCTACTATGAATTGTCTGATCAAAGATTAGTGTAATTATATTAATTGAGAGTGATATCGATGGATATTTTCTCTCCTCAGGATATCACAGGACACGACTCATTCGCCTCCAATCCTCCCTGCTAGACGCGGTCTGTGGTTAGATGGCGTAAGGTTAACTCCAGGTCATCCTAGAATCCTTCCTAACAAGGAAGGGCTGACAGCTGTAGAAACATGAAGCCTGGTCAAGCTGCCTTCAGGAAATTGCATAATACAATTGAATTGTAGATTGAACTATTTCTGCAAAGAAATAATATATATATATATATATATATATATATATATAAACTAAATTTAATTTTTAAATCAGCTGGCCTCATTTAATTTCGAATGTAGAAATTTGAAAATTGTTAATTTTTTTTGCTAATATCTCAGTTGAACAATTACTATGCAAAAACTATCATACCGATTTAAATGAAATTTGGTCGGTTGTTTTATTATATAATCATAATTTTTCTCTTGGGATATGAAGGTTGGGAATTTTAAGCTGTCAAAAAAATTATTTAAAAATGTCATGATAAAAAATGTGTTACCCTGTTATGCTGAGCAGCGAGTACACTTTAATGAAAAGTATGGGGAATTTAATTACGCCTTGGGAAAAGATCTAGCATGAATACTTTCGGACTTATTTGTTCGAATTCTTTTTACATTAAATAAGAAAAAAAAATATCTTCCGGGAATTTTCTGACTTACGCAGTCCTCAATTATTGTTATTTGAGTTGTTCCGAAGATATTTCAGCAAAAATTATCTTTTGAAATTTCAACAACAACTCAAAACAGATGCACTCTGGACTAAACGTCGAGCTTAGTTATGCAGCTTCTGCGAAAGGACTTCAAAAAGAAAAAAAAAATTAGTTTAGTACTTTATTCGACTAAGAACGCGATTGTTTATGTTTCCGCAGAAACAGTATTTTGCCCAGTTGTGAAATTAGTTTAGTACTTTGTTCGACTAAGAACGCGATTGTTTATGTTTCCGCAGAAAC
Source organism: Gonocerus acuteangulatus (assembly GCA_946811695.1). Lineage (NCBI taxonomy): Eukaryota > Metazoa > Arthropoda > Insecta > Hemiptera > Coreidae > Gonocerus > Gonocerus acuteangulatus. The sequence goes on along the minus strand of OX328127.1, from coordinate 68,178,797 downwards.
AGTATTTTGCCCAGTTGTGAAATTAGTTTAGTACTTTGTTCGACTAAGAACGCGATTGTTTATGTTTCCACAGAAACAGTATTTTGCCCCATTGTGAAATTAGTTTAGTACTTCATTCGACTAAGAACGCGATTGTTTACGTTTCCACAGAAACAGTATTTTGCACCATTGCGAAATTAGTTTAGTACTTTATTCGACTAAGAACGCGATTGTTTATGTCTCCGCAGAAACAGTATTTTGCCCAGTTGTGAAATTAGTTTAGTACTTTATTCGACTAACAACGCGATTGTTTATGTTTCCACAGAAACAGTATTTTGCCCCATTGTGAAATTAGTTTAGTTAAACCGATTCCTACAGATGTGCCTCTGGATATAGAGTGATCCAATATGTTACTGTTGTACGGTACGGTAGAGTATTTTGAGATTATTGTTTTTTTTGTTTTTTTACATCGGTGAGCTTCTGCTTTTTATAGCCCCATGTTATTTTCTATGAGTGCTTAAATAAATGAAACCGAAACCGCCCTACTATTCTAATGGAGCCAACATGAAAGGCCTGTGAATCCAATAACGCTCCATCTGTTACACGGATACTAAATAGTTTCTAATAGTATGGACCCACATGGCGCACGGGAGCGTACAAATGCGCTGCATTAAATGCGGAGGGGACTCTGTTAATATCTCCAATGCCCGTGAAATCGTTTGAGGCAGTCTGTCTGTGTTTTTTATCCCCTTCCGAACGTATATCAGTGTTTTAATAAAAGAAAAAAACCCGAGAGGATGTGCTCATGAACGTTATGGACGCAGATCCCCATAGAAATATCCAATTTTCTTGATTCATATCTAAGTGTAATTGTATTGAGGGTAATATGAACCCATTTTATGGAGGGGAAATTGATAGTTATTACCTTGATGTTATATTATTCCGGAGATATGAGTGCAGCTCCAAATGCGTTGGACAGCCACGCATCTCGTTTTTATGCATTGGGGTTTCAAAAAAGAAACAATTTAAGGCCACTGCTTATTTGTCTTGTCTTCCTTTTTGGATGTATTTCTTCTAAAACTAAAGCACGCCTCAAAATGCTTTTCTTTAAGCGCGGTTCCTCCCTCCCTCCATAGGAAGGAACACCGCTTTTGAGGTTGACCTCTTGACACAATCCGTCGGTGCCGACTACTAAATATTACGTTTCAGAACCCCATAGATCTCCCATAGATATTTCTGTTATATATGTATATTTTCTATTCCTTTATTTATTATTATTTTGTTGTTTTTAGTTTCATTTATTTTGTTATATTTTATAATTATTTATTTAATTTTATTTATTTATTTATCTTTTTCTTTTGGACTGAGACTGATTTTCATAGTCATAAAACTCTAAGGAGACCATCGCTAAAAGTTACGGGGATCTGAAAACAAATAAAAAAAATAGATAAAATGCATCTAAACTAAGATGTTTTAAATTTTGGTTACATTTGGAGTACAGGAAGTATTCGAAAGATATATTTTTATTAATAGACATGAAATCTGGGATCTACGTATATGTTCGTAAATATCTCCGAACGCTTACTAAATTCTCTACAAAAATTATTTCAAAGTAATTTTCGATGGGACGATGTAAATTGGAGAAATAAGTGCTTAGAACTTCGAACTTGTTTGTTTTCTTCTTTTGAACAGGTTTTTGTCTTTGTTGAACTCACTTTTGTTTTAAATTGCATTTATCAGTAAAATTAGTATTTTTTTTTTTTTAAATACGGCAAGGAAATGAGAACCTGGCAATAGTGTTTTCCTACAGCAAACTTTGAGAAGGGGGGGGGTACTTTTCGTATGAAGGAACAGGATTATTTTCCTGTTGCGGTGCCTTAAACTTCCTTCTCTTTGAGATTTTATTTGATATTTTCAACGAAAGACCAAACCCTACCAATAACTGCTTCCTTTCCTTTACCAATGGCACTAGGCATATGAACGCAACCGCGCTAACGTGACGTAGTTCCTGCGAGTACTTATATATATATACAGTGCCTAAGAGATTATTTATACATAAAGATATCAATTTATCGATGTTTGAAAGATGATATAATTTATATATATATATATATATATATATATATATATATATATATATATATAGTGCCTAATAGATGATTTATACATAAAGATATCGATGTTTGATAGATGATATAATTTTGTTAAAGGTTTCGTCAAATGTGCAAGCTGAGTAGCTGCTTCTCCATAAAAGAAGTGATCCTTTAATGATTTATGCCAATTAAAAATAACAAACTTTTCAGTACTTTCTTGCGAAATTTATAGCCCATTTAAATTTCATTTAAAACAGATTAGTCTTTAAGAATCAATTGGTGAAATTAAAATCTAATGGTAAGCCAATTCTAATATATATATAAAAAAAAAATCTTGTTCTCCGTTCATTTCGAATCACAAGGGCCATTGAGCAGAGAAAAGTGCTTCACGGTCGGCTTGTTGTTAGGCTCTTCGACTAGATCCCACCAATTTAGTTAATTTAATCCGGAATTAAAGTCGTTGTCGCTTACGGGGGGGGGAGCTCGAAATTCCTCCCCCCCCAATCTCCCACAACTCTTCCCCTAGCGGCAATTTGTAACTGAAGGGTTCAGTCCACTTGCAGGGGATTTCCTGGCCAAATGGAGGGAAACAGATTTGAATAAATGTGAAAATTTTAGAAAATGGCTATTTTAACTTAAAAGAAAAAAGGAAAAGGAAATATGGGTTTGTGAGCTGAGGCTCGAAGTAAGAGATTTGGATCATTCTTGATTATATCATGGTTGTATCTAGAAATACAAGACCTACAAACTTACAGCATGAAAGTAGTGCTTCTGTGGATACCCGGAAACATGGACATCAGAGGGAACACAGATGCTGACAAAATGCTAACCAGGCAATAGAAAAATGTACAGTGGACGTAGAAGAACAGACTATACAAGACTTACACACGAACATAACAACATACTTAAAAAATGAATGGCAAAAAACATGGACTAACATACAATACAACAAATTAAGAGAAATTAAGAAAACTGTCCGTCTAGGAACAGACCGACTCGAAGAGAAGAAGTAGTTATTACGAGACTGCGTATCGGACATTCGTTGCTGACACATTGCTATTTAATGACGAGACAGTACGGACCAGTTTGTGCCGTTTGCATCACTAATTTTACTATTAAACACATACTAACTGACTGCAAAGAACGAGACAGATAAAATCTACCTGACGACATGAACGAACTTTTGACGGATGACAGTCCACACCTGAACACAATAATCATCCACCTCAAAGATACTAACATGTACAATTACATTTAACAGACACAAATCGTAGAATTTATAAAAACATGTACAGTAGAACTTGGATAATTCGAACCCCTAGGGACCGATAAAAAAGTTCGAATTATCCAAAATTCTATTTACAAAAGTTGTCGAAAATAAAGGGGTAAAAAGTCGAACTTCATATTTTCACATATTTAAATTTTTTTTTTTAAAAAATACATTTTATTTAAAGAATAACAAACATTTCATGAATTGATGTTTACGTACATGAGTAATAAATAATTTATCAAAGAAGTAAAAATAAAAGTTTTGAAAGTCATTTTCATGGGCAAGAATTTTTTCATCATTTTTCAGGTATGCAGGTAAAGTGTTAGGAGGAATTCCAAAGTCCTTCGCAATTTCAGATGTTTACTTTATTCCTTTTTCAGCTTCTTTAATCGCAGCTATTTTCTCTGAGAACGATAAAGTTTTATAACTTCTAGGCAAATCATTGAACTGCACTGTACACCAGAAATTCAAGGCACAAACAATACAACAGATCTAGACACTGACTGATTTATAATTGAGTAAGAAATGAAAATCGAAGTGATGGTTGGAGGGAATTCTAGGATGAAACGACAGGATGTAACTACAACCCCTGGAAGGGAGGAAGCGCGACCCACCACTTTGCAGAACTCCTATGAACCCTTTGCAAGAACTAGACTATGAGACCTAGTAGTATCCTTCTTACCCGAGGGGGGAATATTTAAGATCGACCGCTTCTCTGTCCACTTCCCATTGGAGGCACAGACTAGTAAAAAAAATCGAATTATCCAAAATTTTATTCGAAATAACCACGATTTTTTTACATTGTTTATACCCTAAATTCTAGGGCCCGAGAGAAATATTCGAATTAAAGATGATTTCGAATTATCGAAATTCGAATTATCCATGTTCCACTGTATAACTTACCGCGAAGTAAAGTAATTGGCACTGTATTTTAAAATCAAAATGTACAAACAATTTGCTAGGAATGTTCGTTTAGTATATATTTTTATTCTTATTGGTATATATATATATATATATATATATATATATATATATATATATACATGTACATATATATGTTATACACGTGCATCTTACTTACTCTAAAAAAATTAAATATCTAAACTTTTTAATACTATAATTTTTTGTCAGTGGTTTCATTCCTTCAACATTCGGAAAAGAGTGAATCGCCACTTTCGCGAGCTCTTAAATAAATAAATAATCAAGAAGACACACATATATATATATATATATATATATATATATATATATATATATATATATATACTTAAGTGACTTGTTGAAATTATCAACGGATTGGAATTCCCCAAAACAACTTTGATTAAAACAACATTAGAACAATAGAACAATATAATCAAGTCAGACTGCCTTTATGCTGTAGAAACGTAAGTTCTAAGAAGAAAAACAGATTTAGATTAAATTCCAATAAGAGAAAGGAAAATTACGAGATAAATATTATACCAATGTTAATACCAGTATCCCAATACTGAACGTCCAGCTTTTGGACTATACAGTATATTAGACGGAATCAAAAGGATAGATCCTTCTAATCAATTTGAAATAATTGATTCGATTTTTGCAGTAAAATTAAATTTAAAAGCAGAAGATACGTGCAAACATGCATTTGAGGTAGAGGCACATTCACACAAAAAATGTTTCATTGGGAATTAGGTCGGAGGGAGATTAAAAAAATTAATAAAAAACCTTATCATCTGTATTATGGGTTAATGGCATGTGATCAAAATAACCCGTGGGACAAGCTGAGAGCTGGTAACCCGAGAGAACCTAAAAATCTCACGGACAACTGTTATTTTAACACCCGCCTAACAAATCTTACGTCAAGTACACTGAAATTCCATAAATCTTGTTGCTACTTGCAATATCCCGTGGTTGATAACGTCATTGAATTTTAATCGCAACCCTTCTGAGTGGAGGCTGCTATAGATTCAGCAATGCTAAGTCTGAAGTCCTATTGGCCATGCTGTCCAATCAAGGGAACAAAAACAGGAAAACCCTTATGGAATCAGTCAAATATCAAGACTACCCATGGCAATTCATTGGGGGCCTGAAACTTGTGGTAATTCTACTAGGCAGGCAACTGGGATATACGATGTTGTTTTTTGTGTCAATGGAACAGTCAGGACAGACATATCATTACTTTAGGGAAGAATGGCCTGACCTCTGCAGACATTTTTTTTTTCAACAGTCCTCCTCATGTGGAACAAAAAAATATCATATTGCATGCACAACATTTCATGATAGTAAAATTAGGTTAAGGGATTGGAGCAATCAGCAGAGGCATTCAGGTACCTGAGACATTCAATTTTCTTGCTTAAGGAATTGGACGACTCTGTAAATTGCTTGTCAGCTTTGTGAACCATCCCTTTAGAAAGAAACGGAGGCAAGTGAAGTAATAAAGCGCTGCATAGACCTGTCTGAGAAGAGTATTTATACAAAAGTAAAAGACATCCAATATAAGACCTTTAAAGGTCTTTCCAGAAACAAACATTACTCCACCCACAAAGAACCGGCGGAAGCAATTTTTCCGAAGGTTTTGTAAGTTTTCCTTTCCCTCTTCCAATACAGAACTTGCGACCTTTTAACTAGGTATAAGTGTGCATGAGTTGCACGTTAGTGTGTGTGTGATTGGCTCGAACTTCAGTGCGATCGGAGGCAATCCGAAGACAGGGGATGACGAGCCTGTGGCCCTGACAGGGGGTTCCACGTCATTACAGGATGCAAGGGGAAGCGACAGCCGGCACGACGCACCCCAATGGCAACTTCGCTTTCCAATCAGTCTGCACGTCTGACTGCTTATCCCTCTCTCTCTCTCTCTCTCTCTCTCTCTCTCTCTCTCTCTCTTATCACTCCTCGCTCTCTCTTAGAGTATCTTTCTCTCACTCTCTCTTCTCACTTTCTTGCTGACGTTTTGACCTTTAGGAAGATAGATTCATTGTATAAGAAAGTGTTCGAGAAAGATAAAGAGATAGATTGAAATTAACGGGAGGGAGCGAGAGGGAGAGAGATTTTTATTTTACTTCAATCCCAAATTTAGAGTTCCAAATGACTAGTGATAAAAAATATGAAAAATACATAACCTTTTTTGGGATTGTTATTAGTGTTCGTAATCCCCGGGTTGGAGTCAAGAGGCAATAAGAATGGGCTATTTCGCCTTTATATGAATTATGGCGTTTCCAGTACCATAAAACGCAATTTTCTTGGAGGTCTTGGAGAAAAAATAGCAAGAACATTAAAACCAAAATACTAAGAATGATTTTAAAACAAGCTAATAAATGAATATTTACATTAAATTGACTATTATTATTTGCTGACTAAAATAAACCATGTTTAGAATTACAAAATAATCTGCGTAACCGTCAGTATATACAATTTTGAATTTGTAGTAGACCTTTTTTTCGATGTTTTTTTTTTTTTTTTATTTTCTTTTATTTTTGCTTTCTGAGTTAATGAAGAATAAGGACCAAAATATTCATACAAGAGAAAAGTTCTGCTATTTTCTTAAATATTTCGAAAACGTTTCGGAAATCATGATAAGTGGTAACCGACCATTTAAAAGCTCACTAAATTCACTAAGAAGTACTGAAATCTTTTTCGATAGGGCGAGTTCAATTGGAGAGATAAGTGCCTAAAGCTGCGAAATTGTTAGCCGTCTTCTGAATGGGGGTTTGTTTGTGTTTTCTTTACTTTTTAATTGGTTGTGCTTTTATTTTTTACTTGCATTTAACAGTAAAATGAGTATTTCAGTAAAACAATGAAAGAAAACTAGAAACATATTAGTAATAGGTTTTTCCAAGAGCGAACGCTCAGAAAGTGGATGGAGTAATTTTCGCTTAGAATACTGTTAGTTTTCTTATGTGGCGCTTAAAATCTTCCTTCTCTTGGAGATTTCATTTTATATTTTTCACGCTACCAATAACTGCTTCTATTCTTCTATTAATGGTCCTAGAGATATGAACGGAAACGCGCTAAGATAACGCAGTTCCTGCGTGTCGGATTATAAAACTTATTTAACGACTGCAACCTTCATAGAGATTATCCTTGGATAAGTGCTAAAAGAAATAAAAGAGTTTAAAATTTCTTTCGCGTTGTTCATATTGAATTTAAGAGGATCTGTAAAATATTTGCCTTACTTTATATGCGTATAAGGGGAGAAAGAAGGGTGTAGTTATTCTTTAATAAAACTTTCCTAGCTTGGCATTTCTTCCTTGCCTCCATTCCAATTTTGCTGGAATGGAATCTTTTTTTATCCTTAAAACTAATATGCTCGTTTTTATCTCTCAGTTCATCACAATTTCCAGATAACCCAGCTCAAGTTTATTTTCAACAAATCCTTTCGTAAGAGAAGTGAAGTAAAATGAATTGTCTTGTATTTTTTTATATGTTTATTATCTATACATATTCTTTGTGCTAAATTTAAGTATTTTTATTTTATTTTATAGTAAACTAGAACAGATAACCTCCTAAGGCAGACTAAAAGGAGTACTCACGAATGGTGAGCTAATACACAAATAACAAGATGCGATGAAGTAGTAATTACAAGACTAAGAATTGGACATACGCAATTTAACATGTTCCCATCTAATAACAAAAAAGGACAGTCCAAAATGTCCGATGTCAACAGGCAACGTTACAATTAAACACTTACAAACAGAATGCCAAACAGGAGACTATTTTAACTATACCATATGACATGTCCAAACGTTTTTCTGAAAAAAACAAAACAAACATCAATAAGATTCTACAAAACTTACATAAAATAAAACTTTATGACAAATTGTAATACAAATTACCGTATGTTTGCGTCAATGAAGAGAGTTTAAATGTTTGTGTGTGTGTGTGGTTAGGGGAGGCTTCAGAAAAGAAAATCAAGTCCTAAATATCCTAAAATTCAAATACAATAATTATTTTTATGTTGCAGAATTAATTATTCTATTATTCATTATTACTACAATTCTCTAATTGTTTATTTTCTCATTTTTCAATAAAGTTAATAGTATTTTTCTTTATGTTTGTGTAAATTTTATATCTTTTAAATACTTTATTGATCTATTTTTTCTATTTTATTTTTTATTAATTTTAGTATATTAACAAATTATGTAAGCAAATCACTTTTCAGTTATGAGGCTTCGTAACTATTTAAATATTTTATTTTATTCCTGTTCAGCAACTTTGGCTATTTGCATAATGTCAATGTATAAAAATATTATAAATTATTATTATAAAAGAATAAGTAGAGGAAAATAAAAACAAAAATAGTTAAATAAAAAAACAAAAATATTAAAATAAACTAAAATATATTAATAATTTGAAAATTAAAGTTTAGTGTAGATACTAATGGTTTAATGTGGTTATAAGGAGTTTAAATATGATATCTAAAAATAATTAAATAATATATCGCACAAGTATTTCTAAAGTGACACTACTCAAAAAACGGTTTTATTCACACCGTCATAGTTATGACTGTGAAAGACATATATCTTTATCAACCATCAAAACTGCATGTACCTAGCTTCAGAACTTGTAGACCAGAGGGCACTTGTGTCATCCTACAAGTCTTAATGGTAAGCCTCCTACATAGGTAAGAGCGACACATTTTCAGTTGAGTTTTATTTTGAGTTTTGTCACTTTAGAAATACTAGTGCGATATGTCAGAAGTTCAGTCACGTCAAAAGATATGTCTAATGGTTTCTGCCTTGTGCGGTTTGCCGTTACGGATATCTGCGTATAAACTGTTTTTTTGTTTTGTTTTGTCATTGTGTAAGCAGGGTATACATATATTACCGCTATTTATAAATAATTTGAATCTCAAATTGCTAGTTTTGGGGTGGAAGAACAAAGGTTGTGGGTTGTATCTTATAAATAGTAATATGTTTACGTCTGTATATATATATATATATATATATATATATATATATATATATATATATATATATGTTTGTGTGTAAATATGTATACTCATCCTAATGTTTTGATGTATCGATGGATGAAACTGAAGTGTATTTGTTTTCATGGAGGTTTCCAACCATTTTTTTTTTTATAAGAAATCATGAAAGGAATGGTACATTATTCCAAGAGAGTAACCCCACAAAGTTTATGTTAACTTATGCAGATGCCAAGGAAGTTCTGCAAAACATACTGAGCCCCTTCCTATCTGACCCTACTTTTTTTTGAGCAAATGAACCCTGAAATTCTTTTGAATTATTCTAAAGGCGATATGTCCCAAGAAAATTGAAGAATGCTTTATACTTGGTACAGCCCCATCCCCATCGACCTGTAGAAAAAACCTCCCTCCTCCCCCACCCTCATGAATCAGGACGAAATGATGTGGAAAATTGCGGGAGCTTCCCTGACGTTTTGGAATTATATTTTGGCGAATACGTCTTTGCCCCGATTGCTCCCTAGCTTTTTCTTACCGTATTATACATTTATTTTTGCATCATTCGGATTTAATTTCTGTTATTACTAATAATTTTATTGTTACTACATTTCACTTTATGTAATAGAGGGTTGACACAGTTTCTGTGAATTCAGCGAACCTTAAACAGTTGGTAATTCAGATGAGGTCGTTGTCCGTGAAGCTGAGCCAGTGTGGAAATATTATGAGGCCCTAATAGATAATGAAATTAAAGTTTGAAGTGTTGGGTTGTTCGGAAAATAATACAGGATTTTGGTATTAAAAAAAAAGAAACTCAAGTTAAAACTCAATTTATGAGATATTCTTTAATATTAGGTATTCTTTTACATTATTTATTTATAAGTGATTCGCAACTACTGCGATTTCACTCCTTCAAGGTGGTACCTGTATGGTCTAATGAATCAGGATTAAGATAAATATTTGATTCAATTATTTCTAGAGGTTAGTTGGAAGAAATATTGGGCTCTTAAATTTATTTTTAACAGCACTATGAGTGTAGAACTAAAAGCCCGTGTGATGAACTCCTGTATCCTTCCATGTATGATTTATGGCTCGCAGACATGGACATTGACAAAAAGAATAAAGAATCGGCTTAGGGTAACCCAGTATGCAATGGAAAGGAGTATGTTGGGAATCCGAAAGAGCCAATAAATACGAAATACTGAAATCTGTATGAAGACTGGCATGGAAGATGTCATCGTTGCGGCACTTAAGCAGAAATGGACATGGGCAGGACATCTGGCACGAATGGAAGAAGCAAGATGGGCAAAAAGGACTACGGACTGGATACCTTTGGACTGCAGAAGGAGAAGAGGTAGACCATTCCAGAGATGGAGGGACGATTTGGACAAGTTTTGTGGCACGCTTTGGTCTGTACAAGACAGGACCATATGGAAAACCCTGGGAGAGGCCTTTGCCTAGAGATGGGCCTAGTAGATGTTTATATGTCTTTATTATTTATATTATATAAAGCTTGTAAGAAGAAGAATTAGTGATTTATTTGATTATTATTATGTACATATTTTTTTATCTACAATAAAGGCTTTATTTATTTATTATTTCTAGAGGTTTGGAAATGTCTGTTATATGCCTGGAAGCCTCTGGTTATTCAGGAGATGTCTTCAAATGTGAGTGTATAGTTTAGTGTCCTGCAAGTAAGAAAGTATTGTGTTTATGTACTGGCTGCTGTCCCTCAACAATTCGTACATGTCATGTGGGATATTTAGATTTGGTCGTCTTCTGCACTCCGTAAGAAGATGTTTTATAGTGAAGTCTGTATTGCATATATCACAAATTGGTTTGTCAAGTCTTGTCATGAGGTATTCGTGTGTTAGTCTTGTGTGGCCAATTCGGAGTCAAGCAAGTACAATTTCTTCTCGTCTGTTGTCTCGGTAGCTGGATGTCCACTCCTGAGTAATAGTTTTAATCGTACGTAATTTATTGTCGGTTCGTCGAGTCCAGCCTTTTATATTATATATTCTTCAAAATTGATTAACATAACTTTGTTTCAGTTATTAATATAACTTTTAGTTCAAAATTTCAAAAAAATTTTCATGTAATTATTAGAAACAATCTAAAAGAAAAATCACATGCACCGTGCAAAATATAAGAATAAATGATCTTACCAACCTTAGTCAAACAGACGTGCATACAGATATTCCTGCATCTCCAAGCAATCGTAATTTTCACGTACTTTCTTTGACATAATTTCATGTAATTCCCGAACGGCTGGTAGAATCGATTTAATTATTTCTGTGACTCTTCAAGTATTGACCACAGGTAGCATAGCTTTGGTGGAGAACAGAAAACGGGGAGGGGAGGGACGACTGTAAACCACAGAGGTGTTCGTCATTTTGGCGAATGTTGGCGTTCTAGGGTTAAGTGTTTTTTTACTCCTTATACCATAGGTGAGCTCGTCTGCCATATCATTTTTTTATTTATTTTTGTTCTTTTAAGCGTATCAATCTTTATAATAATTAACGCCATTGATTATAGTGTTCTACATTTCATATTATAAATGTAATCAACTGCTATTAAACTTTAATGTTATATATTATTATCATTAATATTATTGTTTGAGGATGTTATATTATTTCACATACATATTATTTTATTACAGTTTATTCAGGAGTTCCGTTTATTTTAAAAAATCAAATAAATTTGTAATCTTAGTCGGGTCGTCACCCATATCTTCACTCAAATTACAGGTGATTGCAAATAGAGACCTTTCATTCTCCTAGACACGGCATTCAGTGGAGATATGTTTGATGGAAATGACATCCAACATTCCCCGACATCAGGTAGGAATGTGACAATCTTGTGTGTCCTATCCTGAGCCGAGCAAGGATCACCTCTGCTCTCCTATTTTCTACTATATCTTCATTTTCTGCTTCCTATTTTCTGCCATATCTTTACTGTGGTCTGTCTGTCGTTGGTCTTGGATATCTTGAAATAAAAGGAAAGATTGGATTTCAGTATGTAAACATTCTTACCATTGTCGTTTGTTCGAAGCCTGTTGATATTATTTTGCACCTTGGAGTTCCAGAAGTTCATGCAATTTCGACTTAGTTGTCATTCGTTCGGCGTTTCATGCCTCGAATCTCATTTCCTGTATTGTCAAATTAAGACTCAAAGCATTCAAGGGCTATGTTTGGAAAGATGTCTTTTGCTGGTACTTTCTCATCCATTCCCCGAGACAAGACCACTCTCCTGAAGAGTTTATTGTCGCGCACTTGTTCTCAATAAGAGGCACCACTAACGACACAAGATCCTTTGATGTTTCTACCTCCCCCCCCCCCCCCCCCCCCTATAGGGCTGTGTAAACGGAGGGCTGGCAGCCCCGAGGCCTTTTCCTCCCGGTGTATGGTTTAATCGAAACGACAGCCCTTGCCTTTTCTCCGCCTTTCCGTGGGTATTAGGAGCAAATGATGCGGAAAAGGGTGTGTGCTTCCTTCACTCCTACAATTCAACCTAACAAAAACAAGGTGGAAAATTGCCATTCAACACTATTCTTTATTTTGATATCACCCTTGTCATGTGAGGTGCGAATCTCTTCTCCTTTAGGGCTGTTTGGTCTTTAACGTTTTGACAATATTACGGTTTCATATATCAAACAATATCAAAAATAAAAAATTAATTCTAATGATTTCACTTTATGAGAAAAAAAAAGGAACTTTAATAACATGAGATATTGAGTACCTATTTTTATGCATTTCTATCAGCGTTTAAGCACATTGAAAATGCGCTCACGGAGAGACTTAAGGGTAATACTACATTGTGCGATCAAAATTAAAGTCATTTTCTTGAAACTATAAGTAACAAATAAATCAATATTTTTCAATTCTTTATATGAAACGTTTTATATGGAATGTTAAAGTTTCCAAGAAAATATGTTTCAAATCTCCGAAAAAAATAATGGCGGCGCTGTGTCTGACAAACGAAACCCTCTTTTTTCACGGGAGATAGTCTGCAGGCGGCAATTTTTAATCTAGAACGAAAACCTAAAATTATTTCGAAAGAAGAAGGTTAAATCTAGTGAAGTACGTATGATTTTTAAGAATTATTAATTTTTTCAAAAATGGTGAACAATTATTCGTTTTCTATTAAGAAATCCGTCGAAAATCGGTCTTACAATCGATGTGAATCAATGAATCGAAAAAATCCTACGTAATTTTCTAGAAAATATGACGAGAAAGCTGTAGTTAAAATTTGATGTTGATCTGACAAAAATTGAAGACACCAGATTATCGCCCGATTTAAAAAACATAGTTTTGAGAAAACGACTTTAAACTTTAATGTTCTGAATTGTTTATGTCTTTCCTATTTTTTTTCAAACTTTCTTGTAATAAAGATAAAAAACTTGGGCTTTAATTTTGAAATGTATTAAAGGAGGACACAAAAAAAAAAAAAAAAATGTAACAATTAAAAAGGGACCAATATAACCTCGCTCAAAAATTTATCTTCAAATCAGCACTAGGTATTGGAGAATCGTGTGTTTTGCCCATTTAAAAAAACTTTCTTCACATAAACACTCTTGGATATCATTTTTGATCAGTTAAGGAAGAAGTTTAGTCCATAAAGAAAAAAAATGTAAAAAAAAAAAAAAGTTACAAGGTAGTATTACCCCTTAAACAAAAGTACTTCATATAGTCATTGATACTAGCTCTAAGTCCAAAAATTACCTTTTTTGTGCGTTTCCTTCCCCCTCCTCCAAAGGGAAGAAATCCGCTTATGCAATCGACCTTATGACGCAATCTGGAGAAGCCGATAAGAAATATCCGCATCCCAAGCCCTATAGATTACGAAAATACCGATGGTTGTATATATATATATATATATATATATATATATATATATATATATATATATATATGTGTGTGTTTGTGTGCTTGACCGCTCTCTTAAGTGCCCCAATTCTTATAATAAACCATTTCATAATTTCGTTAACCAGCAAAGTTGGCCGAATAGGATTTTTTGGTTTACCTGGAACTACCAATTCATTCAAACTTATTACTGTAGACGAATCCATCACTAACTCATATTTGGAAAAAAATGGACTGAAGCTCTTTTTGCATAAATCGATTCATTTGTAAAAATCCGAAAGTATCAGTTTCGTTCTTTTGAACGGGTTTTTGTCTCTGTTTAACCCAGGTTTTAGGCAATAGATTGTTGCTATTTTTATTTGTAATTCAAAACAAGATAAGTAAATGAGAAGCGTGTGAATTATTTCCAGCGACTTTCCTATTCATTGTGGCATGTAAATCGGCTTATCGAAATATTTTTTCAGAGGGTGTTTTAATTTTTCACGAAATACCAAAAGAGAATATCAACTCTTCATATTCAATTTTTTTCCAAATGAGAGTAGAGCTAAGTAAGGTATAGTTCCTGTGATACGGACTATTTTCATATTTGGCCTTGGCCGCCAATAAGTATGAATATTATAGTAATTGTTATTAATAGGAACTTTTACGACTCCATGGCATCTAATTTCTTATAATGGATTATCATCTAGAAAGCTAATGTTTTAGTACACGTTTAATGTGATTTACTAAAATTACTGATAAATCGAAAGCGGTGTTGGCTGTAAGGGAGCAAATTAAGGCAGACTCCGGGGCCTTCCTTTAATAAGGTAGAGCTCAGAGGTAAATATTTGTCAAGAGGAAGCCGGGATGAGATCAAAGCGGCCGCCTTTACATATAGATTGCTCCCTCTGGGTGGAGGTTGGGTTTTTAATTCTACCCGCTGGACCTTATCAACCAACCCCTAGTTGGCAGATGTAGTAGTGTACATAGCTTACTGGGGAGGCAAAGAGATAGGGCATTTTGCTTATTGCTATGTTCTCAAAAATAAAACTAGTTTTAATATTTATTTATTAAGAGTTTCGCAACTTTTGGCGATTTACTCTATGGCAATGCATCATATTGATATTACAAGAATACCTTTCACAAATTGTGAATATAAATACATTATACAGATGATTAATACATTATAGAAATCGCGATATTATGTATCAGTATATTTCATAAATAATATAGGTATCAATAAATTTTACAAACTCGATTGTAATAATAGATTAATACAAATCGTTAAAAAAAGAGAAAGGGGGAATAGGAGGTATAACGGAAATATAATTATATTTTTGAACATAATTAAATTGCTACGTGGTCTCGTAATCTGCAGTCAGTAAGGATGGGCTTAAGGCAGTGTACAGCATATTGTTATTCAATTAAGAATTACGAATTACGATTACATTGTATTTATAGTTCATGAGTTAGAATTACATCAGGAGTAATAATTCGATTAAAACGTTACTTATAATTACATTGTAATCCTGTAATGTAATTGAAACACTAATTATGTAATTCAAATATCAATTACCATGAATTGTAATTAAATTACAATTGTAATTCAATTATAAGTGTACTTATCACTAATTATGATAGTCAGGAATTAAAATATAAATTTTATCAAAAATTGTAATTTAATTATAATTATAATTCAATTGCAATTGTAATTCAATTATAATTATAATTCAATTGCAATTGTTATTCAATTACAATTCAAATACTTGAGTATTTTTCAATTACTGTAATAGTGATTTGTTTTTGGGAGGGGGGGGGGTGCTTCTACTTCTAGGATCACTAGCACCTGTAATTGATATGTTCAGCCTTTTCAATTACAATATGCATTGTAATTCAAATTTATTCAACACTTATTTAAAATAACTACGAAATTCATATACTACAGTTCGATTTGATTGAAATACAGTTAATCTAAATTGAATTATTTTCAATTACTGTAATTGATATTTTTAGTCTTTTCAATTACAATTAAAAATGTAAATCATAATTCAAATATCATTTGAATTACATTTTAATTCAAATTTACACAACATTGGTTTTAGGGCTTCACCTACATTGGACCCGTATTTCATTTGACCGACAGCGGCTGACATGTGTGTATACATTGGTCCCAACCCGATCCGATCCGATTTAGTCACAGCTCGTCGGCAATAACCTCGTAGAGAAGTGAAAATGATTGATTAATTTAAGAAATACCACCTAGTAATCATAGAAACCTTCAATTAGGTTGAATTTTGGAGGTAAGAGAAGCATTAGTATTTATAAGAAAGGTAGCTTGCTAGAAGGAAGCATTGGAAGGTTATAGACATCTTTCCACGTAATTTAATAAACAACGGGAACAAAAAACGAAAATGTGAATTGACAGAGTTGTTCTAAATTTTACTAGCTTTCATTTAGAAAAAATGCATTGAAATCGGTTAAGATGTAGAGGTTGTAGACCATTTTGAAACACAATATGTCATTTGGCGCCATTTTGCGTCGTGGTTCCGAAATCGGTCTAGAAACAAACAAGTTTGGACGGCCAAGAATCGGTGGCCATCGAATCGGATCGGACCGAGTCGGGTCGGGACCAATGTAGGCACCTCCATTGAGATGCATGTGTTTGGTTTTCATTCAACAGTCGGTGGCTATGGGCTCGGATCGGGACCAATGTAGGTGCCCCTTAATTGTTAATATCTCCCAAACAACGGTTAATACACAATCTTCAAAGGATCTAAAAATCACTTCAAACCAAAAACCTTTGGAACCACTAAGGTAGGCAATGATAAGCTATCGAAGAGACCCTGCGGTAGGAACAGCTACTAGCCTAATTAAAAGGCCACAGTCGGTGGTTCGATTCCCGAAGCTGTCGAACCCTTGCATTAATCAGACCCTCCCTCCCCCCTCACAAACCCCGGACAACGCCCCCTTTCACAATGATCCCCGGCGGCGTCAGCCTTCCAGAATTACTGGAGGATTAGTTCGGATTAATTCATCAGCCGCGCTAAAAAGGGCTCGGAGGGTTTCTCTGGGTATAACTTCACAGCACACTTAGTACTGTACTCTAGGGGTGGGGGAAGGGTGAGTTACAGGGAGGGGAGCGTGAGTTAGGGGTGGGAGCAAGATTTGTGGCCTGTGGTTTTTGGGGACGGCCAACTTCCGAACAAGGAATTTCTATTGGACCAACACCTTTCTAAAACTCGCCCTTCCTAGGATATAAAACTTTCTGGAAACAAAATACACATATATTTATATATAAATATATATATATATATATATATATATATATATATATATATATACTACTGAACTGGGATACGTACAGTGACCCAACCTTTTAGCTGGCCCTTGGAATTTTTCCTTGCTTCAAAAGTTCAGAACGTACCGTTAGTTCTAAATAAATTTTAGTGATTTTTGTATAGTGAGGGAACAAAAATTACGATCGCTAGGGTTACATTATTCCGTAAAATAAACCCCCACTCCTGATAGATCGATTTTGCTTGTATTTACGAGTCATCATTCTGTTGAGTTGACTTATACTGAGTTTCATGGCAAGAAACCAGCAATGACCGTAAATTATGAGTGAAACCTCGACATTCATCTGTCACATTTCTCGACAGGGTCATAGAGTCGACGACATAAGCCAGTTTCTTCCCTACGGGGAGGGAGGAAATCTCATAAAATATTTTAAGAGGTCACTACAAATCGTGAAAACCGTTGAATATTCTTGGCTTCAGTGAAGAATACATTTTTTTTTTAAACTTAATTTCAAGTCCTCTAGTTCACAAAAAAGTAAAATATCCTTTTTGGAAGTCAGAAAAATCGTTATTGATTTGCCTCCTCAAATTCTATTCACTCGGGATATATTATTGTGAAGTTTATAAGAATTCGAGGAATCGTTCAGTTTTGGCAAAGAAACAGTCCGATTTTTGGTTCTCCTCTAGATCACTTAATAATTTGAAAAAACTAACTAGAATGAGTTTAAACTTATTTGACCCACCATTCAATAATGCAGAGCATAACACATTTTGACATTTTTTACCTAACACTTCTTCAAAAATATTCATAGAGTTCAGGAACATATTCCTCTTTTTAGTTTATACATTTATTAATAAGAACTATTATTATTGAATTTTCTATGATAAATCGCACTAGTAGTGCTCTCACAAATTTATAAATAAATAAAATTTTAATAATATATTTTATAAAAAATCTGCTCATGATTAACCCATCCGAGAATGATAGCCAATGGAAAAGACCATTTTTCCGTTTTGGGACTGAAAGCCACCGCTGTGACAGCTTTTTGCGATATCTAACGCTACGTTTTGTAAGCGCTAGTCACTCTTGTATCCGCTAGAGCTCATTAAAAATCCAGTTTTAGCCAAACGAATGGGCGTTTCCTTCCGCTGCCCGTTTCTTTAGCGTAGTTCGGGTCCTTCTGAAGGGCCATATTTGTGTTTTAGACGATTTTGTGTACATAGAGATCATGTTCTGTAGCTATGGTACCAAAGTCGAGATATTTGGCTTGATATTATTAAAAAAAAAAAAAAAAAAAAAAAAAAAAAAAAAAAAAAAAAAAAAAAAAAAAAAAAAAAGTTTAAATTTGTGTTTATTGTCGTTTCTTCTAATACGCTTTTGTTCTTTCTTTTTTTAAAAAACGTTTTTATTTCCATTTTCTACTTTTTGGCTTTGTACCAGTCAACGACAGGCTTAAATACGTTTTTATCTTTTATTTTTAAATGTTGTTTTTATTTTATGAAAAAAATTTAAATCTTTTTTTTTTTATAAAATAAAAACAACATTTAAAAATAAAAAAACGTATTTAAGCCTGTCGTTCACTGGTATACAGCCCATAATTAGAAAATGGGAATAAAAACGATTAAAAAAAAAAGAAACCTCCTGTGGAACCAGGAGAATAAAACGGGCTACGCTCCACGGGCAAGGTCGTACGGGTTTCCGTCTCGTACGGCTTCAAGGGTCCATCTAGAAGCCTATTAATGCAAAACCGTTAGTCATATGAATTTTTCCTGAATAACAAAGCGTTCCGATTAGTGAATTCTGCTGGTTAACGAACTTGTTTACATTCATAAAATATAGAGAAAGCAAGAGCGATTTATGAAATATCGTAATTGCTAATAGCTTAAGCTATAGTTACAACATTTTGTCACCTCAAAGTTCACTTCCGGTCTGCTCTGAGCAACCTCACTCCTGTTCCACTTCCGCTTCAATCTACCGGATTTACGATCACATCAATGTCAATTTCGGTTACTTCCGGTCGACTCATGCCTATCACTGGGTAACTCCTGTTCGATCTGGCTTACTTCCGGTCACTCACAGACAATGGCACACTCTGACACTCCTTAATCCAGATTACTTCCGGTCCTATATTCATCCTTGGGTCGTACCCCAGGGCCTTCCAGGCACTCATGATAGACCGGAGGTGAACCGGAAGTAATTCTAAGCAACCGGAAGTGAACCCGGAAGTGGCCAAAAGGTGTTCAGATGCATCCGGAAACTGTCCAGGAGTAATTTTGGAGACCCGGAAGCCATTTTGAGAACCCGGAAGTGAAACCGGAAGTGGTCAGAAGTTGTCCAGATTCATCCGGAAACTGTCCAGGAGTAATTTTAGTGACCCGGAAGCCATTTTGAGAACCCGAAAGTGGCCAAAAGTAGTCCAGATTCATCCGGAAACTGTCCAGGAGTAATTTTGGAGACCCGTAAGCCATTTTGAGAACCCGGAAGTGAAAACCAAAGTGGCCAAAAGTAGTCCAGATTCATCCGGAAACTGTCCAGGAGTAATTTTGGTGACCCGGAAGCCATTTTGAGAACCCGGAAGTGAAACCGAAAGTGGCAAAAAGTAGTCCAGATTCATCCGGAAACTGTCCAGGAGTAATTTTGGTGACCCGGAAGTGAAACCGAAAGTGGCCAAAAGTAGTCCAGGCTCATCCGGAAACTGTCCAGGAGTAATTTTGGTGACCCGGAAGCCATTTTGAGAACCCGGAAGTGAAACCGGAAGTGGCCTAAAGTCGTCCAGATTCATCCGGAAACTGTCCAGGAGTATTTTTGGGGCCCCGGAAGCCATTTTGAGAACCCGGCAGTGATTCCGGAAGTGGTCAAAAGTTGCCCAGATAGTTCAAGAAACAGTCAGGGATAATTTTGGCGACCCTCAAGCCATTTTGAGAATCCCTGGGGCATATCCGGGCGATTTTGACCATCTTTTGACCACTTCCGGTTTCACACCCGGGTTCTCCTAATGAGTTCTGGGTAACCAAAATTACCCGTGGGCCGTTTCTGGATAAATCTGGGCAACTTTAGACCACTTCCGGTTTCACGTCCGGGTTCTCAAAATGGCTTCCGGGTCACCAAAATTACTCCTGGACAGTTTCCGGATGAATCTGGACAACTTGTGGCCACTTCCGGTTTCACTTCCGGGTTCTCAAAATGGCTTTCGGGTCACCAAAATTACTCCTGGGCAGTTTCCGGATGAATCTGGACAACTTCGGACCACTTCCGGTTGCTTACTATTACTTCCGGGTCACTGCCGGGTTCACCTCTGGTCTATCATGAGTGGAAGGCCCTGGGGTACTTCCGGAAACGACCCAAGGATGAATATAGGCCCGGAAGTAACCTAGATTAAGGAGTGTCAGAGTGTGCCATTGTCTGTGATTGAACGGAAGTGAGCCAGATCGAACAGGAGTTACCCAGTGATAGGCATGAGTCGACCGGAAGTAACCGAAATTGACATTCATGTGATCGGAAATCCTGTAGATTGAAGCGGAAGAGTATAGAGGTTACTCAGAGCAGATCGGAAGTGAACTTTGAGATGACAAAATGTTGTGACTATAGCTTAAGCTATTAGCAATTACGATATTTCATAAATAGATTAGCGGTTAGCGCACTGCCGCCGCTAATTGCTAATTATTAGCGCTGGCTTTCTACAGTTTCGCTAAATTTGCGGAGAGGTATCAGCTTTTAGCGCGCGCTAACGTTTGCCCAACTCTGCATAGAAACACATGTAGCAAAAATATTCATTAACGGCATTGTAGCACATACCTTTCCTTTACGCTAAGGTCTTCAGGCTCCAGTTTTCCCTCCCAATCCTGCCTACCCAGGAGGGAAGGTCCCCATCAAGCAGAAAAAAATTGAGACATTAGGAAGTTGATGCCATACGTTTCAGAAGAGCACAAGGATTTGTACTATGAAATATTGGGTTGGCAAACAACTATAAACATAGATGAAGAAGTTCAAGACGATTAAGCATTACATTACTCATTGTATGAACTTTATATGATGCAAAGATTTCTTACATATTGTACCATTGATAATAAACTGTTACTCAATATATCTTACAATGTGTTTTACATTATATTAGACCTTATATTTTGCAAGGAGGTACTCCTTAGGCTGTTCCATGCACGAAAAGCTTCAGTCCAAGCACTATTATTATATTTTAATAATATAATTTATTTGTTAGTAATAACCAATGTTTCATATATAACTTGTGTCAGTATGGGGTACTCAGACAAAAACAAAATAGCACAATAATAAAACAAATGAAGGGTGTAGATAGTGTTTTCTCGTTTTCTCAAAACTACTGATTATGGACTGAAGCTCTTTTTGCATGGATCCATTCAAATGACATCGCTGTATCAAAAGTTGTAATAGAGCCCATTTTGTAGGAAATGTACTAAGCTTTCCAATAGATGCCTTACATTTACCTCGATTTCCCAACCGGTTGCGACATAATTAAGAAAATATGCGAACATTCCAAGACAAATCTAATTTTTGAATGAAATTGAACATGCGAACATGAATTAAATACGTATATGGATTCACATATTTTGTATGTTTGCACCCCAGAATCTACAAAAATGGATGACTATGACGGTTCTTTTACAAGCAGAATCTGTCCGACAGAACACTATTCGAAAAAAATTAGGGATGGACTTTTTCCATCAATATTGTGAGGAAAAGCATGGGAAAGGAAGGAACCCAGACACCAGTCTCTTCGGGGGCGTGGGTTCGGATCCCACCGCTGCCACCAAATGTGATGGTGTTTCGGGGGCTGAGAATAAAAGGCAGCTTGTGAGAAGTAGCGTGTATTGGAAGGACAACTGGCCTTACAAATAACAAACAACACACAAATGCTCAAAGAAACAATCAAAAACCTGTTAGTAATAACGAATAACTTGAACAACACAATATATAACATTTCGACTTCCATCATGAGCAACACGTACTTGGATACAATATACAGACATTTTTCCACCGCCTTCAGGCAGATGGAACTTATACTCAACGACGCGCGTTTTCAGCTAACAAACATACAGAATACGCTAAACGCTGCAGCCAAAGGAAGGCTTTCACCACACCTCACAGAACCGGATCTTTTACTGACCATATTAAAGAACATTTCAAACATATTTCCACAAGACTATACGCTTAGAGTTGCTCCTTCGGCAGAAGAACTAAATCAATATTATAGACATTCACATGTAGATGCATCAGTAAAAGACTCGATGATTTATATCCAGGTACAGCTACTCATACAAGATATATACTCATATATCCAGGTACAGCTACTCATACAAGAGATATACTCATATATCCAGGTACAGCTACTCATACAAGAGATATACTCATATATCCAGGTACGGCTACTCATACAAGAGATATACTCATATATCCAGGTACGGCTACTCATACAAGAGATATACTCATATATCCAGGTACGGCTACTCATACAAGAGATAAACTCATATATCCAGGTACGGCTACTCATACAAGAGATATACTCATATATCCAGGTACGGCTACTCATACAAGAGATATACTCATATATCCAGGTACGGCTACTCATACAAGAGATATACTCATATATCCAGGTACGGCTACTCATACAAGAGATATACTCATATATCCAGGTACGGCTACTCATACAAGAGATATACTCATATATCCAGGTACGGCTACTCATACAAGAGATATACTCATATATCCAGGTACGGCTACTCATACAAGAGATATACTCATATATCCAGGTACGGCTACTCATACAAGAGATATACTCATATATCCAGGTACGGCTACTCATACAAGAGATATACTCATATATCCAGGTACGGCTACTCATACAAGAGATATACTCATATATCCAGGTACGGCTACTCATAAAAGAGATATACTCATATATCCAGGTACAGCTACTCATACAAGAGATATACTCATATATCCAGGTACGGCTACTCATAAAAGAGATATACTCATATATCCAGGTACAGCTACTCATACACTCAAAAGATCAAGTATACAACACATATAAGATACATACATTTCCAATCTTTCACGAAGACAATAACATCACACTACCACTACGAGTGATTGACGACATAAATTCCAACAAGCCATCACTCATACAGTCAATCAAACAAATAACGATACCAAATGAAATTTCATGTTCAAAAGCGGTAACTGTACCCAAGCGATCAATAATTATCATATCGAGCACTTTAAGACAGAAAATTCCAGATAACACCCAATTATACATAAATGGTCACAACACAATCCCCAAAGGAATATACATAGCAAACGCAGCAACTACAATAAAAAATAACACATATATATTCCAAATATTAAACACCACAAATCGACCTATCACCCTACAAAAACACCAACCAATTGCTTACAGTGAAGACTTAAGAAATTGGGACTTACATGAACATAACCCTGACGAACAAAAATCAAACACTATAAACTTAGTACTAGCAGACGACATCAGGGATAACATCAAAACAGAACACTTACAAAAGGAATTAGATAAACTTTTAGAACATTTACCACAACACGAGAAAACACTAGCTCGTGAAAAACTCAAAAAATACTATTCCATTTTCTCACATGACCTAGACCCAAAATCTTCAGTAACATCCTGCACCATACACGACATAGAAACTGGGGATCATCCACCTATATAAAAAAAACCATACAAAATATCACACAAAGAGCTACCCATTTTAAAAGCTCTAGTCAGCGATTACGAAGATAGAGGATGGATAGAAAAAGGAAAGGCTGGTAACTGGTCCTTTCCGGTACTCCTAGTTCGAAAAAAACACAAAGCAGAAACACGTGAAACGACTGACCCACTAGACATTACACAAATACGAAAACAATATAGAATGGTCGTAGACTACAGAGCACTCAATGAAATAACTAAAACAGAAATTTATCCTTTACCACAAACAGATCACATACTTAACACACTCTCAAATGCAAAATACTTCTCATGTCTTGATTTAGTTTCTGGATTCCTTGCCATTCCACTTTCAGAACAAGCATCAGAAAAAACTCAATTTATCACAAATTTCGGAGTATACAGATTCAAAACTCTTCCTTTTGGATTGAAAAATGCTAGCAGCGCTTTTCAAAAATGCATGGACCTCATACTTTCAGGCATCAACGGTTTATCATGCCACATTTTCGTTGATGATTGCCTGATATTCAAAGGTAGTAACTTCATTGAACACTTAGAATCGGTATGTGAAGTACTAGACAGATTTAAAGCCGCGAACTTTAGCATTCAACTTGAAAAATGCAAATTATTTTTTCAAGAATGTACCTACTTAGGATACATCATTTCGACATCTGGAATCAGACCCGATCAGTCAAAATTAGAAGCCGTTCGAAAATTTCCCACACCTAGTACATTGAAACATGTAAGAAGTTTCTTAGGTTTAACAAATTTCTACCGAAAATTTATTCCAAATTATGCTGACATAAGTAAACCACTCACAATACTCACAAAAAAAGTATCACTCATTCATATGGGACGATGAATGTGATGAATCTTTTCAAACACTTAAAAATGCACTAACTTCACCCCCTTGCTTAGCATTTCCAAATTTCGAACATGACTTTATTCTTACAACAGATGCAAGCTCCATTGGAATTTCAGCAATTCTTTCGCAAAATATCAATGGAGATGAAAAACCAATAGGTTATGCATCACGACTTCTTCAACAACGGGAACAAAATTACAGTACAACAGAGAGAGAACTCTTAGGAGTACTCTTCGGATTTTCACAATTTAGACACAAAATTTACGGATACCGAACAACATTTTAACATGGTTAAAATCTCTCAAGGACCCAACGGGAAAATTTTTTCGATGGTATAACAAAATATCCGAATATGACTTCTCAATTAAACACAGAAAAGGAAAAGAAATACCACTTGCAGACGCATTGAGCAGATACATAAACTCAATACAGAGTGATGTAAATGACCACACATCAAAATTTGACAAAGAAAAAATTAAAGACCTTCAAAAAATTGACAGCCTATGTCAAAAACTCAAAACAACAAAGGGCTTTGAAATAGGAGAAGACGGACTTCTATATAAAGTACATAAAAATTCAAAAACCATTGTAGTTCCAAACGACTTAATACAAGACATACTACACAACTACCATGACTCATACCTTGGAGGACACTTTGGTATACATAAAACCATTGTAGCTCCAAACTACTTAATACAAGACATACTACACAACTACCATGACTCATACCTTGGAGGACACTTTGGTATACATAAAACCATTGTAGCTCCAAATGACTTAATACAAGACATACTACACAAATGCCATGACTCATACCTTGGAGGACACTTTGGTATACATAAAACCATTGTAGCTCCAAACGACTTAATACAAGACATACTACACAACTACCATGACTCATACCTTGGAGGACACTTTGGTATACATAAAACCATTGTAGCTCCAAACGACTTAATACAAGACATACTACACAACTACCATGACTCATACCTTGGAGGACACTTTGGTATACATAAAACCATTGTAGCTCCAAACGACTTAATACAAGACATACTACACAATTACCATGACTCATACCTTGGAGGACACTTTGGTATACATAAAACCATTGTAGCTCCAAACGACTTAATACAAGACATACTACACAACTACCATGACTCATACCTTGGAGGACACTTTGGTATACATAAAACCATTGTAGCTCCAAACGACTTAATACAAGACATACTACACAATTACCATGACTCATACCTTGGAGGACACTTTGGTATACATAAAACCATTGTAGCTCCAAACGACTTAATACAAGACATACTACACAACTACCATGACTCATACCTTGGAGGACACTTTGGTATACATAAAACCATTGTAGCTCCAAACGACTTAATACAAGACATACTACACAACTACCATGACTCATACCTTGGAGGACACTTTGGTATACATAAAACAACCAGAAAAATAAAAGAATTGTTTTATTGGCCAACAATGAACACAGACATACAAACCTACATAAACACTTGTGAAAAGTGTGCTTTAAGAAAAGACACACCAAAAACAAAGATACCCATCGGTAAATTCCAAGAACCTGGTAAATGCTTTGAACAACTATCAGTGGATATAGTTGGACCACTACCAGAAAGCACAGATTCACAAACAGGACAAAGATACTCTTACATACTCACATGCATACGTCAATTCAGTAGATTTATTGAACTATTTCCTCTAGAAAGACACACCTCAGAAAACATAGCACAAGCACTAGTAAAGGAAATATTCGCAAGATACGGAACACCAAAATCTATACTCTCAGACCAAGGAACACCTTTCATATCAAGTCTTATTCAAAATATATGCACATTATTAAACATAAAGAAACTACAGACGACAGCATGCAACCCTCGAGCAAATGGTAGATTAGAAAGACGACACAGAGTACTCGCTGATACACTATCACACTTTATCACAAAACAACAAACCGATTGGCACACTTACTTGCCATTCATACGATGTCCTATCAACAGTGTAATCGATGAATCAACTGGTTATTCACCTTACGAACTAGTTTTCGCACAAAAGATGACTTTTCCCTGGGAAACAGAATTAATTTCAACAAACATGCCGACGAATTACGACATACATATCAAAGCACTACAATTGAAACTAAAGTCCATTCATGATTGCACTAAAATTATCCAATCAAAAACGACCAAACAACGAGCGCACTACTACAACAAAAACACAAAACAACTTACTCTCTCACCTGGAGATTACGTATATATGAGAAAAAATCCAGTATCAAGCACAATCAAGAAACTGGCAAGAAAATTCTCAGGACCAGACAAAGTACTGACGATTCTCTCACCTCAGACGCTGATAATTGACAAAAAAGGCAAACAAGTGGTGACACATTTCAACATGATCAAAAAGGCTCGATTACGAAAAGATCATCCACTCTTAAAAGCAGACACGCAGACTCAACCCCAGACCATACAGGACCAAAACAGAGCAACACATAAAGCAAAACTCACACCTTCACCACCTATTAGTACACACCCAATGACACTTAGGGCACGCTAAACATGACAAAAAATCACTATAACGAAGAATGACGTCATAAGGTTAAGATAAAAAAAAAAGATAGGTCAAGCCACATAGCTAGTAACATTGCATTTATTTTTTTTCCCCCAATCAAATTAATTTCTTATTTTATAATTAAGAAAATGATTCTTTTAATTCTTTCTTCTCATATTTAAAAGAACCCTAGCATTCAAGTTTCAGGCATTGGATAAATCCCATGAATATAGGTCACTAAGCCAGCCACGAGCGACAAGAACATGATACTTCTGGGAAGAGCAGCCGCATCCTGCAAGATGTGCAAAGACCAATCTGAGCACCCAAGATATCATTACTGCTATCTTGCAATTCTACTGCCGGCTTCCCAATCCCTCTTCCTGGACATAACTCATTCAATCCAAGCATGATTTCTATAACAATTTGCATGATTCAATTAAAACACTAACTAACACTTGTAAATATTACTAACAAAGGTATCAAAATCAAAAAGGGACATATATAGTGCACATATAGAGCATTTATATAGAGCACAGTAAATAGAGCATTTATATTTGTACAAACAAATAGATGCGCATTCCAATTATTACTATTATTACAATGTACATTGAGTATTTATATTTTCAACATATGCGTATTAAAGGTAATAATTCTACATATTAAGCAACTAAATGTTTTAGTTATAGTAATTCTAATTTAAAAATTTTACGAAAGGGTCACTCAAACCAATTCTTGTAAATTGTTCTTAGAAGTAAGCACCTAATCTTATGTATTTAACACAATTCTCATTTTGTATTGATTTTACATTCTTTTTCAAAAGGGTTACTTTAATCCATTTTTATATCATCATATAAGCACAGCCTGTATAAAAACTAATATTAAGAACATTTTGTAATGGAATTAAGCTGCAAAAGGCATCAATATCATCACCAATCTTAAGCATTGTATAATTTGAATCATTCCAGTCACCATGTATATATTTTATCACTTCATTAATCGAACATTGTATTAATTTGAATTTGAAAGTTACAGGGGACAAATGACCTAGCACAAATCCATCACATTTCCACCCAACAACCCATCCAATTCCTAAGAAGAGCTCAGCAGGCAGTCTCTGCAACAATCGTCACTACACTGCTTGCACCAAATCTAGACAACACTTGGAGGCGGACAGACACCACTCATCACATGCTCTCCACCTACCACCCCGCAGATTCTCCAAGACTTCGCAGCACCACAGCGAGAAGCACACACGCTCACATGCATATACCTCATCCTCTTTTCAACGCGTTCCGCTTTAAAGAGAAGGGGGGTATATGTGAGGAAAAGCATGGGAAAGGAAGGAACCCAGACACCAGTCTCTTCGAGGGCGTGGGTTCGAATCCCACCGCTGCCACCAAATGTGATGGTGTTTCGGGGGCTGAGAATAAAAGGCAGCTTGTGAGAAGTAGCGTGTATTGGAAGGACAACTGGCCTGGACGGGATGATAGAGAAGAGTAGAGTCTCTCAGTCTCAGTCTCTCCTCACTCAAACTCTCTACCAGACTCCACACCTCGACACTCCACTCTTCTCTATCATCCCGTCCAGGCCAGTTGTCCTTCCAATACACGCTACTTCTCACAAGCTGCCTTTTATTCTCAGCCCCCGAAACACCATCACAATATTCTCCAAATTAAGCAATCTAACATATATACATACATTTTTGTAATTCATTGAGAGGAGATAGTTATGCGCTGTTATTGTGAAGGTAGATTTAGTCATAGTCAGGTTTCCGTCGTGTTGTATCTTAAATAATTTTTCTTTTTTTAAAAAAAACAGGAAATGTGGGTCATTTACGCTGCAGTTCAGCTTGAAATTTAAGAATTTGTCAGGCCCTCATTAATACTTTCGTTTTCATTTGAAAAATGAGAATTAGAATCGATCTATCTATCTATCTATCTATCTATCTATCTATCTATATATATATATATATATATATATATATATATATATATATATATATATATATATATATATATATATATATATTTATATTATTGATGTAGAATTTTGGACATTTGTGCTAATCATTCGGAAGCCTAATAAATTTCCAACAAACTTTCTGTAGGCGTGAATGTTTATAGGATCAAGGCCGGAGAAAAGGTTTCTTGAAGCCTTGTGGTGTTAATTTCGTTCCTAAGGAAAGACGAAATAACGAGTTTCTACTCTAGGATTACATGAAAATACGTCAAGATGATGCAGTTTCAAACTTTAACATAAAGGTTCTCAGACGTTTCGGATGAACACAAACCGACTTCAACAAGAGCCCATAAAGCCCGAGGCTAGACTGTTAGGAACAAGTTTCCAACTGCCAGCCACATCAAAACCCAAAGGGGAAGGGTCGGGATACTCCAGAGAAATACACTTCCTACAAAGAGATCATCATTAGTGCATCTCCCTTCTTGGCAAGGAAGTGGAAGGAAATTTAATATCAGTACGATTAGAATAAACAGAGATCAACAGGGTATGAGCATTCAAAGATTAATTAGCTATGCTCGTACTTCTTAACTAGATTGGGATTATCTCATTTTAATGAATTCTTATCAAGCCGTATTAGATTAAGTCTGAAATCCGTTGAAATTTGTATCATTTGAATAAGTTCATAAGTAATTTTGCTGAACACACTATTCAGCATTTGAACTTACCCAAGTACAAGTACATGCTAAGAAAACTTACCAACCACTCGTATCACTGTATACTAACCAAACATTGTAAAGGTGTCCATACACGTTTAGTTCAAATCTCAAGGCTGGGACTGCACAATTTGGCCTCAAGGTTTGGACTGGAAGGGTCATGCACACACACGATAAGGTAATAAACCTATAGGCAGTACTGCACAGTCCAGTTATAATAGACCCACTCTATGTGAAGGAAATATCCTCTTGTCCGCACGCGTGAGGCCTGGCCTGAACAGTTCCGTCCTCATTCGACTGTACAGTTAATCTATTGGAGTTTTCATTCTACTTCGAAGGGCTGTACAGTTTAACTCTGGCCTCAAGACTGTCTCATCCACGGTGCGCAATACCTCAAGATTGTGACTGCACAGTCTTCACCGTGTATGGCCACTCTCATATTACTGGCAACTGGGGTGGACGCACACAGCAGAGAGCAAAATATCGGCTGTGAAGTCTATAGTTAAAGACTGACCCGCTGATCGTTTCGCCTTTCCTGAGTAGCATACAAATGTCCAGTGAATAATAAGCACAAACCTCAAGGTTGTGCCGAAAAAGTAGTGTTCTTGTTGGCGGATTGTGGTGGTTACCGAACAAGTCGTATTGTTTGAGACAACGTGCAAAATTTCATCAAAATAGGATAATTTTTGGAACCTAAGAGCAGCAACAATTATACAAATTTAAACGATCGATTTTTACGTGACCTACCTACTTGTTTGTAATGAAACGTCTACACGTTTTTATGGCATTGAATGTGCGTCTGATTGAAAATGATGTTTATGTTTAACTTTGACAAAATAAAGGAAAACATCCTCTTGCTCAAAAAGAAATACCTTCCTTTTTCAAAAAGAAAAAGATGGCCTTCCGGTTTCGGATCGTGTAGATCCATCGGATAAAGGGAATAAACTTTTCATGAGTGGGATTATTTTCGTCGACAGCCCACAAGAGTTGATTCTTATCTATCTAGAATCTTGTATTCAGAACCAAGGTAATTCCGGAGGTTATCTGACGAATTAAGACCACAATGTCTGCCCTTCTTAAGAGCCCACCCTCAATGATCTGTTATTTGTAAACCTCAAAGTAAGTCTTCTTCCGAATTAAATCTGTAAAACAGGTTCGGTTCTTATTTTGTCGATTTATTCACAGAAGCTCTGACTTTGGACAGACTTTAAGTTCGTGAAAGAGAGTTTCAGACTCGTGGCCGGCCTTCGACGAAATCCTGAGGTCCTTTCAGGAATCCTTTCCTTTTGAACTGGAATTTAGTTAAAGAAGATTTTATCCGAATAAACTATCCACTAATTGTATTATTGCGTTCGACGATTTGTTGCCGAATATCAGTAAATCGCCAATAACCCCCTGAATGAACTATTCTGTCATTAATGTTTATATACAAATGTATTAATTTTAAGCCTACTAGAGCAAAAATGGAGAGTTGGAGTGATTATTAGAAAAGAGTATACAAGATAGGGGTATAAACAGAGCCTTGAGGTACCCCTTTCTCAAGGGAGCAGGTAGCAAACCGCATTCAACCCTTCTGTATATCACGTTCTGTATCCAACAACCCCTTCTCCAGCCGTTAGCCTAATACACGTGCACAACTTTACCAACTACATTTATTGGAGGGTCATCAAACCAAACAACATTGTATCCAAAACAAAGCTTCACCCTTTTCATGGAGCTTAGAGAGAGAATTTTTATCTGTTAACTAAAACAATATTGTTGAGAAAGTATATTTATTTTATTCAGGAAATTTTAAACATTGAGTTCTATGTTATGTTGTTTATTTATTTTTGTTATAATAGAGCTTCGCATCTTTTATAACAATAACCAATAAACGGCGATGAGCTGTAATACAAGTCAATAAACGATCACTTCATTTACATAATTTTATGGCACTGTGTAACATTTGCATTTAACAAAAATAACTAAGGTCATTTATATTTCAGGGACGCAGAATTGAGCGTTCTATCTGAACGTTTAGCAGAACTACGCAAACTTTGTTTTATTTTCCAAACTATTGTTTTGTTTTTTATTATAAAAAACTCTGTTTCGGGGTTTATGATTAATATATCGTACAGAACTTGTTCAGAGAGGGCGCTCATTTCTGCGTCCCTGAACTACAACTGAGTTACAGAATAAACCCGTAAAGTTATGACACCTCAATGCGGGACACCCTCTAGATATAAAAGACAATTCATTTTTAATAAATAAATTAAAACATAGAAAATTAATAAGCATAATAAGTTTAGAAACCTAGGCTATTAAAAAACAATTAAACTTGAATGCACAAATGGAGGACGATTCATATTATTTAGAGTTTGATTATATTTTTTATCCCTTTTATTTTCAAAAGTGTATTTTAATAATAGAAGAACGTTATACATTTTATGTTTAATGTTATACATTTTTTTTTAATAAAACTTCACTTTATCATTAATTTATTATATTTGTTGCCATACACGTTTCACGTTACTCATTCGCAATTGTAATGCGACAATTAAAAATTACGTAAGAAACACCTTTTCTTTAAAATAACATGCTCCTCGTTACCAGGCGTCATCATAACGTAAACCATAAGATCATCTCTCTCGTCCAGGAAAACGATTTTCAATGTTTTCTCTCTCGATGATGGCTGCTCACCAAGAGTTGCCATTATTATTGCATTTAATAAAAAATCTAAGATGGATAATATTATTGACCCAACAATAAGATACGAGACGAATGATCACTCACAGGCGGAAGGAGTCAACACAGAAGAAAACAGACATCTACTTCACAAGTTCATCCAATTCAACCAAGAAAAAGTTCAGGAAACAATCTGCAGAAATGAGTATGTTGTTCAAGGCATGTCGTTCGGGGCGAGAGGGACGATACCAAGACTTGTGACTTCTTATAAGAACTAGGCTTGGACACCAAAAAATTCAGTATTCTTCCGAAATCAATCTTGATAGATTCCCCGTGGATACTGCACTATCGTATATACGAGAACTAAACTGCTGCTTATACGCTGCTTATCAGTGTTTTGAAATTCATTTCACCAAATTTACGCCCAGATCTACAAAAGTAATTGTATACATACAAAAAATAATTTCATCAATTTTTTGTATCGGCAAACTGCTAATTAATTTAAAAAAAACAACCTTTTAACCAATTGAAATGAGTTTTCGAAAGATTGACGACTACCCTGTCTGTTTAGCAACCCAATGTATTTGGGTAGCCCACTTTGTTTCGTTTTTAAATAAAGAATTTCTTTTCTAAACAACTCAGACTGCTCGTGCAAATAACTTGTGTCTGCTCATGAATAAAGGAGAAACCTCGAGTCCTCTGGAGGACTGGTTTGATTTACACCAGAGATATTCTTGAAAAAACACTCAGACCTTCGAAATGTACTGCATTACTCAGGGAGCTGGGTGCAGCGATTTACCGTACAGCCAATCATGGCTTCATATCAGGACCCTTCAAGGAACACACCCCATCAGCATTGTACCTTCTCTTACCCCTCCGTTTCTATAGATTCTACAAGCACAGAGAACATTTGTCACCGAATTGCCTATCAAGGGCTTCCGATTCAGTTGGTTTACTTAAATCATGGCACAAGCAAGCTTACCCCTCACCAAGGTGAAAAGTGCACACCGCGCTACTGAAGAATGTGCACGAACAGACCTACATAAATGCTTTTGTTCGTTTTATTAAAATTATAAATAATAATAAATAAAGATTATAAAAATAATATTGTTTTTATTTATATAGAGTATTGTTTGCACATTTGTCAGTATAAATATAAATACAAAATAAACATGAATAGTTTTGCTCATTATATTAGAAATAAACAGCTCGCTCAATTATTACTTTTTTATTTAATTTTTCTACTGATGTTTGTTTTATCTTTATATAGAATATTGTATGCACATTCTTCAGTATAAATATAAATACAAAATAAACATGAATAGTTTTGCTCATTATATTAGAAATAAACAGCTCGCTCAATTATTACTTTTTTATTTAATTTTTCTACTGATGTTTGTTTTATCTTTATATAGAATATTGTATGCACATTCTTCAGTATAAATATAAATACAATATAAACATGAATAGTTTTGCTCATTATATTAGAAATAAACAGCTCGCTCAATTATTACTTTTTTATTTAATTTTTCTACTGATGTTTGTTTTATCTTTATATAGAATATTGTATGCACATTCTTCAGTATAAATATAAATACAAAATAAACATGAATAGTTTTGCTCATTATATTAGAAATAAACAGCTCGCTCAATTATTACTTTTTTATTTAATTTTTCTACTGATGTTTGTTTTATCTTTATATAGAATATTGTATGCACATTCTTCAGTATAAATATAAATACAAAATAAACATGAATAGTTTTGCTCATTATATTAGAATTAAACAGCTCGCTCAATTATTACTTTTTTATTTAATTTTTCTACTGATGTTTGTTTTATCTTTATATAGAATATTTTATGCACATTCTTCAGTATAAATATAAATACAAAATAAACATGAATAGTTTTCCTTATTTATATTAGAAACTAGCTGAGCCCGCGACTTCGTCCGCGTGGATAGTGACTTAGGGCAGCATTTTGGGATATATCTTTGGGTTTATTTTGGATTATAAACACTGTCGTATGGATATTTAAAAAATATCTACTTTACAGTAATGCTTCTCTATACACGATATTAGGCGTATAGCGCTGGGGGGGTCAAGCATACAGGCTGCTAGGATTGTTAAATGTGAAAGAGCCACTAAGGTGACCCCTTAGGGATTGTTAAACCCTAGTGTGAATAGTGTGTCTGACAGACAGCAGACATACAGACAAACAGACAATAATTCTAAAAATCATTGTTTTGAGTACTATTGCGTTGATAAAGGCCCACAATAGCATTTTTTCTAATTTATCTTCCATATACAGACAGCGATCCGTTAGAATTTTATTATATATCTAGATAAACATCTCACTTAATTGTTTCTTTCTTATTTAATAATTCTACTGATTTGAGTAAACCCTAACTTTTAATGGCACGATATCTAGAGAGATTCGTAACATCAAAGTAAAAATAACGGCCAGCAAGAGCAAATAATAATTCGATTCCGGCCTAAACACCCCCATAATATACCCCGAGTGTCGTTGCAATATAACAAAACCATGGACTGTTAGAAGTATATTATGAATTTGAATTTGGTTCCGGAGCAAACCCCACCTCTTCAACGAGGACTGGTTTTGTAGTATAACGAGCTCGCCTGATCGTTTTTTATGATAATGGTATAAAACCAAGGTTTGTGGCGAGAAAAAAAAATGGTGGCATATATCGTGATAATAGACACATATTGGGGTCTCCCGTGGACTAGTGGCTAGCGGGCTGGATTCATAAGCGGGAGATGGTGGGTTCGATCCCCACCGCCGACAGGAATTTTCTCATCTCAGGGCTCTCTGAGAAAATTCCTGGTTGCACCCTGGAGGCCCGGCGCTAATGGCCAAGATTTGTCGATGCGCCAAGAAAAAAAAAAAAAAATAAAATAAAAAAATAAAAATAAAAATAGACACATATTAATACATGTATAAGCATTGATAGTGTATTTTTTGAAAGAGCAATATGTTTGTTTTGTTTTTTTTTTGCTACAAAACTCGATCATATAAAAATTAGATGTGTTGTTAAACGATCAGGAAAGGAGGTTTACTCTGGACCCGAATAATTACTAGACTACTAATGGGTGAAATATTTTTTTTTTTTATTGCAACGAAGCTCGAAAAATACAAAAGTGTGATATAATTTCTTTTGAAAATAGAACAAGGGAATGTGATTATTTATTTGAATAGCTATTAAGAAATAACTGAGTTAGCTGTAACAGGCCTCGAGGGTCCGATGGGGAAGATATCTGCATTTTGATCACACGGCTCAGTTTGTAGCTAGTGGGGTCGATATTATGCTACGGATACCTGTTTTTATTTCTTTGCAGGCATCCATTAAATGCTGGGAAGGCCTAAGGACGACATGGGGTCCAGGATGCGATCCTTAAACGGCGGCACTTGATGATAAAATACATCGTCAGGATGCTCAACGAACTAAGGTTATCCAGAACAAGTGTTGACTGCTCTGTCACCGAGCCAAACGTGTTTGTGGAGAAATATTTATAGCTTCAGCAGGTTCTACGGTAAGGACTTTTTATTCAGCAGGTTCTACGGTAAGGAATTTTCAAACAACTAAACTTAACAACGCTTGACAACGTTGAGGAATTCTAAAGTCTCTTTAGCAACAACATAGAATTGCTGTAATAGATTTAATGTAGACTTGCAACATAGCAAAGCCACGCCACCCTCACCATTAAGCGCGGGTAACCACATCGCCTCCTCGTGGCGTGCAATTGCTCTCACGCACCCACATAGTCAGTCACTTGCCAAATTATACCTACGCACTCTCGCAATTCCCTTTGAAGACCTCATTATCAAGATTTCAACAAAACAGGCTAATGAAAACGTGATCAGAAATTTGATACATTTACTACGTTTAATCTTCGTCCTTCTTGAAAGCTAATATTTAGCCGATAAATGCGTCCTTTACAGCTGATTACGTGTAGACTCTGTTAAACATGGGCTCATTTACCGTTCAGATTGCGAAGTTAGAAATTTTTGGGGTTCTGTCGAGTTGATAATAAAATTACATATTTTAGATAAACTATGTGATATATTCAAGCCTTTTTCAGAGCAACGAGAAGAAGGAAAACTAAACACACGGATGCTAAAAAATTGCGCATTATTGATGATTCAGAAATTCTTGAGCGTCCATGTGTTTATTTCTCTTTCTTCTCATTAACCCCATGACGAATTGAACCCATCAGAATCAACCCCAAACCTCTATTATTATATTATATACTAATTTCGTAAAATTGTTTTATTTATTTAAAGAATTTTTGGAAAAAAAAGAAACTCCCCAGCGCTAATGGGATAATGAATTCTATATTTGTCTTTCTCTAGCCACAGGTAGGTGCCTATATGATCCTCAGGATATTGAATGTTACATTGGCAATTGGACATGGGTTCTTCATTCAGCATCAGGATGCTATTAATTGTTCTCATCGGTTAAGCCTATGGTAGGAAATCCATAAATGGGAATAGCTTCTGATATTCTTATTTTGTTACCTTTCCGTTCAGCCCACATTTGTGTTCCCGATCTTGTGTAAGTGAAACCAGGAAGGCTGATTACATAGAACTGTTCAGCAGTAAAGTATGTTGGAATGATGGAGTTGCTGCAACGGCAGCTTGGTGTGCTAGGATGTTTCTTCCTTATGCCTCTGTGGTCAGGAACCCAAATGAACGATGGAGTTGCTGCAACGGCAGCTTGGTGTGCTAGGATGTTTCTTCCTTATGACTCTGTGGTCAGGAACCCAAATGAACGATGGAGTTGCTGCAACGGCAGCTTGGTGTGCTAGGATGTTTCTTCCTTATGCCTCTGTGGTCAGGAACCCAAATGAACGATGGAGTTGCTGCAACGGCAGCTTGGTGTGCTAGGATGTTTCTTCCTTATGCCTCTGTGGTCAGGAACCCAAATGAACGATGGAGTTGCTGCAACGGCAGCTTGGTGTGCTAGGATGTTTCTTCCTTATGCCTCTGTGGTCAGGAACCCAAATGAACGATGGAGTTGCTGCAACGGCAGCTTGGTGTGCTAGGATGTTTCTTCCTTATGCCTCTGTGGTCAGGAACCCAAATAAAATGGTTAATTTTCTTCATAGCCATTTATAATTTGCCATTCATATTTGCAAAGGAGGGATACAAAAGACAGTTATTTTGGCATTTTTATTTCCGACTATTGAGGAAACAGTTTAAATAAACATTATGTAAACCAAGGGAATGAATGGCATATTCCAATATATAAAAAAAAATATTCTCAGACGCTTTGGTTCCAAAGAAAGGATCTTATTGAATATGCTCCGGGCAAACTTTTGATGCAAAACTGTTTATCCCCTTGTCGAGCCTCCTTTGTGGTGGAGTTGCCGTCATCTGGAGGGTCGATATAGCCTTCCTGGGAGGGTAGTCTCGCCTGCAAATCCGCTCTTGATGGCATCTGTCACACTCTCTTCCCGACAATTTTTCTCCAAAGATTTTCCACTGTCTGGCCATTCGCCACCTGTTTCTTTGTCGCTTTGTCACCCCACAATATTTCGCAAAAGTTTTCTTAAATTTCGATGTGGTGCATTCCTTCAATATTATATGTAGGCATATTTTTGTTACATTGTGATTGTTTTGCAATATAGACATTCATTTATTTAAGCTTTTTTCAGAAGAGATCGTTAACGATAAAGCTTCTCGAGGTAGATTGTAAAGATCCATACCAACGTGACTCAAGAAATGACCTGAATAAATACCTGTAGCATATAGTCTGACAGTAATAGCAAATAATAATCTCAAGATAAATCCTGAAAGGCATCACTCAGAAATGATAGAAAATATAAAGGTCCCTTGACTCAATTGCGCATTGGGCCCAAAGGGCTCACATATTCATTACTTTGTTCAAAAGATCCTCCCCCAATCTATGAATTCTACAATAGTAAATGCATACTGAATATAGATACAAGGTAGGCAAGAATTAAAACCCATGTATCATTGATTAAATCCTTTCAGACATGGCTGAAAACACAGAAAAATTAAACATTATTAGAAAAATTATTTCGTTTAGAGCCTTGAGCTCAAGTTCAGGAACATAAATATGCTTTAGGTCTACCCGACAAACCTATGTAATTTACTCTATAACATGCAGTCTTCTTTTTCGTTCATGGCCACTGCGCATGAGCGAACGCCAATGCGAACGGGCGAAGCCAACGGACACTTTTTTGGGAACGCCTAGGTTCACCCGACAAGCCTATGTAAAGTGCTGTATATCATATACTCTACTTTTTCGTACATGGCCACCGCGCTTGCGCGAACGCCAGCAGACACCTTCTTGTGACACTTTTTTGAAACGCTGGGTCCACCCGATAAACCTATGTAATGTACTCGATAACATACAGTCACCTTTTTCTTATATGGCTACTGCGCATGCGCAAACGCCACTGCGCATGCACGAACGCCAGCGGACACTTTTTTTGTGACACATTTTTCCAGTTTAGTCACCGCTAAAGCATATTTATGCTAAAATCTAAAAAATCGTTTAAAATCCAGATATGGGAAAATAAATAAATTCTATATTTGATGTATATGTGTAGGAGGACGATAGCCACCATTTTTGATATTTTTTTCAATTTTTGTTTCTGCGTTTAAATTTAATTACCAAAGACCAGAGAGATGATTTGATTGAATTTTAGTATTGATGTGTTCATTCTTTACTTACATTTTTTTAACTTTTATTTCTGTTGGCATTATTGACCTTGGAAGTAGATTTGTTGTAAAAAAAAAATGATATTTCAATATCTAAGTGTAAACTTAATATAATAAATGTATTATGACCTGTCATATATTTTGTGAAAATAAGTAAATAATTAATAAAATAAAACAAATAGCAGGTTTTCTCCCCTATTGGCGAATTAGAGAGTCACCCCCATCGGCTTTGACTTGCTCTCCTTTGACCGTCGAAGCGAGAGGCAAAACTCCTCCCGGTCTCTAGTTATCAATGTAACAGGGCTACAGACTAATTACAGACACCCTAAGAGGAGCTACCCTCTTGCATCACTTTATCCCGGCGAATTCTGAGTGCCGAGCAGAAAAAGGCGAAGAAGGGTACGCTTCTCGCCCTCTTTGAGTTCTCCGGATCCACGGGGGCCTAAGAAAACGTGTTTGCGTAAAGGAAGGCTTCTCCCTCTTTCTTTGCACGTTAATGGTAGCTTATTAGGGCAACGGAGGCTTTTTGAGATGCAAGTCAGACCGAAGGGGACTTCATAATTGTGACTTAAAACTTGAAAAGGGCTCAAAAGGGGATTGGGGTTCATCTCAATTGGCATTTGCATCAGTTTCTTCGTCGAATAAGAATTAGCATGCTGAGGTTTTATTCAGGAGGCTAACTACTTAATAATAATTAAAAACTTTGCGTGACCCCATGTTATTAATTTTAAAAAAAAAAAGAACAAAAAAAAAGCGGTATAAGTCATCGTAACATCATTTGTAACCCTCCAAGAATTCGTTCTTGTCTCAGAAATGAGAGAGTGGCATTAGTTAAACATTCCTTGTTTCAAGTTTTAATTGAAAAGTTCTGGCCACTAATGATTTGTAATAGTTATTTAGCCTATAATCAAAATATATAATATTTCAATATGCAACCTTGTGCGGAGTGTAAGCACCGCACCACTCACTCACTCAGTGACCTATAATCACCCAGCCCAAACCACTTGACAGGAAAGTTTTCATGCACACTCCCTTTAGGACGTAAACACTCACTTGGAAAGGTTTTACTTATATTCAAACGTTTAAGTTCTTGTAGAGGGGTTTGAATTTTATTTGGTTTTAAAGATAGCAGGCACACCTAGGCAGCATGCGTTGCTAGGCCGATTACAGGTCAGCTGTTACCGTACTGTATCTATTTCATAGTATTATTTTTATTTGCGGTTCATTTCAACTATGTCAGACTTTGAATTACTAGAAATAAACTGTGATTTTGTCCCTCATAGAATATACGCAATACAAATAAAATAGGTGTTTCCAAATGACATCTTGGAAACATAAATTTTTAAATTTTCACGTCCATTTATTATTTTAACCTGCACTGATAAAACTCCTGTTACTGGTAACCTATAAATAACGGGTTAACTCTAGGTTATCTGTTTGTTGACTCTGGACCGGAGTGCCCCAGTAGACCGAGAGCTGGCAACGCACTTTTCATGAAGTGTTTTATGCACCCTGAAATTTTGCTACAATGTACCTCTTAGGTAGATAAGAAGGTAAATAATATGTTTTTCGTGGACACACCTTGGAACACCAGGTACTGCGCATAGGGGAAAGGTGCAAAACAATATTGCCCAAAAGTAGAGTTTTATTCAGAAGCCAACTATTATTAATGAAAAAAAAAATGGCAAATTAAGGCAATTTTCAAATTAATAATAAATAAGGCAGGCACTTTTAAGGTGGTTAAAATGATAAATATATAAAAAAAAAACTAAGAACCAAGTTTTTATTTTTAATATTAAATGAAGTGCTTTATTCACGCTGCGATTTAAACAGCGTCTTCAGTAAACATATTTGAAAATAATTACAAAAGGGCAGACACTTTTGTGGGGTATAATTATCAGGAAACATACAAATTAATGTTGAATATGATAGACTGCAATACACTGCGCGTAACCGTAAGAGTGAATGACAGCACCGCGCAGTTGTGGTTATTCTCTGCGCTCTCATTGGTTCTTGCTCATATGATCTTGTACAGCTGTTCCGGTTTAAATGGCAGCGCGAATAAAACTCTCATTTAATATGAGAATAAAAACAATTAAGTTTTTTTTTGTTTTTTTTTTACGTGTTATACCCCTTAAAAGTGCCTGCCATATTTATTAATCATTGTAAAATTGTCTTAATTTTACATTAAAGATAGTTGGCATCTGATAAAAACTCTATTTTTCGGAAATATTGTTTTGCACCTTTCCCCTATGCGCAGTACCTGGTGTTCCAAGGTATGTCCAGGAAACACATACATACCTTCTTATCTACATAAGAGGTAAATTATAGCAAAATTTCAAGGTGCATAAAACACTTCATGTAAAGTGCGTTGCCAGCTCTCGGTCTACAGTGTCAAGAAACATGACAGGATAATAATAAAATACTATAATAAACTGCCCAAAATTATATAGTAATTATAGCGTTAATTTTGATGTTACATTAGTTACCACAATAAAAAAAAACACAACTTATCTGCCGTGACGAAGCACCGGTATTCAGCTAGTATCTAACAGATAATAAAAAAAAAATAAACAAATAGAAATATTAAACGAAAAAAAAACAACAACAAATCTGTACATCAAGTAATAATATTTCAAATTCATAAATTATTACAAGAAAACTAAGAGGGAAATACCTAAACTAAAAAATTAACCATAAAACGTATAATACCTTAATGCCACCAATAGTATATATTTTCCAAAAATCCTTACAGGTCTTAAAATTATCATCGATTTTTAGGAAGATTTAAAGATATACGCTCAAGAATCCTACATTTCTTCAAAATGTGCCAAAGTAGGGAAAAGTGAAGAACGAGAGTTTGAAAATTAATATGGAGACCCGATGGCCGTGAGGGTTAAGGCGTGAGCACTTAACACTCCGTGCCAGAGGTCGTAGGTTCGATTCCCACTGGGGGTGGTGGCTTTTCTTTCGAAAAAAGAAAAGGCATCACCTCTATCCTGGCTAGAAAAGGGTGATAACCTACAGATAACCCGTCCTAAAATTCGTAGTTAATAATAAATGGACATTAAAATTTAAATAAAATTATTTTTATGAAATATAGAAGATGTGGGTTTCATTTCTGAAATGGTTCATAAGGAAGGGCCGC
This sequence comes from Gonocerus acuteangulatus, assembly GCA_946811695.1. Lineage (NCBI taxonomy): Eukaryota > Metazoa > Arthropoda > Insecta > Hemiptera > Coreidae > Gonocerus > Gonocerus acuteangulatus. Next base: position 68,136,077 of record OX328127.1, on the reverse strand, counting down.
TGATTCTGGAGAATATTAACGGGCGCTATTTATCCTGGATTAGGATCCTGGGACAGGACCTCAATGAGCCCTTAATGAAGGATCATCCCTAATTAGCAAGAGGCTTCTAAATCTGCCAATAGCTGACCTGAAATCCTTTTACGATTCAGACATATCCTAACTATGTCAACTCCGTAGGTTGTATTTATTCTTTAAATAGGCTTTAAGATGAAGTTGTGTTGTTGTTTTTTTTTAATTGATTGTTTCACACGGGTTTCATTTTTCAATAAGGCTTATTAAGTGCTTAGAAATCCACATGTTAGCTTGTTCAATGAGTACAAGGCTATGAGGAGAGATTATTGCATGGGCGTATACAGGAAATAATTTCCGGGGGGGCTAGGAACATTTCTGGGGGGGGGGCGTAGGAACATTTCTGGGAGGGCCTAGGAACATTTCTGGGGGGGGGGGCTGGAACCACTTTGGGGGTATGGAAAAATAACAACCTAGAACTTGGAATAGTTTTAGACAACTAAAACGCAAAATAAAATGTTTTGCGAGTACTAAGTGATTTTATTTAATTTATTTTTAAGGGTTTTATGACACATTTTACCGATCAAGTCAAAATTTGCTGCTGCCCCCTCAGCCCCCCCTTATATTCGTCCATGGGTTATTGCGGTAACTACTGTTCAATGCTTCTGTAAGATCTTAATGATTGTTTATGAAGGAATTTTTGCCTTCATAACCTTACCATTTGAGGTTAAGTTTCCTTGCCGGTTTTGTAATTTCCTTGCACCAGAATATGTGCTAAAGCTTTTATCTGTCATTGTCAATACTTTGCTGATGTAGTTTAATTGTAACCTAAGATAATGAGCAATATTACGAAACACTCAATGCAAATATACTGTGGTCGTAATAGAACTTGGTACTTACCTATTAGCTTCAACAAAGGTTAGAGATGTGGGTCTCGTTCAGAGATTTGGCTCATCAGCGCAGGCGCATAAAGGACTATTCACGCTAGACCGTGCCGGGTCCGGGCCGGGCCCCGGTGAAACAATCACACCACTGTTTTTAATGGACTAGATCACGCTAGATCGGGCCGGGGCCGTGCCGAGCCCGTGTCCTGGCCGGGCCCCGTTGAGAAAGGGAAGTAGATATTCTTTCCCGTCCGGGCCCGGCCCGGGCCGGCTCCCTCTCTTGTTTGTTTATTTATTTAACTAGCTGAATCCGCGAACTTCGTACCTAAATAGCTACGCATCTTTGGAAATAACTAATAAATAAATTACATAAAATAAAGAAAAATCGTTTAGAGCTTCTGCTCAAATTCAGGAAAATAAATATGCTGTAGCTTCAGTTGATACTACAGTGTAAATTACAGTATTATTTTTCTTACATGGCTACTGCGCATGCGCGAACACCAGCGGACACGTTTGTGTATTTTTTTTTTAGTTTAGTCATCGGTTAAAGCATATTTATGCTAATATAAACTATATGATATGAGAATGTCTCTTCCAGAATGACCTGGACGGTGGGGGTCCTCCCTCCCTCCATAGGGAAAAAATCCGCTTATAAGGTAGACCTCACGACGCAATCCGGAAGTGCCGAATACAAAATTTTGCATTTCATAACCCCTAGAGACCGAAAATAACGGTGGTTCAAATTTGTGTGTGCATATATATATATACATATATAAAATCAGCCCCGTAACAGGCCACGAGGGCCCTGAGGGGCAGATAATATAGAGGTACCTGATTCATGACCATACGGCATACTAGGGAGATAGTGTGGTTAGTACTATGCTCTGGCTACCTGATTTTCTTCTTAGCTGCTTCGGCTGCTAGAGTCATTAGCACCAACCAAGGTACCCATTTTTAAATTAATTAAATGCTGTGTTGGACTAGGGACGGTCAGGGAGGCCGAATTCAACCCATGAACAGAAACAATCTTTAGTGCTTGCTCGAGATTTGAGCTCAGGCCTCCAGCTTATTAGTCCAGTACTCTACCACTGAGGTAACCTCGCCCCCATATATCTCTGTCTGTCTGACATTTTGTTTGTTTGTTTGTTACTTATACAAATCCACACCGTTTGACCGATTTTGATCAAACTTAGAATGATGATAGGTCTTGATTCGAGAAATCTCCTAGACTAGGTCAAATAAAATTCCAGCTGTCTGTCTGTTTGTGCCTTATACAAATCCACACCGTTAGATCGATTTTTACCAAAGTTGGCATACATGTATGTCTTGATACGTGGGTGTGATAGGGTAGGTCAAAGTCGTCTAGGAATCACAGTTGAGAGGTCACGGGCTCAAAACAGTTACAGATCCGTGTTATTATATTTTAATAATACTTATTTTGTTCCTAATTTATTTTGGCTGTTCTATATAAAGAAAGTAGGTGTAGCATGGCACGCCGGGTAACAGCTAGAATATGTATATATATATATAAATAGGGGAAGGTGTTGTACCTCTGACCGTCTTGTACCTTTGACCACCGGGGCTGTCGCGGCACGTAGCATCATTTTATAAATTTTGGTGTGATTAGTGTTTAGCTCCTTCACTGAAGGGCTTGTGTAACCTACTTTGGATAGTTCAAGTCAAAGAATATTCTTGCAAAAAATACTTATCCATTTTTATTATAAAAATGTAAGTTATTTATTGATAACGGTTTGCCTAATAATTTTTTTTGTATTACTACTTTTTAGATGGAAATCATTTGACAAAGGAGCTATTACAATAAGAAACATGGTGTAGCTTCTGAAATTGATTTATCTTAACCCTAACATTTTTAGCATGCTTTATAATTTGCGCTACCAGTGTGTTGTACCTCTGACCACGACTAGGTGTTGTATCTTTGACCAGGTCAAAGGTACAACACACCTGGGTGATTTTTACATAATTCATTTTTTTTTGTTTTCTGCTACAATATCTTTTAAATTAATATTGGTTGCTTCAATTTTTCAAAGAACTCAAAAAATAATAAATTAAATAAGTTCAAGCTGGCTTTATTAATCCTCAGTGTAGTAGTTCAATCCTATCGCCCCTTATCGTTCCACTTGAAGTTGTAAGACCTCATCGAAAAGTGCAGACTAGGAAAATGTCAAATAGGGGCCGGCCTAAAGGGAAAACTCGTATTCCGACAGATATTCCTGTAAAGGTAACTATTGAAAGTGAAAAAACCAAACAAAAGCCACACTCTAAACGTAAGAAACCATACACAAATGAACCTTTTCCTTAAAAAGTGGTAAATAAAAAGAAAATTATTCTAATAACAATTCAGATTTTGATACTGACACCGAAATTTCTTCAGGAGAAAGTGACGTTTATCTGTCTAATGAATGTCCTGAATTAAGTCAATGAACCAGCAACAATTTGAAAAAAAAGGAGTTAAAAATAAAAGTAAAAAGATTATTACATATTTAGTCGCAGAGATCTGTGGTATTAAATGTCCAATGTTTAGGATACAATATTTGAAAAAACAAACTTTAAGTTACAAGTTTACGAGAGAAGATGAAAATTTGTTTGATATAGATGTTGAAGACATTGTGGCTAAACTTCCATACCATACTATTGCTAGTGGATCTGCTTGACAGTTAAAACGTTTATCGATTGGAATGGATTTTTCAGCATATTAAGCACAACATAATATCAATAATAGCTTTTTATTATGCTTACACCCATGTCCTGTATTTATTAAACTTACAATTATTTATAATATTACTCAATACAATTTTTTTTTCTGCACTGCTGTGTTGTTTTTAGGTGGTCAGAGGTACAACACCCCGTGGTCAAAGGTACAACTACATGTTGTACCTTTGACCACTGTACGATTATTTTTTTAAGAATTAATAAAACAAATTAAATGTAAAGTTAGAACCTTGAAAAAATTATATATAATAAACAATATAATACTAATTACAACCAAATAAAAAAAAATGAATTTACCATTAATATTCAAGCTGAAAAAAATTCAATTGTGCAAAATGGTCAAAGGTACAACACCTTCCCCTATATATATATATATATATATATATATATATATATATATATATATATATATATATATATATATATATATATATATATATATATATGTCTGTTCGCGGTTTCCTTGTCTTAAATGGTCTGATTTTCATGAAATTTGGTATAAAAATCGTTCGTGTAATTTGAAAGATCAAGTTTGTTAACGAACAGAACATGGTTTTTGAAGCGAAATTCGCGCGAAAAAAATTTACGCTTACATCACATGCATGTAAGTACTCGTTTTATAGGCTTCTTGAGCTAGTAAATGACTGGAACCGGATAAAGCAATAGCATTAACCGTTTCCAAGAAAATCGGAAAAATAGTTGTTACATCAAGTTTTTGGTTTGGTTACATAGAATCATGGTACTAGACTAAAATATTTACTGTATGTTTGAATTTCTTTTATTTATTTCTTATTCTGTTATTCGGGACACAATGTCTACTAGTAAGATAAAAAAAGAAAGTTGATAAGTCAACGATTAAATTATGTAAAATAAATAGAAATTGTAAAACACTTAAAATTCTTTTAATAGTCAATAAAAAATCACAATGAAAATTACGATTTTTATTATTATATCTACTTGTTATATTACATTTTACTTTTACTTGCCTATTCTAAATTAAGTTACATTTGTATTGTAGTTTATTATGGTACGCGATAATTTTTCTTTCATTACCTGACGCGTAAACAAACAGAGCAGATGGTTTTTCCACCACGGGAAAAGGCGACATACAATTGACCATGCGAGAAACATGGGTTTTCTAAATGAATACAAAAAACACATAATGACTGCCCCTGGAATTTGTTTATAGTCAAACTGAGTTCATAGGCCCAATAGCAACACAGCTGCAGGCACGGTAATGAATTCACAGCAGCTCGATTCAAACTTGCACCATTATTAGTCGAATGTCGCACTTCACGGGTCTGTCTTAACCGAATTCTTTCACGTTTATTGCGATCTTTACGTTCCTGGGCAGTACAATAACATTGATATTTAATTTGATTCTTTGCATTTCGGGTTCATCTGCCTAAATTTGTCCGACGCCTTATAGGAGGCATATTTAGTAAGTCACAAACACACAACACTTTAGTAATTTTATAGAAACTTGTGGCTTTTAGATTTACTAATATTATAGATGCACAGCAAAGAGATGTTTACATTTCAAGTGACATTTTACCACAGACAATTTATATTTAATTATAGACAATTTCTTTCTGGCTAATGTTACCATCGTATAAATGAAGGGCTGAGTGCCAAAAACTAGTAATAACTAAAAAAATCTGAAAAACATTACTGTTGATTATTTAATTGACTTAAATTGCTCCAATTGAAATCATTTTTGTCACCAACACAATGTATTTTAGATTCTATTGACTTTAAATTCGATTTTCTAAGTATTTTCTAATTTCGGGATAGTCACCTTAGGCAATGAGCCCTTCAAATATTGACATATTTACAATTGAGTACACTAATGTCACTCAATTGTTTTGCTTTCCCTGAACCTCTTCACTAACACTAAAACTTTGTGGTATGGTATTAAATTTGAAATTGACTTTTAAGTATTATTGCGAATCTTTTGTATGGGAATATAGAAAAGTGGGTTCTTTTTTTTCCTCGTTAACGCAAATATAAATTAATTTAAATTGCATTATTACCTTTTTGACCTAGCCAGGGCATTCCCCGGACCATGACCTACCTGTGTGCCAAGATTGATCAAAAACGGTCATTTTTTGTGTAGAACGAAATGCAGACAGACAGCTGATAGGCGATGTTTACCTAGTCTATGCCATTTCTCAGACCAAGACCTACCTGTCAGCTAATTTTGGTCAAAATCGGTCAAATTTTCCCAATTTGGGTACAGAACAAAATGCAGAGAGACAGCTCATAGACTACGTTGACCTAGTCTATGCCATTTCCCGGATATATATACCTACATGTGAACCAATTTTGGTAAAAATCGATGAAATGTTGTGAATTTGTTTAAGGAATAAAAATGCAGACATGCAGCTGATAGACTATGTTGACCTAGTCTATGCCATTTCTCAGACCAAGACCTACCTGTCAGCTAATTTTGGCCAAAATCGGTCAAATTTTCTCAATTTGGGTACAGAACAAAATGCAGAGAGACAGCTGATAGACTATGTTGACCTAGTCTATGCCATTTCCCGGATATATATACCTACATGTGAACCAATTTTGGTAAAAATCTATAAAATGTTGTGAATTTGTGTAAGGAATAAAAATGCAGACAGACAGCTGATAGACTATGTTGACCTAGTCTATCCCATTTCCCGGATATATATACCTACATGTGAATCAATTTTGGTAAAAATCGATGAAATGTTGTGAATTTGTGTAAGGAATAAAAATGCAGACAGACAGCTGATTGTCGATGTTGACCTAGTCTAGGCCACTTCCCCGACTATGACCTACCTGTGTGCCAAGTTTGATCAAAAACGGTCAAATATTGTCAATTTTTGAACAAAATGCAGAAAGGCAGCTGATGGACTATTTGGACCTAGCCTGTGATACTTCCCGGAAATATACTTACCTGTGTGCCAATGTTGGTCGAAATCGATCAAATGGTGTGAGTTTTTTGTAAGACACAAAAATGCAGAGAGACACCTGATAGACGATGTTGACATAGTCTATGCCGTTTCCCGGGCCAAGACCTACCTGTCCCGTGTGCCAAGTTTGATCATAAGCTGTCAAATCATGTGGATTTGTTTAAGGAATAAACAGTTAGGCAAACAGCCGATAGACGATTTTGAACTAGCCTAACATTCTTCAAGTATAAAGACCCATCTGTGTCTCTAGTTTAGTCACAATTGGTCAAACGGTGTACATTCCTATAATGAACAAACAGACATACAGACAGCTGATTGAAGATTTTGACCTAGTCTAAGCCACTTTCCGGTTAAAAACCTACCTTTGTGCAAAGTGTAGTCAAAATTGGCCAAACTGTGTGTATTTGTATAAGGAAAAAACAGACAGACAGACATCTGATAGACGATTTTAACCCATACTGTGACACTCCCCGAATAAATACATAGTTATTTCCGAAGATTCGTTGCTATTTAGGCGGTACGAAGTTCGCGGATTCAGCTAGTTAAATAAATCAATAAACAAACAAAAGAGGGAGCCGGCCCGGGCGGGAAAGAATGTCTACGTGCCTTTCTCACCGGGGCCCGGACGGGACACGGGCTCGGCACGGCCCCGGCCCGGACCCGGCACGGTCTAGCGTGAACTAGTCCATTAAAAACAGTGGTGTGATTGTTTCACCGTGTCCCGTCCGTGCCCCGTCCGGGGCCCGTCCCGGACACGGCACGGTCTAGCGTGAATAGGCCTTAACTCATTAGCATTTCTTATGGCATATTCCTATGGGCCGTTATTATAATTCTATTGGCCGTTGTTTGAAGTAACCTTCTTGTTTACCTTCTGTTATCAACGCAATTCACGGTACTTACGTACTAGTTGCACCGATCTCGAGAACTGGCTCCCGTTCAGGCTCCCAGTCAGTGATCCGGATCAGGCAATATGGCGAAAATTTCAATATGGCGACCTGTTTTTCAGACCACTTATGGCACCAAGACCATGTATTAAAATTATCAACGAGTTGGATTGACATGTGTTTCGATATAACCTTGAAATTGCTCATAAAGATCAACCAATAGAAATGCTAATGAGTTGCGAGTGATCCGGATCACTGGGCGTGAGCCTGAACGGGAGCCCGTTCGTGAGATCGGTGCAACTAGTACATTAGCACCGAATCGACTTGTAGGTTCGTGTTCTTTACGCGATTTCTTTTCATTGTTCCTGTCCTTTGCTCTGTACTTGTTACTGCTAGGAAAATGCGTCTCTAGGATTTACCTACAACTGAAAAATATGCTAAATTGCATATCGGCCCATTTTCCATCGAAAAACAAGTGATCTATATTATCAACGAGTTGGAATGACTAGAGTTTCGATATAACCTCGAGGGTGCGGAAACGCATAGCAATTATGCCGTTGACATAAGTACAAGGCGTTTCCTCAAGGTTTTGTCGAAACTCTAGTCAACCCAAATCGTTGACCATATTGACAAAAATTCAATTGACGCATGAGCTCATGATCCAGACATCTGACCCAGTGATGATCCAGATCTCTCAGTGCGGGTTCTTTAACCTGCGTTAAAGCTAATACCATAATATCCATTTATAGCACCTTTAATTGCTAGCTTTAAAATTGATTAGCCTACGACAATTGTTGCTTCATTTTTAAAGATCCTAACCCTCCTTCATGAACTGAATTCTAAGTTTGCCTCCTAGAGGGAGTTCCATAGCTAGAGGTCTATGGGGAGATGGAGGCTCCAGTACTTTCTGTATCGGCTTCTTAAGTTAATTAAATGGCGTACAGGGATTAGGAGCTTACTAATGAATATCAATGAGCTCCATTCTAAATCCCTTCTCCTCCAGTTGGGACGCTAGTTTCGCACTAATCTTCCCGCCTTTCCTCTCTAACAGCCGCCTTTTTAGGCACGTCCCCGTGCTATTGGTGTCGTTGCCTTTGGAAATTCCTGTACCTTCTATGGCTAATTATACCTTCCTTTGTCACTCTATTGAACGTTCTGTACTTAGAAACGTTCTTATTCGATTTTCTATGCGTTCGTCTGTTACTTCACAGTAGGTTAAAAGTTCCGTCACACAAGAAATGCATCTCTAAGCACATTCCTTAGAATATGAGTAACGTAGACTGCATTCCTGAATAATTTGCTTAACATAACCTTTATGAATAATAACAAAAAAATGAATAGCTCTTCTCTTTTACATTTGTAATTAGCAAATGTTTCAATTATTAATTTCCTTCCAGACTTTTGTGTATGCGTGGTACTACACTACCTAATAAATACACAAAAAGTTTACATTTTCGTCTATTGATCTTGATGAATAATAAAAGCGACCCCAAGTAAAAAGAGAACATCTAACAATAATAACACAGGAAAAGGATACAGTGCCTCTAGTAGTAGAAGTCAGAACTCTACAACTCTATACAGTCATAACAAAACAGAGGCGCTCTTAATGGTAGCTTTTCCAATTTACGTTTATGCGGGTGAAATCTATTCGAACATAGTAAACCCGCTCCCTTCCGATAGACCAATTCAGCTATTTTACAACATTCCTTTCTTACTAGACACCCACGACCACGACGTTTCATTACAATACAACTGAAATTACGACCGTAGAAGCAAATGAGTTAAATAGGTACGGAGTAAACCCCCCTCCTAATGAACCGATTTACTTTATTTTTACAACCCTTTTTTTTATTTAGACGACCACAACGAATGCCGAGGTTCGTTGCAATACAACAAAAAATACGGCTGGTATGGGCAAATAACTACTTTGGGTACGGAGTAAACCCCCTCCAGGTCCATATGGTTAACGAACCAGGATTTTTCTGGTTAACGAACTCGTTCAATGTTTGCTAGAGGGATATTATAAAGCAATAGGAATACTATATACCGTGGCGACAAAACAAAAACTCTGGCGTGTTAAAGTGCTAAAAGGAGGAAAGTGCTAAAAGGAATTAACTTCTGTAAATAATAATACAGGTTTAATGGTAGTTCGAATTTATTTTAAAAGGTAAATAATTTAGGGATTAATATCATTCTCTATAGCATTTTTAAATTATTAAACATATTGATTACATATATCTCCCTGAATTCAGATGCTCCAATCATATTTATTGTTTACTTTATGGGCCCGTGGAAATGTCTTAAAAGCAAGACGTGGGAAAATACATTTATATTAAAGCATCCTGGCGTGTAGGTGAGAATGGTTTCAGATTGAAAATGTAGAACGTTAAGACTCTAAATTTACATTTATACAATATAATGTAGAGGGTTCGATTCCTTCCAACACTCATGGGATAATCGTTCTGAATGATTAATGGAGAAAGCTGAGAGCACTTTCCAACTCACTCTTAATATAGAATTACTTTTTGTGCAAATATAACATATGTAAATATCATAAAACATGATGAGAGACAAGTTGAATGAGAGCGAGCTAGTTAGTGTGACTACTGTCATATGGGGGACAAGAGCATATTGGGCTGTCGCACCTTTGACAAACATCTGGGTCGAGTTCTCAGGAACTGCTGCAGGCTCCGAGCCAACAGAAATAAACCGGCCCTTATAAACCCTTCACCCCACCTCTGCTCTAGCTCAGGTCTCAGACTTTCTGGATTTACCTTACGTGTCTGCCACGTGTCGTGTGAATGAACCAGCGTCAGCAGATTCATTGTTCCCACACTCCAGTGTTGGACCTCCAATCTTTTTTCACATCTTTATTCACTTACTCCAAACGTCCAAAGCAATACGGGGCCTTACAATGGCTTTGTGAGGCGCTAAAAAATAACAATTCTTTCGAAAAGAAAAATATACATTACCCGAGTTAACTCGGGCTTCATCGAATCAGCCAAAAAATAAATAAATAAATAAATAAAATAATCTAGCCAAAATTGCAATGTAAAACAGCAGACTAAGTCATAGTTAGACTGAAAATCAAGTAAATACATTTAATTCCTCATATTTCATCCAATAATGAAATTTCTTTGTCATTCGTTTCAGAATTTATAAAATACAACCAAATAGTCTGTCCGAAGAATCAGATTATGTCCTTCGTTTCCATGGAGGAAATGTGGAAATGCAAATCCTACGATTTTTCCTAATAAAATCGGATGTAAGCCAACTGGAAAAATATGAAACGATAATGCCTAAGGGAGAAATTGCAGTCTTAAAGCCGTTTTAAAATAGTTTATAAAATGGAGACGTATGATGAAATGGGCAGGGAATAAGAAGATATTGCAAAGAGGAGAGGAAGACGGTGGTTGGCTCAAACAGGGCGCAATAATGCTGGCCAATATCTTTTGTGGAAATTTACGTTCACCGATATTCAATATCGCTTACTTATTGAGCCCCGACCTCGACTCCACTTTACCACCCCTACGGCAGAAAATATTGCTCCTACGCTCTCTACCGACAAATTGCTTCCATCCTTATACTCTATATACTCCTTATTTTAACTATTTTTATGTATTCGAGAAATGATTGATTAAAGATTTAAAATTCAGTTGAATTTTAAGGTACTTAAAACGTCCAGTATAAATATACTGAACCAGGGTGCAGGAAGGGGAAAATATAAGAACCATTCTAATAAAAGAAACACTTTCGCGGTCTTAAGCACTTATGTCAGAGTCAGTAGTTTTTCTTTGTGCCCCGGAGGTAGATGTCCAGCCTCTACATAGATGACATCCATAGGGCTTTTGCGAATATCCCCAATCGCGGATCGTAGTCCCACATTCTACAGCATGTCCAACTTGCGGAGCTACGGACTGCAAGCAGACCCATAGATAACATACAGCCATAATGCACACCGAATCTCATTAGCGCATAGAATTTTTGCAGAAAAGGTGGTGTGTCAGCGCCCCAATTTATTCGTTACAATGTTTTATTCATACATATTTAAATTTATAATATTTCGTCTTCATCGAATATTACCAAAACTTAAAAGTACATTGGCATTGCCAAGGATCTGGCCATTTTGTGTTAGTGGTTTTATTATTTAAGTAATCATAATAATGATATTAGTTATACAATGTCTAAAAAAAACAATAATACTACTAAATTAGAAATAAAAATAAAGCTTGAATAATATAATCTAAAAAATATGAATATACCTATGTACAATAAATGTGAAAGTAAATAAAATAATTATAGAACACTCTTTAAGAATAAAAATATAATATTTAGCTTTACAGTACTTTCAAAATTTAGCACATTTTCTAGCGATAATTCGTCCCTGTTTTCCAATAAATATGACTGTAAATATTGTTGCCTTTGAATTTTATGCGTTTGGCAGTGCAACATTAGGTGCTTCAAACTATTGTAAATGTGACTGACATATTTCATCAGATTTTATGACTCTCAATTGGCTTTTGGCCCTTAACTTTTCAATAGTGACATTAAATTGAAGATAGTTGGCTGGTTCTGGATGTGAGAAATTACAGATTAATCTTTAGACTGGATTGTATTTTGAGTCAAGGGCCCGGTGTATATCTAGATAACAAATTATTTCTGGATTTTCCTATTATTTCTGTTGGCGAGCAACCTTTGAGGATTATTTAGATCGGCAAAATACTTTTCCACAAAATTTGAAGCTGCATAAAGTTTTATTTGAGTTATCCAATTTGATTCATCTGGCTCCCTACTATCTAAAATAACTAATTTATTAAAGCACCTGCGCGCTAACCGTTGTTAGAGAAGAGATAATATTTTTATACAAAAATGAATTATCTTCTTGAGGACGAAAAAGATAAGCTTCTTTCGTCCATAGCTAGAATAATAATAGATAAATAGATTTTAAAAAAATGTTTTTTATAGTCTATGCGGGAGAGGGTGGGTTCCAGTACCACCGGCGCAGGCATTTTCTCATCTCACGACTCGTTAAGAAAATTCCTCGCTTCAACAGGAATGTCGACGCTAATGGCCCAGAAGTCGATGCGTTGTAAAAAAAAAAAAAATAAAAAAAAAAATAAATAAATAAATAAATAAATAAAAAGTCTATGAATTAAGAATATATAAGCAATATAATTTGATTGCATCTTTCCAGGAAAAAATGTTTTAAGATAATGGGATTATTTACAGGAAAAAAAGAGAACAGAATGCAATTTCTATGGATTGATGAAAATGTGAAAAATATAAATAAAATAATAATGGAAATACATTTACTTTTCTTTATAGGACTAAAATCATTATAAAAGGCCAACTCCTTGCAATGGAGAAATCTTGTATGCAATAAAAAATAAATATTTACTTTTCTTGAATTATTAATAGAATTTTTCCATAAGCCTGGTAGAATGCTTCCAATCTCGCACTGACCAGAGCGGCCTATTATAGAGAGAAGAGGGGCTAAAAGTGAATGACTCCCCCCCCCTTCCCTCTCTTTTCAGTGTCCGGTAAGCCTTTTATCCTATCTCATTCACTAACTGGGCTTATCCTGGCCAATGTGGATCACCGCTAACTCCTTTTAGCTCCGTCCAAAGGCCAGAGGTCAACATCATTCACACGTAATACGTTCTCCGACAAAATTGCTTGTAATTTTTATTCCCTGTACTGTAAAATTTATTACGAGTAACATGTTTTCTGTAGCCGTAGCTCGCATTCATTTTGACGCCTAGAATTTAATTTTCTATAAGGAACGCGTTTTCTTATGAAGAATGCATCGAGAAGTGTTTAAGTATACCACGAAACAAGCTTCCGAGAATTTTTTAATAAGTCAGAAATTGTCGAAAGAGTGGATATACTAATCGAATTACTTTCGTCTCAGATCATTGTATCTCAGGCACGACCCAATAGTTGTACAAATCTTGGAACAAAAGAAAAGTCGAAGTATATCTCTACTCAAGAGAGACATGCCTAAATATAATTTTAATTATAATATTCACTTTAACTTGAAACTGTGAGAGAACTAAAGGCGAAACAGAGAAACAAGGCGAAGCTTCATTTTACCTACATCTTTCTGATTCAGAAAATATAATAAAATAAGGCCGTCACGCAGGAGCTGCATAACTAAGCACTTTCCTCAGAATTTGGGTAGTGTAGACTGCTTTCCAGAACAATTTGCTTAAAATATCCTCCATAAATAAAATAAAAACATGAATAGTACTCTTTTAAATTTGTAATGAGTAACTGATCAATTATTAATTTGCTTCCAGAGTTATGTTTACACATGGTACCTATTATACTACGTAATAAATACAAAAAGCCTCATATTATCGTATTTTGATCTGACGCAGGAACAGGATACAGTCACTCTAGTGGTAGAAAGCGCTCCTTGCGGCGGCTTTGTGAACCTACGTCTGGCGGGCTTTTCTATTGAAATATATTACAAATTAAACCCCCGCTTTCCGATTGACTGATTCAGCTCATTTTTACAACACTTCTTTCTCATGAGTTACCCACGACGTATACCGCGTTTCGTTACAATACAGCAGAAATTACGACCGGTATGAGTATATTAGGAATTTGGGTCCGGAGTAAATCCCCCCCCCCCTTCTAATGAACCGATTAAGTTTATTTTTACAACACATATTTACCTGTGGATTACCACTACGAATACCGAGTTTCGTCGAAATATACCAAAAATCACGGCTGGTAGTGGCGAATTGGTATTGTGGGTCCGGAGTAAACCCCCCCCCCTTCTAATGAACCGATTTAGTTCATTTTTATATCTCACTTTTCTCTCTATATTACCACTACGAATACCAAATTTCGTTGAAATATAACAAATATTACGGCTGACATAGTCAAATTAGTGTTTTGGGTTCGGGGTAAACCCCCCCTTCCGGTGGACCGACTTTAGTGGTTAACGAACTCGTTCAATCGTTTGCTAATTGAATGCTATATACCAAGTTTCGTGACGAAAAAACAAAAACTCTGGCCGCTATCGTGTTAACAGACACACACACACACACATATATATATATATATATATATATATATATATATATATATATATATATATATAAATTTTAACGGGGGTCATTTTCGGTGTCTCCTAGGTAGGATCGATAAAGATTTGAAGAAATTTTTCAAAAATTCCGTCATGAGTCCAACCTCAATAGCTACTTTCCTTCGGAGGAAAGTGCTAAAAAGTAGATTTCTGATTCGCCCTAATTCTTCCAAGCTCCTGATATAATTCAATAAATCCTTAGATATATTATTCTATATTTATGATTTTTATAAAATATATTTGTAGGTTGAATATGCCAAGTTGGACCAGCTGCTTTCCCTGACAATTAACATTGCTGGAATGGATTACACCTTAACAAGTTCCAATTTACTTCTCTATGTATGTATTTTTTTTTTTGTTCTATTCATAGTATCCCTATGAAGAGTGCATTTTTTAAACACATCTGCCATTGCCTTATTTGGCATATTACAAGCAGTGATTATGAGTGTTGGTTACAAATATTATATTGAGATATAAACTTCAATAAGATAATTATACAAAATTAATTTAAAAAAAATAAAATTAATTTTTAACTTATTTAAAATAATACTCTAATAAGTGAGTAATTGTGATAATAATAAACTACAAACAATATATATTAATTATTATTTTTTTTTTATTTTTTATTTTTATTTTTTATTTTTTTTTACGGCGCATCGACAAATCGTGGCCATTAGCGCCGACGTCCAGGGTGCAGCCAGGAATCTTCTCAGCAAGCCCTGAGATGAGAAAATTCCTGTCGCCGGTGGGGATCGAACCCACCATCTCCCGCTTATGAATCTAGCGCGCAAGCCACTAGACCACGGGAGACCCCAATATGAGTAATTATATTTGTAAATGTTTTTTACAAAATTGAGAATTAGTTTCAAATACAAAATAAGTTTTTAAACATTTTTTTATATAAGTTATATAAAATGTGAAGTATGAAAAAAAGCGTCAATATTTGCTTAACGAATTTACTGTTTTTTTTTGTTTTGTTTTTTTTTTACACAAGATAATGAACATAATAGAGAGCTAAATACTAATGAGATTTAATTTATACCTCCATAAATTGTCTTTTCATAAAAAATAAATGCGGATTTATTCGACTCCTTTATTAAGTCACATTCTCATACTGGTCGTGTCTTAGGAAGAGGAAACGAAATAAAGAGAGATTTGGAATTTATTGTGCCACTATGTGGAGGAAGCAGGTGTCTTTATTTGTTAAGAATACCAAGCACGTAACATTTTTACCTCTATATTTCTGCTTCCATAAAGAACATGTGTGTTTATACTGTGTATATAAAATATAATATGGAGAATAATAATAGTAGTACTATTGCTAATTTTTAAAGACAAAAATTAATACAATTTGTTTTAGTTCGTGAAAGTTATTTATAATGTTTTTTTTTTTTTATCTTTATGAATTTTTTCTATTATAGAGTGTAACTAGTTATTTTTCATTATGAGTTATAATTATTTTATAATGAAAATAATAATATAAGTTTACGACAAATAATTTATGAACTGACCATATTAATTTTAGACCATGGACTCATTGATTTTCAATTAACAGCCACAGACGAATATATATATCATCTGAGGATTTGACTAAATATTACAAACCAAGATTAAGAGTATACACTAAATATGAACTACAATTAAAGGGGTCGGGGAAAAAAACTGCCGAGCAACATTTTTAACAAAATCTAATTGTAGCTGCTATATGTTGGATATATCGTGGGACTATCAGTTGAAATGGTTAGGGGCAACAGCATTAAGGAGCATACACAGCTTGTAGTCATTTTTTTTTGTAGCATTTGCATCATTGACTGATAGTTCCACATAATATCCAACATGTAGAAGCTACAGTTACGTTTTGTTGAAAATGTTGCTTGGCACTATTTTGCCCCGACCCCTTCAATAGTAATAATTGTTTATTAGTCACAAATGTGACTTGCGTAAATAAATAAGAAAACCCAGCTCGAGATCTATTTCACGAAAAATCAGTGTCTTGTTCTAGCTTCCTATGCGTTTTCTGATAGCTGGAGTCCAACTCGTATATATCGTCGATACAAATACAAAGTATCGAATGTGAAAATACCACTTTCAAGAGTGAAAATATTTTCATTTATTACTTTGTTTTTGGGCAGTCAAATAGTCGGCAAATTCGACCTTTTAACAGTGGGTACCTTGCTCTTTCACTGAGTGAACTTAGATTCGAGAGTTTGCCGTCCATCAGTACAACAGCAATCAGTAAAGATTTAAAATGAAAAATTCGTTTTTTCAAATTCAGTACCATCAAAGCTTAATGTTTTTTAAAAATGTTTATCTAGAAAAAAAAAAAAAAAAAAAAAAAAAAAAAAAAACCTTCAGATGTCACCCTCTCAAAGCAATGTTGGAATAACATCAAAATTGCCAATGGCCATAGCCACGTTGAATAAACCGGTTCCCGTAGATCACCGAAGTTAAGCAACGTCGGGCGTGGCCAGTACCTGAATGGGTGACCGACCACGTGCTGTTGGCATTATTAACGGGTGGCACTCTGTAGATAGCCCGGCGCTAATGAACAAGTTGTAGATACGCCGTAAAAAAAATAAAAAAAAATAATAAAACATCAACATTTTCAAAAAAATATTCCAAAAATAACCAAAATCGCTTTAGGAGGGTGAATTTAAAATAACAAACAGTCAAGAATAATTTAAATTGACTGAAAGATATTGAAGGATAGTGTGACTAAAATATCTTTTGATCCTTGGTCATCTTGAAATTACATAGTGATAAATTTGGAAGCCAAAAAAAAAAAAAAAAAAACAAACAACAAATCATTTTGATGGTTGTTTGAAAAAAATGTTTTAATATGTAGCAAAATTGTTTTAGTTTGTGGTTAATTTATATAAATTTTGTAATTTTCCAGTTTACGTATAAATTATTTTAAAGACTATATTATATAAGTGTTTATTTTATCTGCCCTGAGCCAATGGTACAACCAGGAGACCCATACCACACTACAAGGTTGATTGAGGTTAGTTAATGAACAGAGGCCCATGTTTGTTGTTTGTTTTTGTTGTTTCAAACGTTCCAATTACCTAGGCCTGATTTAATGGAAACATTGTACGCCACTATTTCAGCTTCCTACCCCAGCTTCCTCATTGAACATTATCTTGTCTCAAGTGATAGATAATCTAGGATTTATCAAATATAAATATATATAGTATATTAGGGCGGCTGAATCTGTGGCTTAGCACCAGGCTATTTACAGGTACTTACCCATTAATAATAAAAATGGTTGTATATATATATATATATATATATATATATATATATATATATATATATATATGTATATATATATACATATATATAACCAATTTTTCTTTTTCCTACATAGACCAGATTTAATTTAAGTAAATTTGAAATTAAAAAGATCTTCAATTTATTTTTTTAAATGTTTCGAATCTTTATATGCCTCTTCAAAAGCTTTAAAATTAGGACTTCGGTGAACGTCCCGCCTTATGTGTTGGTAGCCCATACAAAAAAAAAGAAGAATTATCAACAGAAAGATTGTACACTAAATTAATAACTTGTAAACTAAACTTGTAACATTAATAATATTTGTAGTTAGAAATTCGTTATTCACTCTACAATAATCTAAACAAAAAAAAATAGTCTTTACAATTTTTATTTTTTGTTTTCTCTGATAAGTATAGGAGATACGAAGCCATTATTAGGTATAATCATTATACCTAATATTCTATTAAAATACAATTGTTTTTTATTGATTCGATACTTTCTTATAATCCATCCAAATTAATGGGTTTGTATTACAAATTTTGATTATTATAGAGGATCACAAGTAAATTAATAAAGCTTAAAATCAGAGCACTGGACACTTCTTGAACCCAGGAAGAATTACACACATAATTTAGATTATAAATTTTCCAATTAGGAAAGGCAAGACATTTTATCGTGCGCCTTAAAAGTATCTATACTCCTTGCTTCTGAGAGGAATGCATTGACTATATGTATTGCTGGTTGGGCATAGCCACGCGCCTTATTATAAAATCTCATAATTTTTTTGAATTCATTTTTGTTATAAAATTTGTGAAAAGAAAGATTGAAGAAAACATACACATTATTAAAAACAGAAAGAAAGTGATAAATAAAAAAAAGGAAATACATCATCTTAATCATATTTTCATTAATTTATTTGATAAAAAATAGGAAAAAGTGGGTTGGGTATAGATTTTTTTTTATTTATAAAAGTGTTATAGGACTATATTTCATGTAAATTAAAATCAATTTTAAAAATATGACAGATCGATTATCGATCAGCTGACTATTTGACACCATATTGGATTCGTTCAGTCAATGACCAGTCTAGACGAGGCCCTGCTGGTGGAAGGTTCTCCTCCTCAACTTGTGGCTGAAGTTAGGTTTTAGGTATATTCCCCCTGAAGAGACACCAATTTGGGAGAGAAAGAAAAAGTGACCTTCCACCTTATTCGCTAATTCTACATTTTTGTTATGTTTATTTTCTACTAAATTTTACCTCGGAGACCCCGTGGCTGTGTGTGTTAAGGCATGAGCACTTAGTACTCCGTGCCAAGGGTCGTGGCTTCGATTCCCACTATTGGGTGGTGGCTTTTCTTTAGAAAAAAGAAAAGGAATCAGCCCTATCCTGGCTAGAGAAGGGTGGTAACGTATAGAAAACCCGTCCTAAAATTCGCAGTTAATAATAATAGACGTTCAAATTTAAATACATTTTACCTTTGATGATCTTTTAATATTACTGTCATATTTGTTTAACTATTTTTTCTTTTATTAAATTCAATTATTATATATACTGTTGTCGGTATTCCCTATCTTTTACAAGGTTATCCGTCAAATGATAGAGCTAATCTAGAGAAAGTTGACAAACAGGAAATCCCATTGTGTTGCGGATTGACCCCGACTGTGAGTAGCGTAGAGATTTGTCCTGCGTAGGCATTGTGGTCCTGGAGCTCCTCGACGAGTGGCCCGGAGGGTCCGAACAGTCTCTGAATAGGGTTAGTTAGGATCTGGGACGTGGAGGAACCCTTCCCGCTTCTCCCGGACCCCGAGCACGTCCGCATAAAACAATTCCTAGAATTAGATTTAGTTAGTTTGCCTCCCTTCAATCGTCCCGGGGCTTATGTAACGAACGGCCGTGGCGAGGAAGGGAGAGAGGAGATTTGATGAGACTGAGAGGGATGGAGAAAGACAGGAGGAGAAGAAAGAGAGAGTGTGAGAGGTAGAGTGAGAAAGAGACAGATAGAGTGAGAGAGAGTGATAGGGTGAGAGGAGAAGCAGTGCTCAGCACGTTGCAAGGGTACTCACAAGCCTCTGCACTTTCGATTTAGCATCCTTTGCAGTCGATAGCTTAAGACAATAAGAGGACAATTTTTTCATTTCTTGTTTCCGGTAATTTTTCTGGCCACTATTTGCAAACCAAAATTTTCTATAATCACTGCTTTAACTAGATTTGTATATGTGCCACAAAGTAACTAACTAGATGTAAAATATGGCTTCTAGCTCTCTTCTGTTATTAATATGGTGGCAGGTATAAGTTTGTAACCAAATGAAAATAAAAATATAACTATACGACAAATAAATTACAGCCTCAGGCGAATATATCATCTGTAGACTTGAATAAATAGTATGAATTGAGATTTATAGTATAACACAAAATATGAACTACAATTGAAGGTGTCCGGGGAAAATAGTGCCATCACTATCAGTTGAAATGGTTAGGGGCAACAAGATTATGTAGTACACAGAGCTTGTAGTCATATTTTAGTAGCATTTGCATCATAGACTGACAGCTCCACATAATATCCAACGTCTAGCAGCTACAGTCAAGTTTTGTTAAAAATGTTGCACAGCTCGAGGCATATTTCACGAAGATTAACTTCTAAAAACAACCGATCGAACATCGGAACACACGACCGACGCACAGTGTAACGAAGTAGTGGTGATTATGGAAAAAAATCATTAACGACTAGTTATTTTCAAATAAGTATTTTTATTAACTGAAATCAACTCAAAACAATGTAACAATAGTATAATAATGCATACTATACGGCTATAATAATATTAATTGTAATATTAATAGAAATAATATAGCAGGTAATAATATTATGAATAACAATATTATAACATATATTATAACTGTAACATATAATGTAGTAATACCTATAGTAGTAAATTATAATTATAGTAATATTGCCATAGAATAATAATATTTTACCATTTTCTATGAAATTATTAAATATTTTTTTAATTCCGAGTCTGAATCGTTTTTGGATTCTTGAGAATGTAAACTTATATCGAAACCGATATCTATTTGATTATTAATGTCATCCTCTATTATACATTCATTAATGTCTGGACTGTTTTTGCTTTGCCTTTTTATATTTGTTCTCCGTAAATAAAGCTTTGTACCTGATATCAGAAGAACACGGCGCTTTTTCAATCTCTCACACAACGCTATAAACTCTTTTTTATGTCTACCTCTAAGGAAGCCGGAAGGGCCATCAGGGCGTGAATATCTTTTTTCTTGATAAAAATTAATAACAATTTCTTCTAAGTTGATATATTGTTTCAACCAACCAGTATTTATATAAGAGTTTTTTCTCTGCGGTGAACACGTTCCCACATTTTTTACATATAATATAGGACTAAACTGGAAGTTTTTTTTAATATTGCTTAATATGTTTTTAGGAGCATCCTGCAGATTAAATTGAATCATTTGCCCAAGGATTAATACCGTCTTCTTGGGTTTATCCACATTTTTTTCCAAATTTGGAAGAAAAAATGATGATGGATCTAAAAATAAAAATCTTTGGAATCGGAAAATTTCGGCAAACTAGATTGCCCTCAGTACATTATACTTGAGGTAAACTTTAAGCTCTAAAAAACTTGGGATGTGTTCAGATGAAGTTTTTTTGCTATGGTCTATCAATGTTTTGTACTTAAAAAAAATTTCAAAGATCAATGAAGAATAATTCAGGAGAAATAATAAGGGAGTAATTACCTATAATCAATTATATCAGAAAAAAAGGAATATTTGTGACGTAATTTCCTTCGGATGACTTAATAAAAACACTGCCCTATCTTCAACGAGAGAGGCTCAAACTGATTGTTGCTATAAAGGAGGTTTTAAAGACTTTGCCTTGTTTTTAATACTGCTAATGTGTTTGTTGATCAACATAAAACTAATATTTATTAGTTTTATACGATTTCAATTCCTTGAATAGTTTCTAAACTTAGCTAGAGGATTAAAAATTAAATATAAGAAAACAAAAATTTAGGTTTTTGTCCATTGGGCGTTACACTGTGCGACGCAACAAACACACATTGGGCCTCTAATCGGACCGAAGGATCAGATGTGTACGCCGTAGGAGGAGGAAACGGAATCGGACGGCCATAGCTCACATCAAACCGTAAACCGACGTACCATCCGACTGCCCGACGGATTACCCGACTGAAAGTACAACAGACTGATCAACTTATTGGACAACAACAAGCCGACTGAATCTCCTAGCGTTCAGTAGACTGATGAACTTACCGAATATCAACAAGCTGACTGACTGTCCTACTATCTGATTACGCGGTCACCATAGTAACAGAAGACTAATTGACTGACCTACCGTATAAATGACGAACGGACATAAGGGGTAATACTAACTTGTAAGTTTTTTCCCCCCTTTTTTATGCGCTTAGGGAAAACCTCCCTTAACTAATTAAAAATGATATCCAAGAGTGTTTATGTGGCGGAAAAGTTTTTAAATGTGCCAAACATTTTTCAACTGAAGTCCCGATAAATTTCAAAATTAAAGACCATTTTTTAACCTTTATTACAAAAAATTATAGGAAAAAATTAAAAAGAAAAAAAAGAACATTTAAGTACATTAAACTCAAAGTGGATTTTGTCAAAACTATGTTTTTTAAAATTGGGGGATACACTTTTAACCCTCAATTTCATAGGGACCTTCAATTTTTTCCCAATCAACTTCAAATAGGGCGAAAACGAACTGAAGTTTAACTCCTTAAATGATGAAAGGTATATTCGAGAAAAGAGAATATAAAGAACAAAGGTGATTGCCCTGTTTTCCGGGAAGGTAAACGCATGACGTAGGAGGCAATTTTGAAAGGGTTAGGTGCGCACAAGAGCTAGGCTCAGAGCAGTCTCCGTGAAATTGTGGCTAAGGGCGCCATATCGCCTCGGATCCTCGGAAAATATGATGATGGTCTCCTTTCTTCGACAAACGCCGACTTTACTTAACGCCAGCCAGGTTTCTCTCGAGAAACATTTGAGTCGTAGGCCGGAAATGAGACCTGGGATATACGACTCCCGAATTTCTCCTATAGACATTCCCAGGCAAAACTCGTATACAAATGGCCGATTAACCGCCCTATTTGCGCTTCTCGTTTCTCTTCGTGGATTTGTTCGGCAGTATTTTTAACAAATAAATATTTGACAAGTTGATATTTGTTTAAATAAGGGCTCTGCCAATTTTTTTACCTACAGATAATTTTGAGAGTCAATTCTGTCGCTACGTATTTGCCTTTAGTGTTATTATGGGGAGTTTCTTGTGAGTCACATGGAATAAATTCCTTCGAGGGCTATTGCCAACTGGCAGAATTATTGGTTTTTATATGTTTTTAATTTGTTTATTTTATTTTATTGTTGTTAAATGAGGTCTCATTAGAACAGTTTGGTGAAATTGGTACGAACCTATACTTCTTATATATTTGTCTGAGAACAAACAGACATATATTGGTATATATTTGTCTGTTCGCACTCTTTGGGAAATATTCAACCCTTTGATATCAGTTAAACTAATGCGACCCCATTTTACGGTACTGGAGTTGTTTAACAATTTCCTGACCCCTCGTTGAGCATTTTGATTAAATTATTTTAGGTAAGATCCACGTAGGAAGTTGCGGCAATAGTTCTGTTTGGAATGATCCCGATTTTTTTAGGGCTGTTAACCTTGCGGAATATGTCATAGACTTTCAGCTCAATGGCCGGCTCCTGGTATTTTCGTTGTTTCTCGGCATACGATTTACGGATATTCTCATGTAATACTTATAATATGGTCTGCCTTATTTCCGTTGTCAATGGCATCAATATCCGATTTATTGGGGTGGATAATGAAGCCCGTGAAAACACTGCTTTGTCTCATAAAATGTTTTAATTGTACCTTTCTCTAAATGTCTTTTGTGACACCTTGTGGCAATAAGGCACCGTTTTTTTTTGCTTTGTTTTTACGTTGCATCCGCATCTCGAGGGACTATCAATAGTTTGCCACTATTCCTAAACATGCATAATGACCAGGTAATGCCTTCCGAGGCCCAAATGATGAAAGTTCTCAACCTGTTACATGCGAGACTCTAACCCGCCAATCCTGCACGAGATTCCACTGTATTAGCCATTGGACCACGTGGAAACCCTGGCTTCTAATATTATTATTAATTTTACCCACATTTCAGTTAACTAATCTGTATCTACATTTTTAATTAGTTTTTTTCGTATGGTATGAATTGGGTTTTAATTGTTGTAAATGTTTGTGTTCTTTAATTGGTTGAGTATTGCGTCAATGTGAAAGCAGTTATCTCCATTGAGCTCTGCCAAGTCAAATGGAACATTTATGTCCCTTTAAACGCAGTCAGTATATGGCTTGTGTGACCTTTGTTACATGTTTGACAGGGTTTGCCTTATATGTCATAAGATATTCGTGGGTTAAAGTGTTGAGACCGATAATTAGTCTGGCTACTGCTGCTGTTTGAGGGTGTGGTCTTCTTTATTACGATAGCCAGTCTTAAAATGTAGCCATCACTGTCTTAAATTAGTTTCCTGTATTGTTGGACTAGTGTCTATCATATCGGATTAGTATTTCTACAGTGACACAACTCGAAAATCAGTGTTTTTCAGTTATGACTATGAAAGACATGGTAAGTATCTCTTTATCAACCATCGAAACTGTATGTTCCTAGCTTCAGAGCTTGTACACCAGAGGGCACTTTCTGTCTCAATGCTCTTCCCCCTACATAGGCAAGAGTGTCACATTTTCAGTTGGGTTTTATTTTGAGTTGTGTCACTTTAGAAATACTAGTGCGATATGTCTTCGTAGTATGATTCCAGTGTTTGTCCTTTTGTCACAGGTTTAGTATGTCGGCCAGAAGAAAAATATTTATTTTTATTACGAGCGTTATTGCAGGTTATTACTTTGCCGTTTAGACGAAAATTCACAATAATTATCCGTTTTATTGAATTTTAAGCGTTCATTGACTCCTTATATACACTTTTGAATTTGGAGAGCAGCATTTTATTGATAAATGGCAGGCGATGTACGGTAAACGGAAGTGTAAACATATAAGTTTAAATTGTTCCTCAATGAGTCTGAAATCACGATCCGACGAATCATATCGATTAAAAAAAAAAAAAACCTTATTAGGATTGTGAATAACTTCCGTCAAAATGTTCTGTGCAATTGGAAGCCTCGTAGACACTTCCAATAGAAAGTTCTAAGAATAACAAACAAATAAAGAATAAAATCATATGTTATGTTTTTTTGCGGCTAAAAGCTATAAAACAATAATCTTATTTGTTAAAAAAAATATATTACACCATTTTAACCTTTCAAAATTATTACCAAGAAGGAAAAGCTCCTTCATAATTTCAAGTTCGATTTTTTCGTTTTTTCCTTACATTAGTTTGAGGATCGTGAATAGGTATCATGAGGCAGGCGCATTTAGGGTGGAATTATTAGGGTGATGCATGCAACTTGAAGTTTATGCATGTTCTGCTTGGATACATGAGGTTTGCCTTAGAAAGTTGCATGTGGTATGCACTGAAACGTGTCCATCTATCCGGAAAACAGAATAACATACCTTGACTTACAAGGCCTTCTGTTGCAATGTAAAGCTCAGAACATACAATTTAGCATGTTTCCTCTCTTCCCAGCGGGAGGAAAGTCAGCTTATAACGTAGACTCACAGGCCTGAAGGGCCCAGAGGGGGAGATAATGTAGAGGTACTAAAGGCTCTGGCCACTTGACATTTCTCTTAGCAGGCACCCATCAAATTAATTAATCGCTTAGTAGGCGTAGGGACGGTC
This sequence comes from Gonocerus acuteangulatus, assembly GCA_946811695.1. Taxonomy (NCBI): domain Eukaryota; kingdom Metazoa; phylum Arthropoda; class Insecta; order Hemiptera; family Coreidae; genus Gonocerus; species Gonocerus acuteangulatus. The sequence continues at coordinate 68,110,407 of OX328127.1, read as the reverse complement.
TGGCACCCCAAGTCCAACTCTGGAACGACGGCTCCAGAAGATAAAATATTTAGTGCATGCCCGAGTATTAAACACAGATCCTCCAGAAGATAGGTTGAGAATTTATATTTTCTTAATGTTAAATATACTTACAGACTGTATAAGAAGAAAACAATTAAACATACCCACTGACCTCACAGACCTCTCGAACGATGGAAGCCATTATTTGAATCAGATATTTAAACACTTACAGACTACGCAAATATATCACAAAATTTAACGAGCTCATGAAAATTTTTACTCTGTAATTTTTTTTTATAATGCTCTTATTTTAATTTATTTTTTTGGCTTTTAAATTTATTTACTACTTTTTCTGAAATTATATTTATTTCCTTTATGAAATGATCATCTATTATAATTTATTTAATAATATTATCATTTTGTTCAAAGCTGACTTTTCCATTTAAACTTAATAATTTGCTAGTCACCTCCGTTGCGATCCAGTAATAAATAAATAAATTAATGTTAAAGGAATAATTAAAGACAATATAAAAGAAGCTATAAAATTCGATAAAAGCTATTAAAATGCCACCAGACGTAAGGGTTACATGGACACAGGTATTTTCGGTCAATATTTTTTTTTTGAAAATACGAAAATTGCACATGAACGCAATTTCTTTGCCTAGAAAAAATGATATATTGAAACGTTGAGATTGGGATCTCTCTAATCAAGGAGAATGATAACAAACAACCGACACATCTGACACGAACATGAGCGAAAGCCTCTCTGGGAGGGTTTGAGTCACCTTGTTTACTAAAATCCCCCGCCAAATCCATCACGTGTAATGGATGAACTTGTCGCTCGTGATTGGAGTGTCATCGGATTTCTATTGGAGCTCAAGTAGTTGGCAGTACAAACCTCCTTCTACCTCATAAATCAAATACCGCACAAATGCATGCCAAGCTGCTCACAGATAGTCAGATTGTTATCGCTCAAAACCGAAGAATGCAAAGGTTTATCACAAATAAACATAAGTATTGCTGTTTCAAAACATATGAAAGTTCATTGTACATCGTGTTATTGCAAACAGGTCTCTTTCTTAACTTTAAATATTATTTTTCGGCATTTAAGTCCCGGAAGTGTAACCCGTGACATGATCACCTTCAGTTCTAATCTAAGCCTTCACTAGAATCATCCAGCCGGCAGGCGTTCACGTGGATCCTGCCTTGAGACTGGTAAGTCAACCCTGGCTGATTTTATGATTCTACCCCGTACGATTGCCAATGAAAATTCATACTAGAAAAAAGAATGTTTAACAAAATTCCTTCAAGAAAAAATTTGTTTTTACTCGTAAAAAAATATTTATAAAAGAATTAAAATAAAAATAAAAATAATTTTCTACTTTGGCACATATTTTAGAAATTACTAATTTGTGAAAACGAATAATTCAATTTATTTTTCCAACTTAAAAGATGTAGGATATTGCAACAAATTGCTTATTCTTTACAAATAAAAAATTGAAAAGCTTAATTTTCAATGAGGTATACTAATACATTGGTATTGACAATAATTTACCTCAAAGTTCCATACATACTTAAAAAAAATCCATTTTACTTAAAAGAAAAAGACAAAAAAAAGTTCCATATTTTTTATTAGTTGGAAATTACACAAAAATGTTAGGTCAAATACGAATTTACAGAAAACGTTTACCTAAAATAGTTGTCAATAAAATATTTTTATAAACACTTATTTTAGGACTTGAAAAGTAAATTTTTTTATTTAATGGTTAATGTGTTGCTTATGGATCATTTTTTTTATTGTTTTGCATGGTGATGATGATTTTTTTATATTGGTGTTCCGATTGCCTAGGACCACTCTCTTTTTTTAATGAAGCACCGATTTGGTAACTTATCAATGATTAGAAACGTATTATTTATTTATTTATTATAGGTGCTTCTACAGCCAAGGTCATTAGCACCGAGGTTTATTTACAAATCATGAGGGACATTTTATCCACCCACGACTTAACAAAATTAAATCAGAGTGACATCCGATTTAAGTCTGACCACATTTTGTGTTGCTCAGATTGTTTTCGTAAATAGGGGTCGAGTTTGGCTCAGTGGTTGGAGTTCAATGTGGGGTGTAAAGAGGAATATCAGGCGGCCGGAGCCTAAGGCTGACCACACTATCTCTCTAGTGTGCCGTGTGTGAAAGAATAGGATACTTTTGCAGTATCGGTTCAACTTGGTGCCTCTGATCTGTTATGCGGCGTATTGTTTTGTTTAAAACCGTTTTTGTAACTGTGATGATATCAGAACATTGATTGTGCTACTAAGCTTTTCAAAGAACACCAGGTAAAAGAAATTCGAGAAAAATTTCTGAGATGGCGAAATTTCTCCGAATCGTTTTGGTTTATAAAATCGTTTTAGCAAAATATCTTGATGAATTTAGCTTCTCAATAAGTACTTACTCGTATCGCCCATAATTGTGAAATCTATATTTAATATTAAATAACCGCTTTGAGTGAACTCGTGCAAATCTGAAACCTAACTGGAAATAGCTTCTATTTAAGCGGATTGCTACTCGGAGCCGACGAGGTCCTTCCCCCTGTAGTTATGAATGAAGGAGGGATGTGTCCATAGCGGCGTGTTATGAATGGAATTATCGTGTAATGAGGAATTCAATCAACGCTGATTTTCATTAAAGTATGAATGTAATCAGGCTCTTATTGATCTGCTCTCGAACCCTCTTTCCCTTAAATGGTTGCCAGTCCGGGATTTTGCACTCTCTGCTTGAAATGACTACTAATCAGCATTAGTATTTAAAATCATATTTGATTTTATTGAAATATATTCTAATAAATATTTCCGTATATATCTTGATTAAATGATTCAATTCAATATATATGAGGATTTCACCGTACATTTATATTGCCTCTTAATTTGTAATTGTTTTCACTCGATTCATTGTGGAAGCCAGGTGTAGTAACTTTTATCATTTTCAAAGACATTTTTTTTTCTAATGTAACTTAATAATATAAAATATTAATTTCATCAAAATAATTTAATTTATTTCTGATAAGATTACAAAAATAAACATCATATTAGTTTTATTTATCAGTTCTTTTTCCCCCTAAGTTTCCAATAACATTTTAAAATTCAAAGATGATTTCAGTTCTGAATATATCGTTAGAAAGGTGATTAAATTCTACAACTTTTCGAAGAATAAGATGTTTGCGGAATATTTTTTAAAAGAGTAGTGATTCTCGAACATTTGGAGCTAACTAGACTTCTTAATTAATACAATCTTTTTGGACAGTTATTACATTGACCTTAAAGAACAATTAATGCCAAATTGAAAAAAAATAAAAAAATAAAATAATGCAATGTCGAAAAATAATGTTTGCAAGCAGAGAAAATTGTGATTTTTCTAAAAAAAAAAACAAAAAAACGCGGCTATTGAACAGCATATGTCTGGAACAAAAGCGGATAGAAACTTGCGGTTGGCAGCATTTAAATTAACATTTTCGAATTTCAATAAAAACCATAGGCCGATTAAATCGCACTACAAAAATCAAAATCAAAGAGAGTATACACACCATAAAAAATAGGAAACATTTCTAAAGAAGAAAACTGAAATAAAATATTTAAATAATAAGTATTTATTTTAATTTATTGAACAAAGAAGAAAACTCTTAATCTATAAATAGTTACCACCCTTTTCTAGCCCTATCCTGGCTAGAAACTATAGAGAACCAGTTAATAATAATGGACGTTAAAATTTAAATTAAAAAAAAATATAAATAGTAGCAGGAAAATTATTTTATTTATTCATTGACTAATCGTCCTCTGGATAATCGAATCTTACGTTCAGATTATATCGATATTTTAAACAGTCGATTGATGTTGATTGATACTATGTCATAACATAGATCCTAGGGTATGACTTATCCAATGTAGTAGAAATTTCGTTAGGCTTTAGTTATTTTTAAGCCTTTTGAGAAGGCATCTAGAGATGTGAAACGTGGCACGTTTTAACGAATCGACTTGTGTTGTGTTATTTTGCTTTTTGGTATTTTTTGACCTTAAGGCAACACAAGAATATTTTTCCACTATTGTTAACGGCATCCACGAAGGCTAGACATTCAAGCCGAAATGTTGGCTACAAAAGCTCATTTTTTATTTTATAATGTAATTTTATTAATTATTCTTAACAAACCCTGAATATTTTCATACTCGTAAAATATTGTAATTTATTTATTATTTAATTACTTACATATTTGATTCTATTCTTAAGATTTGACCACCAGGCAAGACCAGTATAGCTATAATTACATTGTTTTTTTCTCCGTTTGATCAAGTCCACACTTGTTTTTCTTGTTTGTGCTAAGATTATATTTTTTTCTTTTTTTCTTCTCTTGTTTATGCACATATTTTTTATTCATTTCCTTTTATATCCCCCATTTCTTTAATATTTATTTAATTTTTTAATATTTATTTAATTATTTATTTTGAACTATTTAATTATATTCTCACCCCCCTCTGAATATTGTATCATCATTGCTCCAATCCCTTATCCTCTTCTTGCTCCAGTATTCTACAATCCCTCCGTAATCACTATTTTATTTTTATAATTTATGTACATAGTGTGTTTATTTTATTATTTAAGGGTTTACTAATAATATTTGTTTTTGTTTTTTTCCTGCTTTTGTTTGTTCTTATTTATAGTTATATTTTTAGGTTAAATTTGTTTATTCAATTACGTACTTTTTTTTTATTCTTATTCATCATATTACCAGATGTATTTATATACAGTATGTAATAATCAATAAAGAAATATATATATATATATATATATATATATATATATATATATAAATGTTATTCTTATGGGACGAAGTCCCAGAATAAAGTATTTTTTTCATTCATTCATTCATATTATTACTTCTATTTAATTTGTATATTTTATATAATTGTATGATATTGACGTGGTACAATGAACGTGGTATATTAACACGTCACCGCAGAAAAATCATCGATATCATTATCCACAGAATTTTAGCATCGCTAAATAAAAAAATATTAAGTCTAGTATTTTGAGAAATAATATTTTTTTTTTACCATTACAAAATTATTAGGTAGAACGATTCTGATTGAATGAAGATAGAGGCATAAAGTCGGTATGCGGTGGTTAGCCTTTGAGTGGGAGTAGGACCTTTGAGGTTTAGACTTGGACAAAGACGCACGGGGTGGGGGTTAGGCATTCGACTTCAGACGGTGAAGTAGTCATGTGCACTAGCGATGTGTGCGAGGCCCTAGAAGCTTTTGTGGTCTTTCGGAATTCGCGATTCAAAGCCAGTCAGAAGTTCGCATTCCACGGATTGCTCCTCTCTCTTTCTACGCGAGGGAGGCATTCGGTGGGCGGAGAGGTTGGTTTTCTTGTCAGATTCGTAGCTAGAAAGTATTCGGTTATCTTGTTCTGCAGTTTATGTACGTTAAATGTTTTTATTTATTGATATAGGATATACACAATCGCTCAATATTGTTATTTATAGACTTCTATACATTCATGATGGAAATATATAAAAATAATTTCATAATTACTCACTCAAACCTATATTTATTATGGACATGAAAACATTAAAGAAAGTACAATAGACGTAAATTATACAAAATAAACTATGAAAAGCCAGAACGGTACATTTGTAGGCTGACCCTAAAAGACGTATTGCTCATAGGTGTAGTATGGATGACCATATGCCAAAAGAAATGGTCACAGAATGACTGCAGAAGTGTAATGAAACCGTCTGTCAATAACTGGCATCATATGAAAAATACACTTTCAAGGAGAGAAGAAGTGATTTTTACAAGGCTTAGGATTGGTCGTTAATTCATTAGAGAATTATCTTTTATGTAGAGAGAGGAAAGGCCAAGCTTGTATGTATGTTTTTGAGAGCCACTGAGCTATTTAATAAAATATAATAAGTAATTATTTACAACAAAAAAATAATTAAAATATAAAACATTTCAATTAATTTTTTTTTCTTTTTACGGCGCTTCGACAACTTGGCCATTAGCGCCGATATCCAGGGTGCAGCGAGGAATTTTCCAAAGTAGCCGTAGGATGAGAAAATTCCTGCCGCCGGTGGAGATCGAACCCACCATCTCCCACTTATGAAGCTAAGTCACTAGCCACTAGACAATGGGAGACCCATTTAATTTTTATTTAATCTGATCTTTAGTTTCAATATTAGTGTATTTTATTTTCAAGAACTTATTTTTTTCTCTCTATTAGATACATTAACATTTATTTCAGTAAATTTCAATAGGCAACAATGACCCGTGTAGTTAAATTGCCTTATGAAAAAAAAAAAACATGCAGTATGTGTTTTAATAAAATTGGTTCCATAGATCATGTAAATTAGTTTGAAGTAAAGTAATTTTTAGAATATCAATTTAAAATATTCTTACAAGAATAGAAAGTATACCTGTCTTCTAAAAATAAAATACTTTTTTTTCCTTTTTTTAATTTCAAGATATGTTTTACCCATAGAAATGTTCAGATAGAGAAGATCTTAACTATTTTGAATGAGAGGCCGTATAACTTTTTTGTATAAAAAGTTAAATACAAAATAGTTTTAACAAAACTAAATAGTCAGGGGGGCGAGGTTAGCTCAGTGGTAGAGCACTGGACTAATAAGCTGGAGGCCTGAGTTCAAATCCCGAGCAAGCACTAAAGATTTTTTCTTCTAGTGTCTTCGTTCACCGGTTGAATTCGGCCTCCCTGACCGTCCCTAGGCCAACCCAGCCTTTAATTAATTTAATAATGGGTACCTTGGTTGGTGCTAATGACGCTAGTAGTCGAAGGGGAAAATCAGGCGGCCGGAGCATAGTACTAACCACAATATCTCCCTAGTGTGTCGTATGGTCATGAATCAGATACCTCTATAGTATCTGCCCCTCAGGGCCCTCATGGCCTGTTACGGGACTGATTTTTTTTTTTTAAATAGTCAGGACTAGTTATTGGAAAGAAAGTAAAAGCCAATTTGTTCATAGTGTGACATACAACTATAAAACACTTAATGACACATTGCAAGAAACGTGGCATTGTACTCATTCCACATTACACACAGTAAAAAAAAAACCGTTTAGTGCCTTCTGCTAAAATTCAGTAACATAAATATGCTTTAACTCCACCCGACAAACCTATGGAATGTACTATATAACATACAGTCTTCGTTTTCGGCCTCCCCACCAGCGCCAACGCCAACGCCAGTGGAAACTTTTTTTTTCAGTTTAGTCATCGCTAAAGCATATTCATGCTAAAAACAAAATAGGGAAAATTAGTAAAAAACAAAGGAACAAAATAGGAAACAATAAGTAAAAAAAAGAAAGGGAAAAAATATGAAATAATAAGTAAAAGAAAGAAAGGAAAACAAAGAGGAAAAGAAATATATGTAACACTAAATAAAAATAACACGAAGAAAAAACATTAATAATAAATAAAAATAAATTAGAACAGGAAAATAAATCCTGACATTTAAGGCTGATTCACGCTTAACCGGGCCGTGTCCGCTAAACCGGGCCGGGTCCGTGTTTTATGTGTGTGTGATAGCTTCGCCGTGGCCCGGCCTGGACCCGACACGGTATACCGTGAATCGACCTTAATGCTGATTAAGTAAAGCACACCCTAACCCAGGGGAATGGCATGAATATTTTGTGTGGTATTTTTTGCATGGTAGGGGGCTGAAGACAATGAGTTTTTTTCGCACAAAATACTTCAAAGAAACAAACAAATCATTACACACAATTGTCAGTATAGGTATTCCATACCTTTACACATTATTCTTTTTTTTTTTTTTTATAATTTATTTATGAGCACCCCGCATTGACAGCGTTTCGCCCAGGTACACATATAAAATAGAGATACATAACAACAACAAAATAGTTACAATATTACATAATTACAAATCCAATTACATTATTGTGTGTTTTAATCTAATTATACAATTAAGTTTGTGAATAACATACAGCTAAAAGTAAAATTAACTAGTAAAAAACAATACATTTTTAAGAAAAACTTATAATTATAAAGGAAACGAAGAAAATAGTTCCTATGTACAATAGGACTATACATAATCGCAACAGTTTCTATTTACAATATAGGTTCTATGCATAATATGACAACATACATAAGAACAATAGCCCCATGTACAATCAATAGGAAGGATCCTATGTAAAATAATGATGAATAAATGAATAAATCATGTCATGAGTGATGTTTATTAAAAAAAAAAAAAAAAAAAAAAACAAAAAAAAAAAAAAAAAAAAAAAAAAAAAACTTTCAACGGCGATGTTAAAAGCACAGTTTGGGTCGCCTAGGCAATCAAAGACAATGAATTAAGAAAATTAAGTGGTTGTTGTAATAAATACTACACCCACATGTTGACTATTTGAGGAGTTTGGTCTGGGGTTTGTTAAATTTTGTTAAAAATATTGTTGTCTTTAAGAAAGGTAAGTATAGCGTTGATATGGTGACTGCTATCACGGAGTAGTTCGTTCATGTCTCTTATTATTCTAACACATTATTAACAATATCTTATTATTCTAACGCCTTGAACACACTAAATTTTTTTATAAAATATAATTTATTTCTTTAAATAATAAAAAAAAGAATCATTAACGCATGGTTATTTGTATTAAACGTTAATGTATTGATAAGTTATTGCTTTTTATTTAATTTTATTTATTTATTTATAAGAGTTATGAATAAATTGATTTATTATAACTTCTTTATTAGCTTTTTTCCTCCTCTTTGAATGACCCGTATTTTTAACTTATCAAAGGTTAGATTTCCCGAGTAGCAAAGCCCGATATAAAACAAATAAATTAATATTGGAAGGGAAATATATACTTTCAACTCGCATCAATGATTTTTCAAAATTAAACACAAACATCAAAAGTTTCTATATTAATTCAATACCTTACCAGGTCGCATCAAGATCTTTCTTCTGAATCATTCTACAAATACACAACGAGAAACATAATACATATAAAAAATAAGCCTCCAGAAGTTATATATATACACAGTAACAAAAATAATAGGATATTTAAGGAAATACACACTGATCAAACTTCAGTGTGTATGGTCACACAGCCACACATAAAAAAAAAATTGAGACCCAGGGAGCAGACCATGTTTACTGTATGTTTTTGGGGTCGCTGAATCCGAATCCGGGGGTTATCAAAATAACCCCCAGCATTCTTTGTTTAAGCCTAAACCCCCTAAAACTCGTTATGTAGGATATTTTACATTATAATATTTTTATTTATGTCGTTCAAGTCAACCTAAATGAACGACTTTTCTTGTGTACTTCATTTTGGAGCTAAAAACTAAAAACATTTCGAGGCCTCTACGAACTCGATTGGTCCATTTGGAGCCAAGTTACCGCCCTTTAAATATATGACTTTAAATATATGAAATTTTGCGTTTTTTCTTATATTTGAGTAGTATTTAATATGTTTCTTGATGCAAAAAAAAAACAAAACAAAAAACGTAATTTCTTATACAAAAATTGACCCAAGGCCTTCGGAGGTGATTCTCAAACTGATGCAATCCTTAAAATACCAAAATACAACCCTTACAAACTCTCTCCATGTTTGATTCATGCAGTGCATCAATTGAAATAAATTAAATAAACGTCCTAAATTAAATTAATTAAGCTTTCATTTTCGAACTTTTTTTTTTTATAATCTTGCCTACATGTTAGTTAAAATTCCTCTATGCTTTGGAAAAAGATATGGCGTCACTCGTTTTCGACATATTGAGCCTCAAAGACTTCGAGTTTTTATATCCCGAAAACAAGTACTTCTTGCCCTACTAAAACATTTGTCAGCAAAATTAGGCTTGCTATTATGTATCATAGAATAGTTTTCCGGAAAAATGGCATGGAAATTCGCTTTTTTATTTAGTAAACATTGGAACGCACTGCCTCTGTCACCCATGTTAAAAAGTGAATATTTGAACGACTTGAATAAAAATATTATTACTTAAGCAAAGTGTGCTGGGGTTTTTCTGATCCCGGATTCGGATTTAGCGACCCCAAATACATATAGTAAACATGATTTGCTTTCTGGGTCTGAACTTTTTTATTTTTTATTTTTTTTTTTGTGTGAGGCTGTATTATTATTAACTTATTTAAAATTGACGCTTTCAAAGGATCAGCTCTTCATCACCAGTGCGTCAATCACAGTTTGTGGGTTAACTGCCTCCTGGGGTACTCTGCTGATGGAGCTATGCCTCAAAACTTTTTTTTTTTAAATATTGCTTAAAAAATAATAGTATAATAGAGCGGATCAAAGTCGTAGCCTACGACCCTGATGAGGATAATGAATATTTTGATGCGAATCTTAGTGCTTACTTATTTTGTTAGTCACACCTAAGGTTTTTGAAGCTCCATTTAATGGCAATAAATGTTTTTCTGCTCCCTCCAGTGGCCAGGAATTTCTAACGTGACGAAATATTTTTTTATTGCAAAAAAAAAAAAAGAAAAAACATTTGTTTAGTTTAAATATTTTTATTATTCCTTTTATCTTCGGATTTCGGACACAATGCGCTTGGGAAGCCTGTGGTAGTAGCTCAACGACAGAAGACAGCCAAAAACAATTATACCTGCGAAAAGATCAGTTTTTATATGAGTTAAATACTTATAGACTTAGTTTTGTAATTGTGCTAATTAAGAAAAATGTCCGACTCGAAGGAACTGCATCATCTCATATCCGTAGTTCCATTAGCAAAGAAAAAGACGGAGTTATTGGTATTTCTGATCTTTCGTGAAAAATGAAGATATCGTCGCTACAAATGCGAAGTATCGAATATGAAAATCACCACTTTTCAGAGTGGAAAAGCATTTATTCATAACTTTTTTTTGGAGAGTCAAATATTCGGCAGATTTGACCTTTTGATAGTGGAATAATTTCCCTTCAACAGAGTATTCAAAGTTTCAAGAATTTGCCATACATAAGTCCAGCAGAAATAAGTTAAGATTGACAATAAAAGATGCATTTTTTCATATTCGTTACTCTCCATTTGTATCGACGATTTAAGCACTTATTTCACCGATTGTCTTTGGTAAGCTTCGGAATGTAATCTTCCATTTTCTAACCTTTTTCGAGATATTTAAGAAAATATACGGAGATACCAAAAAGTTTCATGTTTTTTAATAAAATTTTTTCCAAATGTAACAACAATTTAAATATCATAGTTTAGATGGATTTCAAACACGTGGAAAATATTTCAATTTAATCCAACGATTCTAAGTACCCAAAACCGATAATTATATTAACAAATGGTTACAGATATCACCAATGGTTCCATTCGTTTCCCTGCGCAAGAGAACCAATAAAACGAGTAAATGCAAGCATATGAAATCGAAAACGTAAGCGTTAAAAATTTTTTCGCTCAAAAAATCGTGTTCCGAAGGATGGATTCTGCAGGTTAACGAACTTGACCTTTAAAATCAGACAAAGAATATTTTTTTTCATCGAAATCAGACCATTTTAGAATCTGTGAAAGAGTGAACAGATATATATGTATATATATATATATATATATATATATATATATATATATATTTAAACACAGTAAAACGGACCGGGGGCGGTCCGAGAAACGAAAATCCGGGTTATCCAGAGGATGTCGGAAAACGGAAAAAAAACAAAAAAAAAAACAAACATATAAATCACCGAAATATTATTAATGGACGCCCGAGTTAAAGAGGTCCAGGTTAACGAGGTTTTACTATATATATATATATATATATATATATATATATATATATATATATATATATATATACACACAAATTTGAACCACTGTTATTTTCGTTACCTATGAGTCGTGAAACATGATATCTAGTCGGTACTTCCGGATTGCGTCAACGTGTCGGCGTCTTAAGCGGGTTTCCTCCCTATGGAGGGTGGGAGTAAACGTGCTAATATGATCATAAATAAGTACAATAAAATTAAAAACTTACATTATGAAGGATATATAAAGTTATTATTTATTTAGAGTTAAAATATATTTACCAAAGACGATTATATCTCTAAGAGGTATCCAGTTACGAAATTGACCTTTTTTTTGTATTAAAACTAATTTAATTGTGTCTCCTATTACTAAGCCAACAATCATTTCTTGGAGCACAACAAAGCTTAAAACGAAGGCTCTTTTCTCCTGCAGAAAAAAAACATATTGTTTATTTACTTACAGAGCTCCATAACAGGCGCTTTGTTCACATAATTAGTAAACATTTATATAAAAGTAAACGCATAGGTTTAAATAAAGTATTATTCAAAGTGCATAAAATATGGGCACAAATACAACTAAATGTAATTAATTGTTTAACGTATTTACAAACAAAATAAATGAATAACAGGTGTATTAAAATAATAAATAATGCAATATTTATATTGAATTTTCAAATCAGTATATTAGGGTGTAGGATGTCACCGGTCATAGCCATGTTGAATGCACCGGTTCCTGTTGATCACCGAAGATAAGCAACGTCGGGCGTGGCCAGTACCTGTATGCGTGACAGACCATTTGCTGTTGGAATTATCAAAGGGTGGCAACCTGTAGATAGCTCGGCGGTAATAGCGCAATTGTTGACACTCCGTTAAAAAATTAGTCTCTAAGAGATTTAATAAGGTGATTTTATTATCTACTCTGTAGCCGCTTCAATGCATTCCAAAACACAAACACACCCGCACAATTGTATCTACAACTAAAGCATGCGTATTAGAGAGCCTGGTGCTGCGAATGTTTTCAATCAATTCTTAGTATTGTAAATGCTTCCACATTTTGAATTGAATAAAAAAAAAAAAAAAAAAATCGAAAAAAATGTCTTGCTGTATTACGCTGCGTTATTTAACGTTACTGAAATTAATACAATCGCCCCCCCCCCCGTTGGACAGTTATGCTACCTTCGCCTAAGTCCTTTAAAGGTGTGATCCTGAAAAGCAGTTTGATTTACAAAAATGGAGAATAATTAAAATAATTTATGAATTTTCTTACCTTAATAGCTCCATATATAAGAAAGCTCCCGAAGATCCCTTGCAAACACAATGGGTATATGTACGCCAGCCTTTTGAGAAGATCTGAAAGACGAATAAAAACTTATTAGATTAAAATTACACACTCTGAGTTTTTATTATTTTGGTCTTTTGAAAAATGTATGGGATTAAAAACCATTCGACAGAATAATTTAATAGAAATTTAGTTTTTTTTCTTGCAAGGAAGAAAACCCCTTTCAAGCACAGTAGAAACTGCAAGAACAGTAGTCAGCAGTTTAGTCAGATTACGCCCAATTCCTGAAGAAAGTGCTTACAAAATTTATATATATATATATATATATATATATATATATATATATGTATATATATGTATATATATATATATGTATATATATATATATATATACTAGCTGACCCGGCAAACATTGTTTTTCCATATACATCGTTTCTAGTGAATATTTTGGTAGTGAAATAATAATCCCGTACCTATTGCGAGATTTCTTTGTTTACAATTTATGCAATATCCGTCTTGTCCCTTCCAGAACATTAGCGGATATTGGATAGCGTCGTATGAATGGCGTGTATCAGCAATGGACTCAAGATTATTTTTTCTTCATCGAATCAGGATTTCTTGCATAGCTGCACGAGCTCAACCATGATTCCAGCAACGCCATCAGCAACAGGTGCATTAAATGTACTCTCCAGATGGTTCTTTATTAGGATTGATGACAATAGCGTGATTATCACTTCGTAATTTGTTCATGTGCGATTTAAATAATTTCAAAAGTTCATTCTGTTCATTCAATAGATCGTCCAGCTTACAGACGATGCGCCTGGCAAACCGTAAATTGAGGTTAAAGTAGCCCCAACATCCATCCACGCGATTGGCGAGTGCGTTTTCGGAGTCCTCACCTCCCATAAAGTAAATTCGTAACAATGTGGTTCCTTTGGCATTGGCAGCAATGATCCCACTTTGTAAAAAATTTGGCTGTTGATTTTTAATGTTTAAATAAATTGTAGACTATTTGCTGCATTATGTTTTAATATTTCCATTACTCCAAACGATGTTATTTGGAAACATGAATTGAATGTTGGAATTAACTTCAGGAACAGGTTAAAATCTGGAGCTATATTTCTCTTTGTCAAAAGATCATATGTTGAATAAAACTTCATTTTATAATAATTATAAAATGTAGTTTTATACTATAATTATTATAGTACTAATATCGTTATTATAAAATGGGGATAGGGTGTAGAAAGTTGAAAATTTAGGGTTGTATGTATTTTTTAATGCAAAATCATAAAAAAAAAAAAATATTTGGTCGAAAAAATAAAAAAAAAATATTTTTTGGGGTAAGCCCCCCTTATCACTCAGGGGCATAAAAATGTGTTATAAACCTATTCTCAGACCTAAATTTCGTCAAAATCGGTTTAGCCGTTTCGGAGGAGTATAAACACTAAAACTGTGACACGAGAAGTTTATATATTTCATATATATATATATGTGTATATATATATATATATATATATATATATATATATATATATAAAATCAGCCCATTTTTGTGCCAGGTAAAGAGCGAATATAAAAATATATATATTTGGCACCCGTTATGATCGTGATATATCGTGAAATTTCGGCACTTCCGGATTGTTTCATGAGGTCAACCTTATGAGCGGGTTTCTTCCCTACGGAGGGAGGGGGGAATCTGTTCAACCTATTTTGCTTGACAACGATATCCTGATCTTAAGGGGTAAAACTACTTAGTACGATCAAAATCAAAGTCATTTTCTTGAATTTATAAATAACAAATAAATCAATATTTTTCAATTCTTTATATCAAACGTTTTATATGGGATGTTAAAGTATCCAAAAAAGAAAAAAAAAGAAGTACATATATGGTTTATTACAATTGAATCGATCCATGCAAAAAGATATTATAAAAATATTAGAGAAAACGACAAAAAACTGTCTACACCCTTCATTTGTTTTATTATTGTGCTATTTTTTTTTGTCTGAGTACCCCATACTGGCATAAGTTATTTATGAAACATTGGTTATTACCAAAAAATGCATTATATTATTAAAATATAATAATAGTGCTTGGACTGAAGCTCTTCTTGCATGGAACATCCTAAGGAGTACCTCCTTGCAAAATATAAGGCCTAACATAATGTAAAACACATTGTAGGATATATTGAGTAACAGTTTATTATCAATGGTACAATATGTAAGAAATATTTGCATGATATAAAGTTCATACAATGAGTAATGTAATGCTTAATCGTCTTGAACTTCTTCAACTATGTTTATAGCTATTGGTCAACCCAATATTTCATAGTAAAAATCCTTGTGCTCTTCTGAAAAGTATGGAATCAACTTCATAATGTCTTCAATTTTTTTCTGCTTGATGGGGACCTTCCCTCCTGGGTAGGCAGGATTGGGAGGGAACATTGGAGCCTGAAGACCTTGGCGTAAACGAAAGGTATGTGCTACAATGCCGTTAATGAATTTTTTTGCTACATGTGTTTCTGTGGCAACAATGTATTGGACTAAAGTCCTCTTAACATAGAAATGCGTAGTGACCGTCAGAGACAACGAATCTATCACTAACTCATATTTGGAAAAAAATGGACTGAAGCTCTTTTTGCATGGATCGATTCATTTAACGCAATTTTAATTTATTGTTTTATATTCATATTAAAAACGAAGCGCTACATCATCTATCTATCGTCAGTTCCATAATACAGTTAATCCTACATTAAGGATATTAGTATTGCTTGGAGTTCCATAAGGCTCATGAATACGCCCTGTATTATTTTGAGCAGTATCAATACGAGGTTGCTCAGTATGACTATTATAACAGGCGGAAGAGAGTGGTCAATAGTATCATGAATGCAGACAGTCCGAAGCACTGTTCAATCAAAGCACATACTATCTATGACCACTTTCAATCAGTTCTCGGTCATAATAACATCAAGACAAGGGAGACATATGAAGAAAATACTAAGAATCAAAATATAAATTCAGTAGATATCAAGTCGATTCACAGAGCCATAAAATCTACGTCTCTTGATACTTCGGCAGGTCCTGATGGGGTTCTAATCAAAACAATAAAATGTCTTAATGTAGCCCATGTTTTAAAAGACATTGCAGACATTTTATTAATGGCTTCATATGTCCCAGAACCATTAAGGCAAGGTAGGACTATATTAATATATAAACGAAAAGGTGCCGTCAATGAGACGTCATCATGGAGACCGATAACTGTATATTCTATAGTCAGACGCCTAATAGAAAAAGTGTTGGACTACGAATTAAGGAAACAAATAAATTTCCATTCTAGTCAAAGAGGTTTTATAAAGGGTCTTCCAGGCTGTCATGTTAATACTCGTATTATCGAAGCTATCCTACAGAAATCAAGCAGTAACAAAGAAGACAGCGTCTTAGCTTTTCTTGATGTTACAGGTGCCTTTGATAACGTGGGTCATGATCACATCATGAAAACATTGGAGGCAAAAGGAATATCAGGCGATCTCATAGGTGCAATAACTGCGTTGTTATGTAACAACAAGATAACAATAAGATCTGGCTTAAATCAAACGGATTCCATCGAAGTGAAGCGAGGAGTACCACAAGGCGGCCCATTATCTCCGACATTATTTATTCTGGCTATAGACCATGTCTACAGAGAAGTATGTGACCACGAATTTGCAAGCCAACTAGGATATAGACTATCAGAAAACAAAAGTCCCGTAATCCTAACAGGTTTTGCTGATGATCAGGTCGTTACTTCTCCAGATGTGAATTCAGGAGTACGAGTTATCAATGTCGTTACTAGAATATTTAAGGAAATTGGTCTGGAGATTAACCCAAGCAAAAGCTCAGCTATTATAATTGAAAAGGGACATTTAGTGAAGGGAAAACTTTTGTTGGAAAATGGAGGAGAAATTAATTCGATTGAGGAAAATGATACTGTCAAATATCTCGGATGCAACTTCTCCACCGAATTGGTTGTTAACGAGAAGGCTTTGCGTCAAGTAAATGAAAATTTGAATAAGCTAACTACTTCAAATTTACTAAGATCTGACCAAAAACTGAACGTTATTAACCAGTATCTGTTCCCATCACTAATATATCCTCTCCAAACAGCACCTCTTATTAAAATGAGCCCATCATTTCTGGATGGAGTGGACACTATAATAAGGCGGAGCGTAAAAGCAATGTTGGGTCTGCCTGCCAATACTTGTACCGCAATGTTATACGCACCACGACGCTACATTGGTCCATCGCACAGAAGCTGGATAGAGTGACTGACGAAAATTTCCAGTCAACGTTCAGTTATTGCAAGGAATCCTCCGAATGCGCCCACAGGCTAAATATTAACATCACCGAGCTTGCTGAAGACCATAATATTAAAAACGTAAGGCGCACACTACGTCAAAAATCGTTTGAGGAATGGTCTCACTCGAAATGGCAAGGAATTGGAGTCCAGCATTTTAAAGATTGTCCAAAAGGAAACAAATTTATCTATGATAAATCAATATTTTCCTGCTCGGAATGGACAAATGCTTTAAAATTAAATACCAATTATGCGCCACTACGAGGTGTTCCTGGTGTTTCTGGAGCATTAAACATTGGACCCCTCTGTCGCCGATGCGGTAGAGAGACCGAAACCCCTGCACATGTGCTAGGAAAGTGTCCAAGAAACATGCTCCTTGTTACCAGACGGCATCATAACATAAAGCATAAAATCATGTCACTCCTCGAAGAAAAAGAGTTTAATTGTCTTGAGGTATGCCGATATTATTGCCTTTAAACAAAAATAAAAGATGGCCTATATCATCGACCCGACAATAAGGTATGAGACGAATGATCCCATGCAGGCAGAAGGAGTGAATAAAGAAAAAATAGCAATATACTCTAAGTGCATCCAATTCTACCAGGAAAAATTCCAGGATACTTATGTAGTCCAAGGCCTATGGTTCGGGGCGAGAGGGACGATACCAAAAGCAACAAGTGATTTCCTACAAGATCTAGGTGTGGATCCCAACAAACTCTGTATCCTTGCGGAATCAATCTTGATAGATTCCCTGGGGATACTCAGTTACCACATTCACGAGAGCTAACCAGCTGCTTATCAATCTTTCGGAATTCATTTCACATAATTTACGTCCAGACTTGTAAAAGTAATTTCATAAATTTAAAATTTCATTCAAATTTATATTATTTATCTATTTATTTTATTTTTATATTTCTTATTAAATTCGTCACCAAAATTTATTTTCTTGTAAATACTCCTAATTAATTTAAAAATAAACCATATTTTACCCGATTGAAATGAATTTTCGAAAGATTGATAAGTACGCTGTGTTTTTAGCACCCCAATATATTTGGGCAGCCCTCTTTATTTTGTTTTAAATAAAGAATTTCTCTTTCTCTCTTAGTATAAAAATATCAGGATATAATAAAATAAATATAACAAAATAAATTAAGTAATAAATCTGGCCTTACTGTGAAGATCATGATGAATTGATATGTCACGTTTTTCTTGGAGGAAAAATAGTACCAAGAAAAGTACGAACAGTAGCAAGCTACAGAACTGCAACAGAAATAATTAAAGATCACAAATATGTTTGATTAAATTAAAACGTGGTTATTGAAAATGGAAGAAATAGAAATTTCTCCAAATCTTCAACGAGCCCGATTATATATGTCTCACTTGTGGAATAAAGTGCAGGGGAAGTAAGAAATGAGCAAGTAGATACTAATATATTTCTGCGGTTAGTATCTTAGTAAATCTTCTGTACTTTGATTGCATTTTTCGTGAGCTTAACAGCCAAATCTCGACATGTCGAACGAGGATAATTGGAATCGTTAAGTAAGTCGATGTGTACTTCTGGTCCCGAGTCATAAATAAATTTTACCTCAATAATACGATCGTGGAAAATTAAATAGATAAGTCAAACTGAAAATAGCAGGGATCGATGCAGTTATTTGTTTATCGAAAACATTAAAATTTAGCCGTTAAAAACTTTTATTTTATAAGTTATAAAAAAACTTTTATTTAAAAGTTTTAAGAATAAAAGTTATTTATTGCTGGATCACAACAGAGGCGACTAGCAAATTATTAAATCTATATGGAAACGTCAGCTTTGAACAAAATGATAATATTAATAAATAAATTATAATAGATAATCATAACATAAAGGAAATAAATATAATTTCATAAAAAGTAGCAAATACATTTAAAAGCCAAAAATACAAAAAATAAAAATAAATAAATAAATAAGGAAGTTATAAAAAAATGAATAAACATTTTAATGAGTTCTTTAAATTGTGTGATATATATATATATATATATATATATATTTGTAGTATGTAAGTATTTAAACATCTGATTCAAATAATGGCTGTAAATAATGGTGAGGTCAGTGGGTATGTTTAATTGTTCTCTTCTTCTACAGTCTGTAAGTATATGTCTTTATAGTTAGGAGTTGGTTACATTGTCTACATGTTGGTGCGTCTTGTCTAGTCATTAGGTGTCCGTGAGTAAGTAGAGAATGGCCAATTCGGAGTCGAGTTAGAACTACCTCTTCTCTCCGGTTTCCTCTTCTGCTGGATGGTCATTCTGCCACTGTTTGTTTAATCTGCCGTAGTTTATTGTCGTTAGTTTTGTTCCATGCTGTCTGCCACTGAATAAGTATTTGGGTGGTATAATATGTCGTTAGGTCCTCGTAAGTTGTTTCCCTTGTTGTTTAGTTGTAGATGTTCTGTAGTGTGGTTGCTAATTTGGCTTGTATGTCAACGTCTGTGCTTTGTGTAATGTCGACGTGCCCTGAAAGCCATACCAGTGTTACGTGTTTGTTTAAATTTTGGAATCGAATAATTTCATTTAAAATTTTGGTTGCCAAAGGGTGTGCATTGAATGTATTATGTGTCGTTTTTAGTGAGTTCAAAGAGTCTGTAAACAAAATCACTTTTTTCTTTTCAGTGTCCTTTATATTGCTCAATGCTAATAACATTGCTTGCAGCTCAGCAGAATATAAACTAGATATTGTTGCTAGTTTCTGTTGGAAAACCTTTCCTCCGATTATTGCAGCAGCACCAGTTCCTAACTAAGACCGAGAGCCTTCACTGAAAGTAAAGCGGCTGTCAGGGTTCCCGTTCAGTATTTCTTTGAAACACAATTTGTAAACAAGTCTTAATGTCTCGTCGGATTTTTTGTAGTTCGTCAATGCTGTGTCTATTGTTAAATTTCGTATTTGCCAAGGAGGTATTTCGAGTAATGTGTTCGTAAAGTTATTTAGGAACTTCTAAAATTAGCTACATGAAAATAGAAGTTAAGGTTCTACTTTTATTTTTTTCAATGTGGAATAAAAGTTTTAAGCATTTTGATCAAGAATTTTAGGGTTTCGTTGGTTTGCAATACCTGAAATACAGGTAAGAAAGAAGATACACACTTCAATACCTATATAAACTAGCAATTATCCTACACCCCAGCCCAGCCTCTCAAGAAAGTGTTGAAAGAGGCTTTCCAACCCTAAAGTATATCGCACTAGTATTTCTAAAGTGACTCAACTTAATATAAAACTCTACTGAAAATGTGTCACTCTTGCCTGTGTAGGGGGCACAGAATTAAGACGGAAGGATGAAAACAGTGCCCTCTGCTGTACAAGGCTCTCAAACCTAGTTTTGAAGGTTGATAAAGAGATATTTCATACTCATAACTGAAAGACACCGATATTTGAGTTGTGCCACTTCATAGAAATATTAGTGCGATATATTAAATGATTATAGATATAATCTAAATTCAACAAACTTACAGTATAAATTATGACAGAAATTGTATTAATTCTTCAAAATAAGTGAAATCTTCTTTGTTTAAAAATTTATTTTTGTTTATCTACTGAAATATATTTGTTGATAGAGTACAAAAAATAAACATTAGTAGCTTTAATTTATTTTTTTAATACTTTTTCCTATTAAGTATTTTAATAACAATTAATTTAAAACTTTTATTTTTTAAGTTGAAAAATAACAGTTAAGAAAAACTTTTTTAAAAAAAGTTAAAACCCAAAAAGTTACTTTTTAACTTTTACTTTTTCAAAATGAAAATAAAAGTGAAAGTTTAAGAAATAATGTTTTAAAATAAAAGCTAGACGCGATGGGACTTCTAGCACTTTCACCTCTGTTGAAGTATTAGATCTCATCATCTCTATAATTCCAACGCCAATAGCCAACCTCAGATCAGCCTATTTAATATCTTGTTTTTTTTTGTCAAGGTTTACCATTTTGGCATATATATACCAGTCAGCTGTTGGTTATTCAGTCGGGTGGTTGTTAGTGATGGCGCTACAAAAGTTGAAACATTTGTCAATTAGCGATTAGTTAAAACTGAATCGGGAAGTGGAGAAAAGAGAAAGGATTTGGCTGGTTTTCGCCAGTGATTTTGGAATTTCACGCAACGCACTTTCAACCATTGAACAAAAAAGATCGTCACATCCGTGGGGGAAAAAACGCAGTGCACAGATCTCGTCCGTTGTGAGATTAGGTGGTTCCATGACAGAATAGACAAAGAGTGGTTGTCTACTGTACTTGTCAATTTCTGACGGGGCATGGCAGGGCCCCCACATCTCAGAGCCGGGACCCTTCTGCTGAGAGCCGGGCCCCTCTTCTCAGAGCCAGACTAAAAATTCGAGAACTTTGCTATAGGACTTTGGACATTTTAAAATTATTTTCATCTTGAGTTTTGAGCGAAATGAAAATAAAGCCGACAATCGGTGCAGCAAAGGTACTTGTAGTTTTATTACGACTCCTAATGGAATACATCATTCAAGGACTGCACTTGTTTTGTCGTTTATGTACAACAACAAAAAATATACTTCCCATTCCAATAAATATAGGCTACGCCCGTCTATATTTGTAAACCCCATTCTTTTTACAAGTTCATAACCTATACATTATTTCCAATTAGCGAGGTCCGGCCCAGGCCCCCACTGGGAAAATATGCAATCATCATCCGAGATGAGCAGACCTGGTGGCATCAGAAGAAAATTTTCAAGCTTTCAGGAATCTTATTGACGAATGGAGGAAGGAAAAAACCAAAAACCCTTAAAATAAAATCGGAATAAAATTACCTGCCTACCCCTAGTTCCTTCCCTTTGCTCGCCCTAGAAATGGCAATGATGCATCTAGTGTAAGGAGCCAAAAAAAAAAAAAAAAAAAAAAAAAAAAAAAAAAAAAAAAAAAAAAAAAAAAAAAAAAAAAAAAAAACGTAATATAATATATATATATATATACACACAAATTTGAACCACTGTTATTGTCGAGATGGGTGGGTTCTGAAACGTAAAGTTTTCTGGTCGGCACTTCCGAGTGTGGTCATGAGGTCAACCTCATAAGCGGGGTTCCTCCCTACGTAAAAATGTTTCCTTATTTTTTATTTATTTATTTTTTTTTGTGTGTGTGCATCTGCTACCGAGGCCATTAGTTTCCTTATTAACCATACGATTGAATCCCGACAATATTTTTTTAAAAAAATTATTAGGTACGAAATATACTCAAAATTAAATTCACTGTCCCGGAAATTTAGGTACACTCTCTAAATATCTATTTCGAATATTAATTTTTAGATTATTTATGCAAGACTTGTGTTCAAGTAATTTATTGCTTCATTTTCCTTGTTTTCAAATTTCTATTTTTGGGAAACATTAACTCGCCACACCGAGATTGGAAGAAAGATACTCCCGTTTTACGCTTGGGTGCTAAACAAATTAGGCCACCGAGCTTCATATCAAACCACAAGTTTATTCATATATGGAGCCAATGTTTTAGATGGACAGCTTTAAGCAGGTTTCCCGCTTATAAGGTTGACCTCATGACGCAATCTGGATGTGCCGACTAGAAAATTTTACGTTTCATAACCGCTAGATCTCCAAAATAACGGTGGTTCAAATTTGTGTGTGTGTGTTATATATATATATATATATATATATATATATATATATATATATATATTTATTCTTTATATATGGCCAAGGTCAAAAGAATAGTAATCCATTTCTCTTTGTACTATTTATTGTTTGTACGCTCTACACGTTTCGTGGCCTTTATGCCACCTCCTCAGGGGCCATTACATCCCTATGTGTGGATAGCTCGCCACCCATACTAATATGTGTGGCGAGCTATCCACACATAAGGATGTAATGGCCCCTGAGGAGGTGGCATAAAGGCCACGAAACGTGTAGGGCGTACAAACAATAAATAGTAATTTTTAAAATTTGTTTAGAGTCAACCGTTTGAAAAGTCATCTTTTTTTTTTTTTTACCGTGCATGCCGATTTTGGAGTTTATAAGTTCTAATAATTTAAAGACCATTGTTTTCTTTATAGTCTGCTTTATCGTTTATTTGTTTTTCAGTATTTTGAAGTCCAATACCTGAATACTGCCATTGAAAACAACTGTTTTAGTTTCTCAAAAGGCCGCTTTTGTGGGTAATTGTTTAGCATAAGGGGATGTATATCATAGTTAATTTTTCGCATGATAATAAACCTAACTATGTAGCTTGTATTAAAAGTACTCTTCACTTTGATATTTGTTACCTTATTTTTTCATACATTTTTAAACTTCATATTTTAGCAATTTTTGATAACTTTAGGCTATAATATCTCTGGTGGGGCACTTGATAAAAATCTATTTTTTTTATATGTTATACTTTGTTGTAACGTAAACCTACTGTAAAAATTTCAGGATGTATATTTGAGTACTTTCGTAGCTATGAATTTTTGAAAATGGTCCTTTCTGCGCCTATTTAGCAATGTGTAAACTTGAATAATACATTAAAATGTTATTATTTGTGAACTATTAACTTTTAATAACTCTTTTTAAGTTGTTTTAAATAAAACAAAATTTAATTTACAACTATTTTAAGTTTTATTATTTTGTTTATTGAAAAAAATACTTAATATTTTAAAGACAAACGAAAATGCATAGTATTATAAAGTTACACCCTTTTGTTGTGTATTTAAAAAATATTGATGTTCTAAATAGGCGCAAAAAGTACCATTTTGAAAAATCCATAACTACCCAAGTACTCAAATATACAAGTTGAAATTTTTACAGTAGTTTTATTTTAGAACTAAGCATAACATAAAAAAAAAAAATATTTTTATGAAGTCCTCCACCAGAGATATTAAAGCCTAAAGTTATCAAAAATTTCTAAAATTTGAAGTTTAAAAATTTATGAAAAAAATAAGGTAACAAATTTTAAAGTTAAGAGTACTTTTAATACAAGCTACATAGTTAGGTTTATTATCATGCCAAGAGTTTCAGAGTCACCCCAGATATTTGCATTATATGAAAACATTCATGGATGGCGCAGTTCCTCATTGTACCTTTTAGTCCTGGAAAATTTCATCTGAACAATCACATCAAAATTTCTGCATGATGAATCAAAAATCCTTATAATCTCTTTGAATGTATGCAGCTTGCTTCCGAATGGAGATTAAGCCAAATGAAATTAAAACGGCATGATATAGACACATAGAAAAAAATCTGGAGGCCATTAGGGGTGGCGGTTACCTTGGAAAAAATAAAATCCAAACTATAGATAATCCTTCCTAAAATTCTTTGTAAATTTAAATGGGCGTTAAGATTTAAATAAAAAATAATAAAGCCCGTATTAATTATTAATGTAAGTAGATACATACCACGGAGAATAAGCCAGTGAGTATAGTCCCCGTCCTCAAGGTCAGACATTTGCAATACTTCGAGAAGAAAAGGACCATTTGTTCTTTTTGGTGTTTCCTGTAGCTAGAAGATGATTAAATGTTTATTTATTTTACCAAAAAATTAATTTTAAAATATTATTTTTCATAAAATGCATAAATAATTCAACAATTCGAGCCACGAATAAACAAAGAATTCACTTTCGAATAATATGCTATACACGACATGCTTCTGGACGATTTCCAAGGTAATCGGGGAAGAAACATCTTAGCGTGATTCCGTTCTTATTCCTAGTGTTATTTGGAAAGCTTAGACCTTCCGTGAAATGCTTTTATGGTCCCAGATACGTGACAGATGGCAAGAGTACCCTTACCTGGAAAAACGACTCCACAGACTTCTCAACGCTCGGTCATCAACAACCCATTAAAAGTCCGTCACGCAGGAGCTGCATAACTAAGCACTTTCCTCAGAATTTTTGTAGTGTAGACTGCACTATTGAATAATTTGCTGTAAATAACCTATATAAATAAAATAAAAATGTGAATAGTTCTGCTCATTTACATTTCTTATGAGAACTGTTCAATTATTATTTTTTAAAATAATTTGCTTCCAGAGTTATGTTAATACATGATACTGTACTACTTAATAAATACACAAAAACTTCGTTTTCCGTCTTTTGATCTGACGCAGGAACAGGATACAGTCCCCCTAGTGGGAGATAGCGCTCCTCGGGGCGGCTTTGGGAACCTACGTCTGGCGGGCTAATTCTAATGAAACAGAGTTTAAAGCAAATCCTCCTTTCCAATAGACCGATTTACTTCATTTTTGCTGCACTTCTTTCTCATGAGTTACCCACGAACCTTATACCTCGTTTCGCTACAATACAGCAGAAATTTCGACTGGTATGAGTATATTAGTACTTTATGTCCAGAGTAAACTCCCCTCCAAATAACCCGATTTAGTTTATTTTTACAACCCATATTTCTCTGTTGATTACCACCACGAATACAGAGTTTCGTTGAAATGTAACAAAAATTACGGCTGGTAGTGGCAAATAGGTAATGTGGGTCCGGAGTAAACCCCCCCCCCTCCTAATGAACCGATTTAGTTTATTTTTACAACCCAGTTTTCTCTGTTGATTAACACCACGAATGCCGAGTTTCGTTGAAATATAACCAAAACTACGGCTGGCATGGTCAAATTAGTGTTTTAGGTCCGGGGTAAGTCCCCCCTCCCGGAGGGGCTTACCCCGGACCTAATATCGTTAACAACCGATTTTAGTTGTTAACGAACTCGTTCAATTGTTTGCTAATTGAACGCTATATACCACGTTTTGTGAGGAAAAAACAAAAACTCTGGCCGCTATCGTGTTAACTGACACACACACACACACACACATATATATATATATATATATATATATATATATATATATAAATAAATTTTAACGGGGGTCATTTTCGGTGTCTACTAGGTAGGATCGATAAAGATTTGAAGACATTTTTCAAAAATTCCGTCATGAGTGCAACCTCAATAGCTACTTTCCTTCGGAGGAAAGTGCTAAAAGTGAGTTAAACAACTACAAAAACACGTTCAAAAGAACAAAACCAAGACATTTGAAGATTTAAGTACTTATTTCTCCGATTGGCATCGAATTAATCGAATGGTTACCATCCCCACTTACCACGATTTTAGAACCGTCTTTGATATATTTACAAAAATATACAAAGATTCCAAAACTTTTCATGTTTATTAATAAACCTATTTTTTCGAATACTTTCTCAATTCCAAATGAAACCAAAATTTAAACATCTTAGTTTAGATGACTGTCAAACATGGACAAAATATTTCGATTAAAACCCATGATTCTAACCACCCAAAACAAATATTACAAGTTACGAAAATATATTTTCCACTTTTCTCAAAAAAGGTTACAAATATAGCCATAAAAATGGATTCATTGTTTTTCCTACGCAAAGGAACCTGTTAAACGAATACTTAACGTTACTTACATGAACTCGAACTGGTTTTTGGAGCGTTAAAATTTTTTAGCTCCAAAAACCATGTTGCTTTAACGGATTCTGCTGGTTAACGATCTTGAACTTTCAAATTATACGAAAAATATTTGTACCAAATTTCATAAAAATAGGATTATTTTTGAGCATGAGAGAGAGCGAACAGACAAATATATATATATATATATATATATATATATATATATATATCTATATATATATATATATATATGTATATATATATATATATATATATATATATATATATATATATATATGTATATATATATATATATATATATAGAGAGAGAGAGAGAGAAATTTGAACCACCGTTACTGTGTTGATCTATGTGTTCAAACACGTAAAATTTTCTAGTCGGCACATCCAGATTGTGACATGAGGTCAACCTCACAAGCGGGGTTCCTCCCTATGGAGGGAGGGAGGAACCGCGTTAAAGTGATAGGAGAATACCAAGCTGCTTACAATAAAACACTTATTTACTCGGTTCCTGAATAAATGTACATATACATATAAAATATATATAAAAAAAAAAAAATCAATGTGCCGATTTAGCGTGATTCCTGCCTCTCTATAGGACATAACCTCGCATGTAATGTTGACCCGATGAGGCATTCCGTAATGATCCATGGTGCTGACAAGTTCTTTTTTTTTTTTTTTTTTTTTTTTTTTTTTTTTTTTTTTTTTTTTTCTTTTTTTTTTTTCTTTTTTTTACGCGCACTGACATCTAGGCCAACAGCATCCCGCATTTTATAATCTATAGCTCACCGGAGTCTGTTCGTCGCAATTTGTCTGTTCGCGGTTTGGCGTCTACAAAAACTGTTCGATTATTATTTTGGCTCAAAAATACTTCATCTGAAATGTTACTTTCGTTCCAGCACTCGATAAACGTCATGGTTTTGTCATGTGCATCGTTAGACTAGTAGTATTTAATCATTCGAAAGGCTAATTAATTTCCGGCAATTTACCTTGAGGAAAACGGTGCTTGAACGTTTGCTAACTGCTGGTTTTGTTCAATTTAAAATGAAAAATAAGTTTCAAGACTAAGCTATCCAAATGACACAATCTATAAGCAAGATATAGATACCAGCTATGATGACACAGTTCCTGCTTGTCAGATTTTATTTAATAGGATAATGTATAGAAATAATTGCACTTGAATATATGAATTCATAATATAAATTAATTTGACGATAAGAACATTTTTAATTTTTTCTCTGATTTTTGGTATTGTAATAATATTCATAAATTTTACCTAATTCCAGCTTCAGTCTTGCGGAGATTGGTCCTAGGAGCTTTTTCAACTATATGATATAATTAAATCCAGTAATCTCTCTGCTGACAAATGTTTTTATATTCATCAAATTTTGATTACAAAGCGTAACAGTTACAAATAAATCAAATGTAATTTATGATAAAAACAAGACAAACACTAAGATGCAGACTCAGTTCATACTAAAGGCACACATCAAACTAAACTGGATAATTCGTGTCACAAGGCCAATGATCTCACAGTCAGTTATCTCGTCGTTTAGGGAATTAAACAGTGCTTCCGCCTTTCTTGCTTCAAGTGAATCACTTTCTTGCTTCAACTAACTAATACTTGTTTTCAGAAAATACTCATTTAATACAATCTGGGCAATACTTTCTGTTTTCTTTAATTTTACTTCAAGGCGGATAAAATCAGATATGAAAAACCTTATTAAAAATCAAATCAGAATTGATTAACGAAAATCGACTAAACAAAGTATCCAAAATTTATACACAGAAACTGATAATTTATTTTATATCTTTGATACATTTTTTTTTTAGCTTTTATAAATTGTTATTTAATTATTTATTTTATAAGAAGTGAATACTATTAAACATTTTAGACAAGTAATTCCCTGTAACGGCATGCTCCGGCCTCATACCAACCAACAATTGATCAATCAGTAACTGAAGATTCTTATTGGGTTAATTTCTTGAACAACAAGAAACCTACAAAACGAGTACCTGCAACCATATGAACTGAAAAACGTAAGCGTTGCGATTTTTTTCGCGCGATTTTCGCTCCAAACACGGTGGACGGATTCTGCTGGTTTCAAATTAGACGAAAGAGTTTGGTATCAAATTTCGTCATAATCGGACCATGTTTGGCCCAGCAGGAGAGCAAACATACACACACACACACACACAACCTACAACCTTTCATATATATATATATATATATATATATATATATATATATATATATATACACAAATTTGAACACTCCCCGGGAGGAACCGCGCTAAAAAACGTTTTCATTCTCATTACTATTTCGCATACTGCACTTATATATTTTAGATAGATAATTCTTCAAGAATTATCTATAAAGTATATAAAATGAACTAAATTCGAACATACGAACCATCACAAAGACCATCAAAACTTATCAAACTCAATTGAAATAGCCTTGTATAATTGTAAATTAAATGATTAACAATTAGGTATAAAATAATACGTCTAATACTAACACGAAAATAGCCTTGTATAATTGTAAATTAAATGATTAACAATTAGGTATAAAATAATACGTCTAATACTAACACGAAAATAGCCTTGTATAAATGTAAATTAAATGATTAACAATTAGGTATAAAATAATACGTCTAATACTAACACGAAAATAGCCTTGTATAAATGTAAATTAAATGATTAACAATTAGGTATATTATAATACGTCTAATACTAACACGAAAATAGCCTTGTATAAATGTAAATTAAATGATTAACAATTAGGTATAAAATAATACGTCTAATACTAACACGAAAATAGCCTTGTATAAATGTAAATTAAATGGTTAACAATTAGGTATAAAATAATACGTCTAATACTAACACGAAAATAGCCTTGTATAAATGTAAATTAAATGATTAACAATTAGGTATAAAATAATACGTCTAATACTAACACGGAAACGAGCACAATTGTATTTTCTTTTTTTCTTCTTTATTTTATTTTATTTCTTATCGCAGTTCATTTATTACATTTTGTTTAGAAATACTTTAAACTTGTAGATACATAAACAACAAATTCAGCATAAGAACTTTATTAACTTCGTTCAAACTCAGTTGATGTCACACACTTCGTATCCCCATTGCTGCGGATCAGATGTATTTAATAAATAAATAATGAATTGTTTATTAGGGCTCATAGCTACAAATGCAAAGCCCTTCAAATAAATAATATACAGGGTGTCCCAGTATATGTGTCCACACCCTTTTCCTCCTAGAGTTGTTGGAATTTCGAAATGAAACTAGGTAGGTCATAGTTATGTTGCATGAGGGTTCTTTTGAAGGTTTATTTGACTTTTTAACATTCTCCAGTTTTTCTCCAGCGCATCTAACTCTTGATTTTCTAATGGCGGCAGGTATTTTTTATGAGGAATTCTGATAGAAAATTTAATTTTAAGACTAATTTCATTCATAATATCCCATTAAATATTAAACCTACAACTTTGATCTTGGTATCACCTGAAAGGAAAATTAATAGGCTACAACGTTTGTATCGAGGTGTTTTTTACGTAAAAGGCTTGGTTTCAGTGATAAATAGGAATTTATCTACAAAAGGGCGATATTTTTCTTATTGAAGACGCTGCGATTTAAACAGCGTCTTCAATAAACATATTTGAAAATAATTACAAAAGGACAGACACTTTTGTGGGGTTTAATTATCAGGAAACATGAAAATAAATGTTGCCTATGATAGACTGAAATACACTGCGTGTAACCATAAGAGTGTATGAGAGCACCGCGCAGTTGTGGTTGTTCTCTGCGCTCACATGATCTTGTAGAACTGTTCCGGTTTAAATGGCAGTGTGAATAAAACTCTCATTAAATATTTGAATAAAAACTAAAGATAGTTGGCTTCTGAATAAAACTCTATTTTTGGGAAATATTTTTTTCTACTTTCACCTATGTACTATAGGATGTTCCCTTATGAATTTACTTAGGCTTATGAATTTACTTATAAAAGATAGATATTCCTATAGCATCACAGCCGGGAAAATTCTTACAATATATTTATTTTCATTTTGGCCTTTATAATCCTTTAAAAGTCTTAAATTATTTCATGCTCCTTAAGCCGTTTGACGACTTGACAACTCCTCGATGGATAAATAAAACCCCAAGTCGGTTGATAAGGGGCCGGTTGATATGCAAATCCTTTGATTTAGTTAAGAGTGCGTGAGGATATCCCAGAGAACGGGCTGTGAATATCACATCAAAGCAAACAGGAACGGCTAGCGTGACCGGGGTTAGGACCTTCGTGCGTGGACAAGGGAACGGGGTACCCATGGGTTAGGAAAAGCCTACACCAATCTTATAGCCTTATAGCAACCTTGTTAGGGTTGCTATTAAATAGGATAATTGAATATTATACTACAGGTATTAACCAACAATATTTTATAACTAAACAGTAACTGTAAGAAGAAACATTAATTATGCGACAATTTATTATACGCTATTAGCACATTCCGGAAGAATGTAGCTACTGACGTTGCACTCATGACGAGTTTTTGAAAATGTTGTCAAATTTACATCGATCCTAATTACTAGTGACCGAAATTGAATCCCTTTAAAATTTATATATATATATATACTGCCGGACAAAAAAACCGGCGCACCTTGAATTTCGTCGTTATTTCTTTTCCAGGCTAATAAAATTTGCAATTTTTCAACTCAAAATGCAGTTTATATATTCAGCTTTTAGGACACCATAAGTGAATAAAAAAAAAACAACAACAAAAACCCCCTCAAAAATACAGCTAAGTAAAAAAAAGAAAATGAACACACTTCCAAAGTAAAAATAAAACACTTTTAATTCTTGTTCTACATAGAAAATATTGTTTCTAGTACCTAGTGTTTCCTCCCCTGGCACAAATAGCGGCCTCCATACTTCCTGGTATACCACAAATTAAATTGGCTACCTGATCTTCAAGAATCTCGTTCCACTCATGTACAAGGGCAATTCTCAGGTGTCGGAGGTTACCCGGAGGGTTCTGTTTTGGACCACCCAAGCTGGTCCCAGAAATGCTCAATAGGATTGAGGTCCGAGCTTCATACTAGCCACTACATAGTCCGGATACCATGCTCGTCCATGTAACCCGTCACCACATTTGCGACGTGCGGACGGGCATTATCCTGCATAAAGAGTCATTCATTGCCTATAAATGGACCAAAAGGCACCACATATTCCTCTAGGTTGTCGGTGATGTACGTGTGTGCATTGAGGACTGGTCTTTGGAACACGTGGAGACCTGTACTCGCTTCTGATTTACCACCCCAAACCATCACCAAACCTCCACCGAACTGCAATCTTCCCGCTATATTACAATACCCATGCCCCTTTCCTGGTGTTCTCCATACGCGAACTCGACCATCTGAAGCATAGAGGTTATACATGGACTCGTCAGAAAACAGAACTGAGGTCCAATCGTCGTCAGTCCATGCGGCATGTTTTCTACAAAATCGGAGGTGAGCCGCTCGGTTTTCTGGGGTCAGGAGAGGACCAGAAGCGGGGACCATAGCGTACATATTTATATGTTTTCAAATGAGAAAAAAATATAGAATAAAAAATAATAAGACCGAAAAATATTTACACAATTTAAGAGCACAGTTTCAAAACATATTTTTATTATTTTACCTTCTTCGCTCAAGGTGGAGAAACTGAAGGTATTAATCGTTGCATAATGTTATTGTTGTACTAAAAGTCCAGTATGATTCTAGATAGATCGATTCTTTAAATGATCGGCCCTTGGACAACAGTTCATGAATTCGATATATCGTGTTAAAAAGATCGATTCTGATCGCCCATCTCATGGGCACGACAAAAAGAGGTTGTTCATATCTATTTAAATTTCACATTAATTTGTTTTATTTCATTTAATATCATAGATTTGAGCAAGGTTCCTTACATTGTCTTGAGCTTCATGGAAACACTCTCCTCGGATCAAAGCAACGAGAAGTTAATATTTCCAGCTGATACTTCCAGTTCTGTAGAAGAGACAATATCACAGACAAAGCTCCTGAGAGTTCGCCCTTGATAAGACGGGACTTGACGGAAATTAAATGTTGCCTACAACTCGGCGACAATTAGGAATATTGTGTCATTGTTGTCGGGGCGGGGGTGTAAAGGAGACATTCAGGAAGGAGTCAAAGGGAACCGAGGTGATTAAAATTCAACCCTTTCTACGCTTACTCGGGGTGAAGCAGGTAAGTGGAAGAGGGGTTGATAACACCTCATGAAGATTTACACATAAAGATGGACAGAGGGTTTAACAGTTTCATTGGCATTAAAAATGCCAGTTTGGGGGGTAGTTCCGTTATTTTTGATGTTATTTAATGAATAATTAAAATTAATTATTGTAAGGCTTCATTATTATTAAAATTTATTATTATTAAGTTTAATTATTGTTAGAATTACAATCATTTGTGAGAGGCATTCAAATATTTTTATGTTTCGCGACACATATTATACGAATCGCGAGTATGTGATTTAGAGAACACTGGCCCTCGTGCTTGGCGAGGGCGGAGCCTGGTCCGCCATTATTCTTATTCGTATAGCCGGCCCAAGTGCAAGCAACTCTTGTTATGTGCGTGTATGCCAGTGGCTTTTAATGGTTTGTTTTCCGCTTCCCTTGGCGTTACAAGTTGTTCTTGGCATTATTATTCCTATAGCCGGCCCATGTTTGTTATATTGGACCTTTCTGGACGCCTACCTACCCGGCGAATGGCGAGATACTTCCATGATTCCCTCAATTCTCTTCCTAAACCCTGTTTCCTTTCTTCTCACCTTTCAATGCCGTATACCTGGAGGTGGAAGCCCTGAAGGTAAGGCCAATTATTATTATTTTTACAATATGTTTGGGTTGTACCCATATCTCATCATATTTTGTCCTTTGCTTCAATCCGAGCTCACCAGAGCAACCACATTTTTTTTTCTTCCCTAATAATATCTTATAGGTAGTGATGGGCGATTCTGTAATATGAAACGATATTTTGAATCTAATCGAATCAAAATGAAAAGATCGACGAGTTCAGAACGATTCGAAAAATCTATGTTCTAGTTTCATGACATCGATCTAAGATCTACGAAATTCGTATTTCATTTAGATTTGAATAGATTCACATTCGAGAATCGCCCATCACTATTACGAATGGACCTAAATTATTCGATTTGTATAATTGATAATATGAATAATATATCTGTAACCTAAAATAGAAAAAATAAGACTATTTTTCATCAAAAATAATATATAATGAAACTACTACTGTTACATCATATTAAAATTTATGGGTATTATTATTTTTATATATTTATCATACAGAGTTTGAAACCTTATTTTCATTATACTACCTTTTTCCCTCTAGTTTGGTAAATGGAAGGCATTAATCGATGTAGGTTCATTCCATGTCAAATCAACCCAATAAAATAAGATTTGACACCCATGATCTCAGATTTTAATGTAACTTGGCATGTTTGTTCCTACACAGTTTTGCTCTATCTCAAATAGTTTATGTTTTACGCTAAAGTAAAGTTTTTGAAGTTTTGCAGTTTTCATTGATTCGAGAAAGGAAGTGCAATTTGTTCCTGCATTGAAAAAAAAAATCATACCTTCTTTATTTATCAACCAATATTAAAGAAATTACAATACTCCAATAGATAAGGAAGCCAGAAAAAAAATAATATAACCGTAAATTTGCCGTAAGTTTTTTTTTTTTTTTTTTTTTTTTTTTTTTTTTTTTTTTTTTTTTTTTTTTTTATACTGAATTTATTGTTTACCCTTTATTCAGTTTTTATTTGAGGAAATCACCTTGCCATTGTGGAGCTCCGTGAATAAATAAATAAAGTCACAAATAAGCGTTTTGTAGTTTCTGTGGAACTGTGCGGTTGTCAATTTATCCCTTAGGTTCTGTTCTTCTGTATGACCGTTTCATCTTCTGTTATAATTTCATAAATAAATAAAACTTTTTGATCAAAAAAATAAATGTAAAGAAACAATAATGAGATTGATATATATTGATGAAATTACAATACTTCAATAGATAAGGAAGCCAGAAAAAACATAACATAACCGTAAATTTGCCGTAAGGTCCTAGTCTCATTTTCCTCTAAGGTAGTGTTTTTTTTTGTTTTTTTTTTGTTTTTTTTCTTTTTTAACAAAAGGAATTAAACCTATCCTGGAAAACAGTTTTATAATTTAAATAAATAAATAAAAATACACAGGCTGGGTTCCTAAGGAATGTTCTAAAAGGCAACATCTACTCTCTGATTGGAACAACATGTGCAGAAAATGGCGTAGGCCAGCGAACTTGAACAATTAAACTAATCCAGAAGTAATATCATCGAAAATCGTCTGGTGGAAAGAGCGAAGCGATAAATTTCCCGAGTTTCGCTCCCTAAGCCTCTGTAAGGAATGTGGAAAAGGGGTTGAGAACTTGGCTTTTAAAACTACCCTCCCGTTCCCGCCTTGGTACTCGCGAAGGCGTCACCCTCCTCATTTAATATAAACGACTCCCAGGCACACTTCTAAAGATCTGCTGCCGTGTGATTTACTTCCTAACACTCCTGAGGATAATTCCCCTCCTCTCGAGCAGAAGGTTTCAGGAACGGGAGCAGAATGGTCGCGAGGAAGTGAAAATCAAGGATTTTAATCAGATCTCAGGATGGCATTCCGTGCATGTGGATACAGTCCAATGGAGGTTCACGTACTTTTCTCTTATTTTGCAAACGTAGTCAAATCATGTCGACCCATCAAAACCCGTCGTGCGCAGTAGATTACAGAAAAAATTCACTATGAGTCATATTGCAGATTTATATACACACAGATATACGAATTTATGAATGTAGGCTTATATATATATATATATATATATATATATATATATACATATATAAATCAGTCCAGGACACAGGCCACAAGGGTCCTGAAAGAGAGATACTTTAGAGGTCTCTGATTCTTGATCATAAGTCATTCTAGGGAGATAGTGCGGACAGTACTGATTATACCGATTACAATTGAAGGTAAACATTAATAAATTAATTAAATGCTGGGTTGGCCTAGGGACAATGAATCAAATCCACGAACTAAAACACTTGAAGATCAAATCTGAGCTTTAGTTTTGAATTCAGGTCTTCTAGCCAAATATTTCTTTGTACTTATTTTAATTTGAGTTATTAAATTTCCTTTTTGTAATTCTGTTTTAGTTTGTTTCTATCAGTTTTTACTTGTTATTTTTCTTTTTCTCATAATTTTACTGCTAATGCACAGACTGTCTTAACCTCTTCTTTTCATGATCCTACCGCAAAGATTTGAAGCACATTTATATATGTGTGTGTGTGTGTGTTTGGTTTGTGGAACGGCTTCTTTCTCCAGCGGTGTCGCTCCTCCGACTTCGTCAGGCTTCCTTCTGTCGTCCTTGGTGGTTGTCAAGGGAATGGACAAACTGTCTTAATATGTATATATATATATATATATATATCGATTTATTTGGAGTCTTGGGTGGGATAAAGCAGCAAACATTGTTGTACTTCCTTTAGAGTACTTCTGAAACGGAATACTTTTATATATCTAAAAAAAACGTTTTTTTTATAATATTGTTTTTAGTAAATATCTTAATTACGTTGTTCTCAAAACTAGTCAAAAGGAACATAAAATAAATGGCTGTAATATGAATACCGTCAGCCAATTCGGTTTAAGAGCATTCATTTATATAATATTTAAGACATTTAACAACTAGGATATAAAACTTAATGAACAAAGAATTGTCCTAAAATAAAGACAATTAAGCCCTGAGAAATACTATTTAATATTGTACTCCCCCTTTAGATGAAGTTCTAACTCTTCAAGTAGTTCTGATCTCTCTCGGAAAAGGCTGAGACTATGACAAACTTGAGAGCTAGCTCGATGAAATACTGATATGGCTTCTGCTCGAATCCCCGTAGGGCGGTAATCTGGAGCTGGTCTTCAGGATTATAACTTCTTCTGGGTTAGTACATCCTCCCCTATTCTTCTGGTCATCGACCTCACCGGCTTCTTATACTCCTTACACGTGACCT
This sequence comes from Gonocerus acuteangulatus, assembly GCA_946811695.1. Classification (NCBI taxonomy): domain Eukaryota; kingdom Metazoa; phylum Arthropoda; class Insecta; order Hemiptera; family Coreidae; genus Gonocerus; species Gonocerus acuteangulatus. The sequence goes on along the minus strand of OX328127.1, from coordinate 68,073,509 downwards.
TTCACACGTGACAGCAAAATGAAAATTCCTAGTGCTGAAATCGGATTTAAATATTTGCAGTTAATTTTTAATAGTTGTCTATGAATCAACTTGAATGGGCAGGGGTAGACTGCCCCGTTGACAATATGGACAAATTTGACTAGCCCGCTCAGTTCGGGACTAATGCATAGAATAAAAATTCCGAATCTTAAAAAAAACAATTAGACAATATGACAGCATTAAAATAAATTTATAACCAGAAATGAACAGATGTTGGCTTACTTGAAAAATTAACTTCAAGTGACGCATCAAAATCGCGAGAATTGTACGAACGATGGTGCGAACACAACTAAATATCTCATTTACACAATACTCAACTGGCAAAATGTAACTCTTAACAATTTTAAAGTAACACAATTTATATTAGAGCATGGACAGACGAATATATATATTTACATGAATTGAAATGAATCTCTTATAACTAGGGACCGGATTTTTAGGATAAAATAAGTGCCAAATTAGGTTTTTGCAACATGCATAATAGGTCTTTTTTAGGTTTTTATTCAAAACCCCATTTTAGGTTTTTTTAGGTGATAAAAATCGCTCAATAGGTTCAAAAATAGGTCTTTTTAGGTTTTTATTTAAAAATCGATTTTAGGTTTTTTTAGGTGACAAAAATGTTTCAGTAGGCTTAAAAAATAAGTTCAACCTATTATAATTTATCATTAATAATTTTGATTAATTTATCACTGATAAATTAATATGTATATATAGTGACTTAAAAGTAAACATCAAATAACATTATTTTATAGAATAGTATATTGAGAAGGGGAAAAAAAGATGTGGAAATAAAAATATAACGGAAATTCGAGTATAAGTTATTTAAAAAAAAAAAAAAATAAAATAAAGAATAAGAGGTCCAAATATTCAACAAAATATTTATTTAAAAAACAAGGTAAAATTTATATAAATAAAATACAGTTTAGAACTAAAGCAATGTTAAAAAAAACAACAAAAAAAACGAAGAATTTGATGATGTTCCAGTGTTCACAATTCCAATTTTCCAATGATATTTGGAAGATCTACGAAATATGTTCTTAAGGGTGCGTTTACATCTGACACTTCTCGCAGGAAATATATATCAGGTGTCGGATAGATAATTATCATAATTAATATATCCGACACCAGAGATATATTTCCTGCGAGAAGTGTCAGATGTAAACGCACCCTTATTGCTCGTGATAGAAATATATACCTCAGGCATAAATTATTTGCATTTTACATTAGTTACAATTGCTGTCTGACATAAATATCCTGCAATAACTATCAGATGTAAACGCACCCTTATTGCTCGTGATAGAAATATATACCTCAGGCATAAATTATTTGCATTTTACATTAGTTACAATTGCTGTCTGACATAAATATCCTGCAATAACTATCAGATGTAAACGCACCCTTATTGCTCGTGATAGAAATATATACCTCAGGCATAAATTATTTGCATTTTACATTAGTTACAATTGCTGTCTGACATAAATATCCTGCAATAACTATCAGATGTAAACGCACCCTTATTGCTCGTGATAGAAATATATACCTCAGGCATAAATTATTTGCATTTTACATTAGTTACAATTTCTGTCTGACATAAATATCCTGCAATAACTATCAGATGTAAACGCACCCTTATTGCTCGTGATAGAAATATATACCTCAGGCATAAATTATTTGCATTTTACATTAGTTACAATTGCTGTCTGACATAAATATCCTGCAATAACTATCAGATGTAAACGCACCCTTATTGCTCGTGATAGAAATATATATCTCAGGCATAAATTATTTGCATTTTACATTAGTTACAATTGCTGTCTGACATAAATATCCTGCAATAACTATCAGATGTAAACGCACCCTAAGAATGCGAGTGCACCTCGAATCTCGTTGGTATGGAGGAGCATCGAAGCCTTAGAAATGGCAGCTGGATGCTGCTGTAGAAGAAAATCCTGATGTAACAGTCAATAAGCAAGCATAAAAACCTGGATCAAAACATTCTGCAGTCTACCGACATTATTTTTTGGATGGCCTATATGTTTAGCACGCTTCCTCTCTTTCACCAAGTTACTCTATTAACATGATTTTGACAACAGGCTTTAAGACATGTTGTAAGTGTTTGTAAGCCGAACATCACAATGCCTTTAATCTACAATGATCGGTACTAAATCTACTCAACACATTGACAGCAAACTATAAGCCAAATTATATTTTGTCTCATTGACTGGGAGAGCAACTATCATTAATTGCGCGTGATTCCGTTACACGACAAAACTCACAATTTCTATCTACGAGCAGATCCATAAAATGTGCATCTATAGATAAATCTTGACCTAATCAGTGCATTAAAAATTTGCAAGAAGTACAGATTTTTCTGCCTCACAGCTCAATCGTCACATAGTTTTTTTAAATTCTTGGAGCCCCACATTTTTGACAAAACGGCGCTAATTCTTGCCATCGTCCAACTTGTAATCCCGAAAGGCAATGAAAAATATTTTAAATTTACTAACTATTTTGTATCTTAAAGATATACATAATAAAAATGATACCTACTATTGCCTTCCTTTCCAATTCGGAGACCAGTCATTCATAATATTTACGAATATTATAACATATCAGTAAATCAGACAGAATACAACGTTTAACATTCAACCCATGTTAGAAACTGAACAGCCAACAATAGAAACTTACTCTTTACGTGTGACAAATACCTCTTTTCAGAGAATTGAGGAGCTGAGTGGACAATCTTGAAAACAGAAAGCTAACTATGAGCCTAACATCAAATCATTATGACTAGGCAACCAGCAACTGAAAAAAAAGTGGTAGGAAATTTAGGCTTTCATATTCATATATTTTATAAAGGACCTAAACAGATATAAATTATAATAATTCGATAACATTAATTTAGAATCTAGATAATATTATAATAACATGCCAAAATATTTGATTATTGAGAGAAATTGAACGTAAGGAGCCTTAACGTTTTTGACCAGTAGAAATCACATCCTACGGACTTTTCATCTTTATTTTTCCCTAGCCTTTTTGAGTTTTCACGCTGCCCGAGCAAAAAATGGGGTCTGCAGCGACTGGACCGGAAACTACCCCCGCAGCTTGGAGGAAAAATGGGGTGGAAACTAAATGGACTTAGTGGTGTTCGTCTTAACGCCACCCCAGAGACCGGTGGGTTTTTCATCTTTCCCGCACCTTTTCTCTGGAACGACGAATAACCCTGGTCAACACATGTGGCCAACCGAGCGGGTAACGTTCCAATATATAGGGCTCCTAAATTTTTGCACCTTGTGGTGAATTTTCTTATTGCGGGGACATTTCCGAGAGTCATGGCGAAATTAATTTAGCACTATCTCGTGGAATTGTTAATTTCGTTCCGTTTAAGAATTTTAATTTTAAGGCAGTAAAATAAAATTAAATAAATATATTGTGTATAGGAGGATTATTCAGATAGATTTTAATTTTTGGTTCTCAAATTTTACATAAATCAACTTGAAAATTAATCAACTTTTTTTGTACCAATTGAACATACGTTCGATTGTTAATTTTTCTCGCTAGTTGGTCATGCACCCACTACTGTTTTTTTTTTTTTTTTTTTTTTTTTTTTTTTTTTTTTTTTTTTTTAATCGTATGAAGAATATTGAATATTTTTTCTGAATATTTAAAAACAATCACGCAATTCCAAATATCGTCAATTCATGTCGTCATTATACCGAGTCCCTCTACTGGAGCAACATCAGGTGCAGACGTTTCTGGAAGCATTTCAAGTGACATTATGCCACCTTCAATATCCTTCCTAATACCACCTTCAATACCCTTTCTAATACCACCTTCTATACCCTTCCTAATACCACCGTTTATACCCTTCCTAATACCTTCTTCCATACCCTTCCAAATATCATCTTCGATATTCTTCCTAATACTAGCTTCAATATCCAGCAGAATACTCCCTTCAATAACCTTTCGAATATCACCTCTTTGTTTATACGCACAAATACATAATTTATGTTGTGAATGTTTTTGTGAATACATTTTTATTCACAAATTTTAATGTGAATTTATTTGTATTCGTATATTTAAATGTGAATGTTTTTGTAATCTCTTGATTTTTTGTGAATATTCACAATTTTTGTGTATATTTAGAATTTTTCCTCTAAATTAAATTTTATTTACAGAAAAATTTGTGAATACAATTTTATTTGCATTTATATATATGACATACGTGAATACAAATAAATTCGTATTCAATCTTATGAATACGAAATTATTTATATTCGTATTTACAAATAAATGCGGTACACATAAATTCTTATTTTTATTTCTAAATAAAATGATGCCAACTCTAATTACCATCCAATGTAGAGTAGGACGGTAATGATGCGGACGGCAATGATGCGGACGGTAATGATATTTGGTACAAAAATATTTTTAATTTTTTTTCTAAAAGAATTATATTAATAAAAAATATTGTAAAATACGTAGTTTTTGAAGCACTATTTAATTGTTAGACGAAAAAAAAAATTTCATGGGTGTTTTGAGTAATAAAATGGGAGACGGTAATGACCAGCAAAATACTCCAATTGTGGTTTACCAGATAAAACACATCGCAAAAACTGATACGTACATTTCTCTTTTGAACCTTTTGGACAACAAAAATCAGTTTGAGAGAGCTGCTCCAACGTCTATTTGGAAACAATTTGCTCCATCCTGATAGGTTTTCTCGTTAATACAAAAAGGCGGACGGTAATGACGTCAAAACTGAGGGACAACTTTAAAGGCGATATTGCGAAGTTAGATTTTTTTTTAATTTATTTAAATTTTATGAATTCACCTTAAATATTATTATGTTAAAATGAAACATCACATGAGCAAAAAATATAATATCCTTCCCCCCTAAAAAAAATAGTAAAGTGTAATAAATGTGTCCAG
>OX328127.1:67793535-68063535 GCA_946811695.1 Gonocerus acuteangulatus | reverse complement strand
ACGGACAACAATTCCAGAAAAATTAAAAAGTTAATCAAAGCCTGGCATAGAGAGGAAACGCTCTTATGACGCAATCCAGAGGTGCCGATAAGAAATTTACACGTTCCAGTTTGTGTGTGTGTGTGTGTGTGTGTGTGTGTGTGTGTGTGTATATATATTCTTTTTTATCCTAGGAGGCATGGGGTCATTAAAGCAGTCTTCCCTTTTTTATACTACTTTATTTATTGGGCCCGACATGTTTCGTGCGTCTTTTCTTCGCACCTCTTCAGGGGCACTTCTACAACAAAATATCATTTTTTTTAAACATCCACAGAAACCTTTTTTCTATTATATTAAAACTATCAATGTTCCACAAAATGCATTAAAAAAATTATCATGCTTCATTAAATATTACCCCTACCCTAAATATTGCAATAATTATAGCTAAATTACATATTTTTTATAAAAGGTGTTGAGTCCTACCTTGCAAGGAAATCCTCTCATTACCCAGTACTCCCTCTGGAGTCCGGCTTAATACTAACCCTGTAAGTGGATTGCCAAAATTTTTTTAATGCATTTTGTGGAACATTGATAGTTTTAATATAATCGAAAAAAGGTTTCTGTAGATGTTCAAAAAAAATGATATTTTGTTCTAGAAGTGCCCCTGAAGAGGTGCGAAGATAAATGCTGCTTTAATGACCCCATGCCTCCTAGGATAAAAAAGAATTTGGATATTTCGGGTTATCTATAAGAATAAATAATATATATATATATATATATATATATATATATATATATATATCCCTGGTGGAGCGAGGAATTCTGCCAACAATTTTCTCCTTTTCAGTGGGACTCGAGCCCTCCAGCTCCCACATGAGAACTAAGGTGTTATCTACTGGACCAAGGGGAGACCCTACACACACACACATATATATATATATATATATATATATATATATATATATATGTATATATATATATGGGGTTTTATTTGTATTTTCAGACATATTTTAATATATCTCAAAACCTACTATAAAACATGAATTCCAGATCTCCTATAATAATGGTCCGCAGTTTTCGGGACTTATTTTGCTTAGGATACTCTCAGTTTCCTGTTTTGTTGCCTTTAAGATTTCATTTTACATTTATAGATGTATTTACATTCTCATAGCAACAATTTGGAACTTCAGGGTCATGTTTATATTTTGTGTTCGGGATAAACCTCCAGCTTAGATGGACCGATTTTGCTGGTTAGGGCCTTTGTGCGATCAATTGTTATGGGAATGCTCCATGTTTCGTGGTGAACAAATATTCTGGCCACTGTCGTGTAGAAAGCCATTAACATAATTATATCTATATATAGTATAGTACATTATAAACGGGGATCATTTTCCGTACGTAGTAGAGAGAAATGATGAAGATTTAAAGGAATATTTCAAATTTTGCTTATAAATGTTGCTTTCATGTGTGCAACCTCATTGGCTACATTGCTTCGGAAAGTTAAAAGGGTATCATTTAGTCACTTTTTCAAGAAGAATACTTTTAGAAGTATCCTTTGAGGCATTAATTGGTAATAAATAATTCTTTATTTTATATGTAATTTTTGTATGCGAAGCGTAAGTGCAAAGTTTAGCAAAGTAAAATTCTTCTTTAAACTATTGAAGAGGAAGTTAGTTTTATGGTTGAACATGAGCTTACTTACCCATTTAAATTACATCTGTAGATAATGTTATAATATCATTCTTGAATTTCGCATAAGAAATGATTAACCTAAGGCCGTAATTGTGACGTATATGTTAGTGCTTTCAGCTTCCTTCTACGTTATGGATTCAACATTTATGAAAGTTAATGGGCTGGCCCTAAAGGCATCGATAGCAACTAGTGACCCTGCATTATTATTTCACAGAACAAGAATCTATGAGCTGATCAATAAATTTTGCATCCTAGGCAACTCTGGACCTAATCAGTGCATTAAAAATTTGCTGAAGTAGCCCCCATCTCCATCGTGACATAGTTCTTAAAATTCTTAGGGCTGCCTCTAACATTTTTGAATAGTTTGGTTAATATCATTTCGCCACCTCAGTCCTGTGTACATGACAAGCCCAAGAAAATTATGGAAATTTTATCAGGAGTTTATCAAAGTCAAATTCTTCTCCAAACAGCTAAAGAGGAAATTCGTTTTATGGTTGAACTTGATCCGACTTATCCATTTAAATTACATATAATTTTTATTTAATAAGCAGAAGGGCTGAAAGGACTGGGGCATACTTTGTTTGTTCGTTGTGGTACAAGAGACTAATTAGGACTAGATAGAGGAACAAGGCTTGTCGAGATGGGAACTTATAATTGGAGGAGACTTGCCAACTTTTCCCTAACTACAGACCAAGTTCTGGGAGGGCCGTAGTTCGGCCATAGTTTACAACTTTATAACCCGACAATACTTTAGCAGCGGCTCGTGCCTTCAGTCTCCGCATATTTCATAATTCTTTCTTTTCGGATTATCCTTACCCAAAAGTGTAATTACATCCCGAGTTTCATGCTGTAAATGCCGAAAGCGGTAGGTCACATAACAGAATCTCGTAGTAATCTATTCGGGTCAGCGTTTACAGCGCATTTGCAGCATGATCATAGGTCGTTAAAAAATAAACCCTTTGACTGGTGCGGGCTGACAACGACGCTACTGGTTTCTCATAAAACTGAGTTACTTCATCACTGGATTTTACGTGATGTTTCACTTGCTCCTAGATCCTCTATTAGAACTAACTTAACTATTGAGTAATTGCACAAAGCAAAATACGAAATTAGCACCGCGTCAGGCGTGCAACAATGGCCAAATTAATTTTTTCCACGACCCGCACAACGCCCATGTATTGCTTGTAGCAGTTAAAAGGTTCTAAGGGACGGGAATCCATCCCTTATAGGCTAAACTAATTTTTCGCAGGGCAGTGTATAGACGTTAGTAAAATACAAAAAAGACTTGTTTTCTGATAGATTTACATTTGATGGCTGAGGCTAATCTGTACTTTTCATTAATTACGGAGAACAGCTCACTCATGTATTTGTTTTGCGTCAATGTCAGATGAGCTCGGAGACTCTTTATGTACATGTTTTCCGTTGCTTTGGGAAGTCATATTCTCAACTTAAACATCGATGTGCATGCCATGGAACTGAGCAGGTTAGTTCCTAATCTACGATTTTGGCAATTTCTTGAAATATTTTGTAAAGTTTTTCTATCGTCTTTAAAGTAAAAACAAAACAAAAAAAAAACAAAAAAAAACAAAAAAAAAAACATAAAATTGTATTATCGGATCGTAAAATAACCGTTAAAGCAATTGTATTATTTGCCGGCGGAGATAGTGGCCTCTCACTATAGTAAGGGCAATTCATTACACTGTGGCCGTGGCTTCACTCTGGCTTGAAGGAATAAATATATATATATATATATATATATATATATATATATATATATATATATATATATATATATACGTGTGTTGTTTGGTAGCGCAGAATGGTCCTCTGTCATTGCAAGCGACCAGGCATAATATTATTATTTATTGATTTTATGCAACGCTTCCGAAGAGGTTCAGGAGTTTTTGGTAGAGGGCGATTTAAAATTGTCTATTTGCTCATTTTATCACTAAATGAGTGTACGTTTTTTTATGCCACATTTTGATAACTTTTTATTAGAAAATTTGGCTTGGTATTCGTTTTGGTGAGTCATTCTGTTTGTGTTCTTAAAGGGTTTGGGAGGCCCGGCGGTCGTGAGCGTTAAGGCTTGAGCACTTAATACTCCGTACCAAAGGTCGTGGGTTCGATTCCCACTGTGGGGTGGAGGCTTTTATTTAGAAAAAAGATTTTTATTTTAGTTTTTCCACCATTTGGTGACAAAACCACGGCTTAGAAAAAAGAAAATGCATCAGCCCTATCCTGGCTAGAAAAGAATGGTAACCTATAGATAACCCGTCCCAAAATTCATAGTTAATAATAATGGACGATAAAATTTAAATAATAATGAAGAGTTTGAGTATTACGTCAATCTGGCGGCTGTCATCACCAAGGAATTTTGTCAGGTCAAATGGGATCACGTCTTAAGTTACACTCAGCCAGTATTTGTTTGATTGTGAGATCTGTATTACATGTTCGACAAGTAGGTTTGTCCTTATTGGTCATTAGGTACTCGTTAGTCACACGGCTGGGGCGAATACGTAGTCTGGCTATTTTCAATGGTTGGCCAAAACTAGTCATAAAAAAAAAAACTAATATAATAACTTGAAGAGGTCTTTAATACTTAACTGGTCCATGTTAATGCTATTCTGTGTTTGTTGTTGATGTTAATTTTATCTGGCGTCCGAAATCTGATTTGGTCAAAGTGATCGCATTGAAAGAAGACACATTCTGGAGTTTGTTCTAATCCTTAAAATTAACAGAGTGGTGAAGTAACCCTAATCATGATATTAAGAAGTTTATTGAGCTCAGGGTGCCTCGCAATGAGGTCTATCAGCAGATTTCTGCATCATCCTTAGTTCTTCCTAGTATTAAACGGATAGTTTCATCTTAAGCTCTTTCAAGTTGCGAATCTCGATGAGTCTCCACAATTGTGGCGATTCAGCCTCATCTTATCGTCCAAGGCTTTCTTTGACGAAGTGATTGCCTGGCCGCAAAAGAGAGGTAGTCCCACAGGACCAGTCTCAACCCCAGGCACTGCAGGCTTGTCTGTTTTCTCGTTATAGAGTATTCCCATATCTACAAGAAACCGCATAACAGAAACTCTCTTGTTCTGTTTACCTACCAGAATTCTTCAGATCATTGCTCTCTATTAGTGTGTCCTTCATGAAAATACATAGACTTACCTCTCAGGGTCTTATTTAGGAGTTCCTGGCTCCTAACGTAACCCCCCCCCGTATTTACAAATTAACCGAAGCTTTTTATGGTTTCATTTCCCAATCTCTGGTGGTCCTGCCCGCGGCTCATCAAGACTAGGTGCACCTTTATCTTTTTGAAACAAAAATACGACAGCCGTCTCAGAAGGTTAATTATTTCTGTCCGAGAACCTGAAAATGCAAGTTTTTATTTGATTTCCTATCATTTTGTAACACATTCCTCGTAGACTGAATATTTATATATGTCCTAAATGTTGAACTTTTGGACCTGAACAAAATATGAATACTTCAGAATGGAATAACCTTGTATTTCATCCCCTCGAAACATTATTATGGAATTAAATATTCCTCATTGAATGTTTCCTCTTTTTAGGTTGTAATTTAAGGTGGCAGTGTATTTAACTTTAAACAGATAATTCTTCAAAGTAAAAGAGAACTACGTTTAAAAGAAAAATGGTTTGAGCAACTTCTCGTGAGGCCTTAGAAAAAAAGTACCTATTCTATACATATAAAAATAAAACTAGATTCCAGGGCAGAAATTTATTGCAGTTGTACGAACTCCTCCAGCCAGAACTGATTCAGTGTGTTCTGCAACTCAGAGCCGACCAGAGTTCTAGTTTTTGTCTGCCAAGTAGAGATCTTTATTAGCCACTCTCGGCATGCAAAATAAAACATAAAAAAAAAAAAAAAAACAAAGTTAAAAAAAAGGATTAAAACCAGAGTAGTTTGGTGTGGATTCTTGTTGAGTTATGCCCCGGGGTTTGTGGTCGAGCTGGGGACTCCCTTGCTAGCAAACCATAACGAGTTTGTTTGTTCGGGTCCCCCTTACCAGCCTTTTCTTATTTATTGCTGTTTTTTTATTATTTATTGTCATATGGAATTTATAACTGTATACACAACCTGCTACCTTATTCCAAACTGATAATAAGATCAGGCTGATTGAAATATGAAGGAGCGATTCATTCATAATATTGTTTTTCCTCTTGGTCACTCTACTGAATTGAAATAATTATTTTTTTATTCATTTCTTAATTTAATGCAGCCACGAAAGAGCTGTGTAACTTAGCACATATCCTTAAAAAGTTGTGTAGTACACGTAGCAGTCCTGAAGAATCTACTTAGAATAAACTATACAAACATAAAATAAACATGAATAATTTAACTCTTAGGCTTCCACGGTCCGAGTCATTACAAATATTATAGTCTTCTGGCATTGACCGTGTCACAACCTTCTTTGCCGACGTTTCGCTAGTCATACTGCCAGCTTCCTCAGGGTTTAGTCTGAGAATGAGGATGTTCTTCTAGTTCTTCTGTATAAATACCTCTCTTTGTGTTCATCCGCGGGCGTAGTCTGCTCTTCCATGTCCCTGATTGGTTGGTCCCGGTCTTGCTTGATTCTGGTTGGTGGGTTCCATCTGGATCATTGATTGGCTGAATTTCGTTTTTTCTTTTTTCTCTAGTTTTCATTACCGGATGCCATAATTTGCTGAGCTTGTACCCATCTTCTTTGTTGAAATTTTCAGGGCATCGTACTATTTCTTCCCTTATGATCCGTTCTTGATAATTTTCTATTCTCGCCAGAATGCTTACTTGGTCGAACTGGATAGCATGATTAGTGTTATAAAAATGTTCTGCTACCGCCGATTTTTCAATGTTGCCATTCTTAACCGTCTTCATATGTTCTGTTATTCTAGTGCACACCAATCTTCCTGTCTGTCCAATGTATTCTTTTCCGCAGGAGCATGGGATACTGTAGACACCTGGTGATCTTAACTGTAAATTATCGTTGGGGTTATTTATTATTTGACTTAACTTGCAGTCAGTGGTGTACACTGTTTTTATGTTATGTTTCTTTAGAAACTTTGTAATCTTCTCTGTAGTACCTTTAACATAGGGAATGATTACTTTTTTCTCGTTTGGGTCTTTTTGCATTCCCTTTTCTGTCGACTTTGCATTTCTTTTTGCTTTGGTGGTTTGCCTTTTTATAGTTTCGTCCGTGTACCCGTTTTTTCTTAGAGCTGACTTTAGGTGTCTCTCTTCTTTTCTGAGATGGTTTGGTTGAGAAATCCTGATGGCTCTGGTCATGAGGGTAGTGATCAAAGTGTTCTTCTGGGCTGGGTGGTACATGAATACATGAACATGAATAGTTTTGCTCTTTTATGTTTTTAATGAAGTAGCTTAATTAATTTTTTTGTTGAGGAATATATCCTTCAGCTGGGCCGATTTTGCTGTTTTACGAACTCAACCAATTGTTTGTTACGGGAATGCCATATATTAAGTTTGCTGGTGAAATGCAAAAATTGTAGCCGCTAACTTGTTAAGACAAACAAACACACATTTGAATATATGCACTATATTTATATATATGTATAGAGACATATACATTTCAAACAAGCCAATTTTCGCTGTATAATGGGTCGATTGTATAAAGATTTGAAGTAATTTTACAAAAATCCTTTCATTGGGGCAACCTTTTTACTTAAATTTTTTCTGAAAGTGCATAAAAAGTGAATGCTTGATAGGAGCATATGGTGAATAACTACAAGGCTATTAACCATTAGAATCTATTTATGGCTGTTTCATATTTGTGTTTATGTTTGTAGTTTTTATTTACGGTTTATTGGGTTCTCATACGGCGTACATGTTTATTCTTCTTTCCTATTTTTTTATATTTTCTCTTTATATTATTTTTTATTTTTTCGAGATCATTTACAGCATTTTATATATACCTCAGGTTTTTAGGACTTGTCTACAGTTGGCTCACAATTTTTAAGCGCCTCAGCTACTTTCCGAGGTGTATTTCTTGAACATTGATTCACATTCCGGACATTCCTCTATTATATGACATGTGGTTAAAACTTCAGAGCATGGTTTAAATAGAGGTGGAGGTTCCTTTTTGATTCTTTGATAAAAAACTTTCATCTTACTAAAATGGAGGTTATGTTCAACTAATGTGCATTACAAAAAACAACGGGAATTGAAGGGGATACCAAAGTTTACACTGCTCGGAAAAGGACCCTTTTTTGGAACAGCCATACCCTTAAAAGGGTTTTTACGGTTATTCCGGTCTTCGTTGTTATTTCTCCCTTTTCCCCTTCTGGAGTTAATCCTCGGATTCACACCCCACCTTTCTTTCCGCCGGTCCTCACGCAGTCCCCGATGAAAGAGAGATATCCGTGTGTGGGAAAGTCGTACTTTTAAACCAGCTTAGCAGAGGGCAGTCGTGAGAACTGAACATATGCGTGCTTTCCATTCCGGTCAATGAGCTCAATATGGCTCTACCCACTCTTAGAGATTTCGCGAATCAAGCTCTCAATGTGTGTCAGAAGGGAAGAGTGTCAAAATCTCCAAACGGGAAACTATGAGATAATTTATTTAATGTGAAGAAGACAACTGGTATTTTATTAACGGGTCGAAAATCACTAATTATACAGGAAATAAAATTGTAGGGTTTGATTAAACACATTAACGACACAGAATATAGTAAATACAAATTAAAAAAGAAACATACATTTAATTACTGGCTTAAAGGAAATGACCTATAAAGAAATGGGCATTTCCGCATCTAAAATGAAGGACCTTACTCAGGGTCTCAGACATACAAACACTTCTAGAACTGCCTGCAGTAGCCAATTTTATTAAAAGAAACCACAACAAATCCTTTGACAGCTCGAATAGGATGAAGAATAACTTTTTGTCGATGTCACACTACCAGGACGACCAATTCGCTAGATCGCTCAAACCTACTTGCAGAATTTCTTGCAATTTTAGATGTATGGACTAGCCACCACTGTTTCTGGCGTGGTTGTAACACATTTTAGCATAAATATGGTTTTGCGGTGACTAAACTGGAAAAAAAAGTGTCACAAAAAGTGTCCGCTGGCGTTCGCGCATGCGCGGTGGCCGTGTACGAAAAAAAATACTGTGTGTTATAGAGTACATTACATAGGCTTGTCGGATGGACCCAAAGCATATTATGTTCCAGAATTTGAGAAGGCTCTAAACGGAATTATTTTTTTATACAATTATCTTTATCTCTCTCCTTTCTCCACTCTCTTTCTTTCTTCGCGTTTTTATAAACTGGGGATTAGGAAATAAAGTATAAAATAATAAAGTGTATATTGACTATTGTAGTCAAATAAAGCTAAGAATTGACTTCTTTAATACTTGCGTGGCAATAGCATAGCTTTCTCTCTGCATAATGAGCTTTATACTCATTGCATATAAGCGTTGGATACACATCTTATCTTGGGCATAGGACAGACCTTAATGTGACATTAATATAGTATAAAATCAAGTAAAAACAGAGTCTCCTTCCATCACGCATGTGCACTTAGCCATAAGTTCGTGATTGAAATTCTGGAACTATAAGACAGGGGAATTTGCGTTTCCTTCACTTCTTTGGGTGAGAGATCAGCAAGATCAGTCTCGGTCCTGATTATTATCAGTACCATTAATAATAATAATAATAGCGACTAAGAGGCGAGCTATGAGCTGTTCATGTAGTAGATATAAATTTCAGAGCTCTGCCGCAAAATATAGCAGTATAAAAGAAGTTCTTATACACTGGGGGTGACAGAGTGCGCCACATGCCAGCTAACCTATTGGCCACTTACAGAATTAAATTTCCCTGACCCTTCTTTCTCTTTCTGATTTATAGATATGACTCCTAGAATCTCGGTGGGCTTTCCATTCTAGGCCCATTTCATTAAAGAAAAATGTGACCACTACCCTTCTTCTGGGTATGTATTTGTACTGAGCTGCTTTAAGGACTCGCAAAATATTTCTCTAACAAATGTTTTAAGGAAAATAAAACTAATACAACAATAAAGCTAAGCTTATATTCAGGCACTTCGAAATTTATGTATTTAAAAAAAAAACTTCTGCCTATAATCAAAAGCGCTTAGCGCACAGGAACTGCGATAACAAAGCGTATTGGGGTCTCCCGTAGTCTAGTGGCTAGCGCGCTGGATTCATAAGCGGGAGATGGTGGGTTCGATTCCCACCTCCGGCAGGAATTTTCTCATCTCAGGGCTCGCTGAGAAAATTCCTCGCTGCACCCTGGATGTCGGCGCTAATGACCTAGATGTAGATGCGCCGTAAAAAAAAAAAAAAAAAAAAAAAAAACAAAGCGTATTCCTCTGCATAGTGTGGTATTATACGCCACATCGCTGAAGAAGTTTTGATCTTTTATGTTTGATTTGAACAGGGGTTACACTTATTGAATTGTTTTTATTATTTTCTAGAGTATACCCCAATTTCTAATGGGCCTATTTTTTTTTTTTTTTTTTTTTTTTTACATCACATGTTATTCATTAGATAGGCATAGTATTTACCAATTTTCGTTACTAAGAAGTAAAAATAAACGCCGATACAGCTAGATTAATAATAATTAGCCCTTAAAAAGCTCTGAGCGCATGCAGGAGGATGTAAAAGGCAGTGCCCCTGCGCTCTAGACGCATATATGTAGTCTGTGTTCTGTAGTAGCCACGATCGACTTTTCTTGTTGTTTTTCTTATTCCTTCCACCGCATATTTCTCGTTTTATATGATCAACGTACGTGTAGATTGGTTTCAGTGTAAAAAAATATATATATATTTTGCTGGTTAACGCCCTTGTCTAATTTGTTTTGAGGATGATATATGCCAATATCCATGGCGAAAAAAACAAAAAAAACAAAAACAAAAAACAAATATGGTTACCCCTATCGTGCTAACAAACATTATCAGACATAAATGTAAATTTTAAAGTGGGTCATTTTAGGTATGGTGTAGGTAGGATCGAAGAATTTTTGAAGAAATATGCTTTTATTATAGCAACATCATTAACTAAATTCCCTCGAAATGTGCTAAAAAGCAAAATGATCTATTGAAACAAAAATGTCCTTCTATGTTTATAAATTTTGAACGATTGCAAGAAATTATTTTAACTCGATTATATATTACTCTTGTTTAAAAAGCACATACTGAATAAGCATAAATAATCTTTTTCTTATTCTACTTCATTTTTATTATTACCGAAATACTATGAAACGCTGGAACAAGAAAAAAAATATTACTCTATTGTTGAAGGAAACAGATGTGTGTACAAAATGAAAAATATACCTGTAGATTCTCTGAAGCGTCTTGATTTGGATGGTGGGGGCAGAATTGATGTTGAGTTCGCCCTTCGCATCCGCAACGCCTCATATGTAATAATGTAATTGGATGTAAATATGTAATGATTCTTCTGATTGAATCGCTAAAGTTGCGGATGTTTAAAAATAAATATACAAAAAAAAATAATAATCGACAAATCCTTGACCCTAAGCTGCTTTCTTGTTTAAATTGGAAATTATTTTCTAAATTTCACCTCTATCACTGAAAATGACCACGAAGAAAAATATCCGACCTTGTACCACTTATCTTATATTTGATAGTAATTTAAATTCTCCTTTCCATTAACCTATCTCCTATAAATGTTATGAGAGAATAACAGCAACCACGATACGAGTAGCCACATTATTCTAAGGGTTCTATCAATGTTGGAGCAAGGACACTACATGAGAACGGGGCGAATATCCAATTATACAAATCCTTTCAAAACCTGATGATCCACTTTTGAATAAAGGCCTCGAATGAAGGTCACTGGCTTATTTTAAATGGTTTCTATTTGAGTGGCTTCTGTCTCGGATTCTTTCAATATCTCCCTTTTGTTGATGTGACCTTACTCTAACTGAATGAGTTTATTCAATAAATAAAAATATATAGTCATAAAGAAATATTAAAAAAAATATTTAAAATAATGATTGTGAGTATATTTATTCCGGACATAAATTTTAACCATTTTAAATAACTATAATCGATCAGCTGACTTTGGCCCTACCAGTGGAAAGATTTCTAATACTGTTAGTCTTTGTATTTATAAAATATTCCTCTGAGAGGCATCAAAAGAGTGCAAAAATGAAGTGTTTATATGAAATAAATACATTTTTGCATGTAGCATAGTTTTGTTGACCTTCCGCTGGTTTCGATAAATCTTGAATAATTTTTATTTATTTTTCGATTTCTATTTAATGATGTTCGACACAGTTTCGATTTAATCAGTCTTTTATTGGTAAAAATCTTTTGGCCTCCATTTCATCTGTTAGTGTTTGAACACTGGAAACCCCGCTCATGGAACCCCTTTGCAGAACTTGTAATTTCTACAGAAACTTGATTTTTATTTCAGATGTTTGATTTTCAATGTAGAGTTTCTTTCGAAAACGCTTTTCAAAATATAACTACAGTGGCAGAATTAGGGATCAAACATTCTGTTTCTTAGGGTGTCAAGCCAGAAGAGTATTTAAGCCAATATTAACTCAGTGGTTATTTGCCAAAAATTTATATGTCAAATTTGACAATTTTCTTTTTTACCGATCATGATATGATTTAAGAGCTGTGAAACTTTTTATTATATGGAGTTTGGCCGTTCCAATCAAAATATATTTTCAAATCACTCGAGAATCATATCATTTCAATTAATCTCATTGTTGAATTAAGATAAATTTACGTTTTGAAGATGTGTCGCTTTGATTTTTTCAAGTCTAATCAGGATTTGAATGTTTAATTTCAACAATGTCAGTGCTGATTTTAAGTTAGATGAAAAATAAAATATTATTTCATGTTCAAAGTTCGTTAATTATTTATTCATAATTTAATAAACAGTGAAAAAAAAAATCTGGCTAGACGAAGTTGTTCTAAATTTGATTAGCTTTCATTTAAAAAAAAATGCATTGAAATGGGTTAAGATTAAGAGGGTGTGGCCTTTTTTGAAACACGAAATGTCGTTTGGGACGACTGTGGGCCGGGGGCTATTCCTTGTGGAAATAGATTTTTACCCACAGAATCTACCAAAAAAAAAAAAAAAACGTCCATGCTAAACGTGCATAATAATAGCACAGGAACAAACAATAAATAGATTTTAACTTTCATAAATTTCAAGAAATCCTTTCATAAATCATATGTTAAATGCTTTCTGAATATTAAATAATTGTAACTATATTCAAGGTGAAAAAGTCTTATTAGTGAAGGTGTTTATTAAATGGTTCTACGGGGAGCTGGGAGCTAACGTGCTATTAAAAACGCGCTGTAAAGCTGATAAGGGATGATGTATGTGGTGTTGGACGGCTTTAATTGGTGCAAGCCAGCTCGAAAACTTGCTGGATATGGCTAATCTAAATCCATATATTCAAAAGGATAGAATTCAGAAGAAAGTCATTTAAAATTAACGGGTGATTAATTTTAGAAAAAGTGATATTTTTTTTTAAATCTTTCTCGGATGGTAAAACATGCAGCAGGCTAAGTAATTCTCGTTACAGTGGCCTGTTTTGGCGAAATGCCGTAAAATGGGGTCAAATTAGTACATTGTGGTGAAATTAGTACATTGTGGTGAAATTAGTACATTGTGGTGAAATTAGTACATTGTGGTGAAATTAGTACATTGTGGTGAAATTAGTACATTGTGGTGAAATTAGTACATTGTGGTGAAATTAGTACATTGTGGTGAAATTAGTACATTGTGGTGAAATTAGTACATTGTGGTGAAATTAGTACATTGTGGTGAAATTAGTACAGTGAGGTGAAATTAGTACATTGTGGTGAAATTAGTACATTGTGGTGAAATTAGTACAGTGAGGTGAAATTAGTACATTGTGGTGAAATTAGTACATTGTGGTGAAATTAGTACAGTGAGGTGAAATTAGTACATTGTGGTGAAATTAGTACATTGTGGTGAAATTAGTACAAACCTACACTGCTAGGATATTTTCATTTAACTGTTACCAATGGGTCGAACTTTGTCCGAAGATTGCGAACAGACCAATGTATAGCTATATATTTTTCTGTTCGCTCTCAGGCATATATATATATATATATATATATATATATACACATATGTATATGAGCAGTATAGCTTTGCAACAATTATACAACATTGTACTACTTGTGTGACCCCATTTTACGGTACGCAAGACGAAAAGCTCTAATGCTAACTATTTTTCATACATTTTTAAAGGAAATACAAGAGTAAATCGAATGGAAAATCTTCAATTGTTTTTGAGAAAACTTGAAAAAATGAAAAATGTGATTCTGGACGCACAATTTTTTTAGCCCTTGCGACCTTAGATGCTCGTGGAGCGGAGCCAGTTTCATCCTCCTGGTTGCTGAGCCTCTACTGCCCGTGTCTTCTCATTTCTACTAATAAGTTTTCGTTATTTCTTTCATTAAAACGTTTTCCTTATCTACATTTTTTTATTCTTGGCCTTGTACTAGCCAACGACAGGTTTAAAAACTTTTTTAAATGTTTTAAAATTATTTATGAATAATATATTTAAATTTTAACTTCCATTTATTATTTACAACGAATTTTAGAACGAGTTATCTATAGGATCCCACCTTTTTCTAGTCAGAATGGTACTGACGCCTGTTCTATTTTTGAAAGAAAAGCCATCACCCCTAGTGGAAATCAAACCCACGACCTTAGGCTGTGTTATAAAAAAAGAAAAAAAAAGAGAAATTGATTGGAACTTGGGTTTTATTCCGGAAATAATTGATAATTATCATTTTTTTTTTTTTTTTTTTTTTTTTTTTTTTTTTTTATAAAACGATGAATCAATTAAAATTGAGTCATCGTTTTATAACAGTTATGGGACCAAAATTATTCATGTATATTTTTTAGTTATATAGGTTATTCAAGCAAATTATTCAGGAGTGGAGCGTAGCAAGTTGTAGCAGGAGTGTGCTAAGTATTGCAGCTCCTGTATGACAGACCTTTTAGAATCTTTTTCGCTTGATTTTTTTTTTTTTTTTTTTGTTTTTGTATTTAGGCCCATTCCATACTTTTTCGCGTCACTTTTTTTTTCTATGATTTGCCACTGCTTTGCCATATTTGAATTGAAATGTTAAGACTTCAGATTTATCTTTATCCAGAAAGAAATGTATCACAAGTTTCCAGCTGCTATCCACTAGATAGGAGTATTCTCATTTCTTCAGGTCTAATACGTTTCTATCCAATCTGTCAGATAAGAAGGAGTTGCTTTCAAGGAAATTGCCAGGCTGACTATAGGATCTGATAAACTCTGTATAAATATCTCCAGACCTTCAAAGACAGAAGGAGACTAGATAGAACTAAAGCCACCATTTGTATGCAGCAAGTGTTGCAGGTTCGACTCCCTCCTAGCTAGTTGAAGTTTCTCTATCAGACGGGGACACTCCAGGGTATAAAAAGCCAACCTTATTTCGAGCTAAGCCTGGTCTGGAAGCTCTGTCTCATACCCTAGGACGGGAGATAGCGTCCTGGCGTTATTTACACCCTGGGGTGCGTCCCTTTTGGGGAGCAACAAGGGGGAGATTCGTGTGGGGTGTGCGCTTCCGACATTTTATGTTACTTTTTTCACGGCCGAAATATGCTATAAAAGATAAGGTTGTTAAAATGACTGCGAGAATTGCTATTCCTTTAGTAATATTCGAGCCCTCCAGAGAAAAGTAAGATCATTTGCTGAGATGCATTGTCCTGTGTATAATCAAACTTCAATTTAAGGAATTTTAGAGTTACTAAATCGCAAAAATAATACTGTACGTAAATTACGTTGGGGTGAGGACGGGTTTGGCTCAGCACTCGCCTAATGTTTTGTACGAACTGAGTTCATAACACGAGCGCACATTTAAGATTTCGCTATTGTTGTCGTTTATGTGCCTTCGGCCGAGAGTCGTATACCTCTACAGTAGCTGCAGCTCAGAGACCTCGTCGTTACGGGACAGATTTTTTTTTCATTGTTCTTGCGCTCTGGCCAATATCGCTATGAAAGCGTTATTCTCTATTTTGACAGAACTACTGTACTTATAGATCACAGGATGAGACTCCGGATATTATCTGACAGCATCAATATCTAATGACAGCAGTCTGCAGGGCAGTGGATGAAAAAATTGGAAAGATTTGGAAAATGGACGATTTAATGATACTTCCTTTTTCTTATTTCATTTTCATCTCATTAACCCTTGAGTGGTCACGTCGGGTCATAGTGACCCGATACTCTATTCTTTCCTCTAGATTAATGTCAAATCCTGCAAGTACACGCTTGAGCCTTATGCATACCTCCTACTTCCTCCCCTGCTTTGCACCAGTTTATATTTGGTAGTGCTATTGATAATTGTTCCTTTTATTTTACCCGTTTTGACCCGAGGTGACCACTTGTGTTACTCTGTTATTGTGAGATACACGAAGAACTAATAGATGGCCCCTAGCTGTATTTATTCATTTGATGAATGTTATGGACATCAATTAATAGATAGTTTTTAAAACAAAATCAATTACAAAGAAAACATCTATTTCAAAATGACCCGTCGTATATTTTTGAACTTGGGCATCAACTTCCCCACAGCCATCTAACTGCCAGCTCCGTATGCCAAACCTTACCAAATAAATTGAAAACAAGGCTAAATTCTTATTTAGAAGATGAGGGAATTGTCGTTCTGCTAGTGACTGTAGAAGCAGCGACTAGCGGGGAGAATAAAAGGAAAAGGTGTTCTGTGCGCCCGAGTATCAAAGACTCAAAATATTCCAATTTTTGTACTGAGTGTAAGAATTGTTTGCGTAAAATTCCCATTAAAATCATTTGTCCTAATTGTATCTAATATAAATTATTCATAAGTTTGAATCTTTTAAAAAGAAATAGATGTATTTTCTTTATATATGCGTTTTCATAGACCAAATTTCAAGTTAAATTATTTTCATTTAAAAGCATAGGAAACGAAACAAAACCAATGCACAAAGCATCTATTATTTTCCATTTTTCATATGGAAAAAGTGTAAATAAAAGTATGGTCATTATGACTTGAGGTGACCAGTAATGAAACTAATCTACAGGTGACTACTCAAGGATTAACGCTATTTCTTTCTGAATCCAACCCTCATCGATGGTTATAATAATAAAACAATATTTCCCTAGATATTCAATCAAACATTAAAGTTAGGAGTATAATATAAAATTATTCTGCGAGTGATTAAATTTTGTCGATTGGTTTTGTAACCTTATAAAAAGTCGTGATATATGTTTCGTGAAACTTCATCAATAGAATCTGCCATTAATGTGCAGTTATTCCTAGCTCAAGCTTCCCTTATTTGCTTAGCACACTTCTTAATAGTTTTATATAAGCTTTATCTAGTTTATTGAATGTAATTTGGAAAGTAAAATGCTTAATTAAAAAAAAAATTAAAATTCCATTAAACATTTTTTGACAGTACTTTTAAAAAATAATTAACTACTTAAGCTTTTCTCTCCTAAAAGCGGAGTTTGAAAGAAATTGGGACTATTGTTCTGACTATTCCATTATATCTGACTTGGTAAAGAGCTGAGAGTCAAGAATTACCGAGAAATGTGGTCTAGCTGGACCAAGGTTCATCAAGGAGAAAGGTTGCATTAAGTAATTGGCCAGGCTTTATCCAGCTCTTCCATACTTACCGGACTTACCTCTGGGACACTCCTAACCCTACAATCACTCCCTTTATCACTCTCTCTCTCTCTCTCTCTCTCTCTCACCCTCTCTCTCTCATTTTTCCACTTTCTCTGTTTATGGACGTTTTCAGTTCCTCAATCTGTTGAGTCATTTGAATTATCGGTAGTAGACCTTATTGAAATGTGTAATACACCCTCGTATAAGATGTATCATGATAAAATAGAAAAGAGATGCAGGTGAGAAAGAGAAAAAGAGATATACACGGAGATATAGAATGGGAGGTAGGAAGAGGGATAAAGGTGACTGATAGCAAGTGAGAGAAAGAGAGAGAGAGGGGAGGAGAGAGAGAGGGGGGGAGAGGGGGGGAGAGGGTGAGAGAGAGGGAGTGAGAGAGAGATGGAGAGAGAGGGAGAGAGAGAGAGAGAGTGAGAGACAGTGAGAGAGAGAGAGTGAGAGTGAGAGTGAGAGTGAGAGTGAGAGTGAGAGTGAGAGAGAGAGAGAGAGAGAGAGAGAGAGAGAGAGAGAGAGAGAGAGAGAGAGAGAGAGAGAGAGGGAGAGAGAGAGAGGGAGGGAGAGAGAGGGAGGGAGAGAGAGAGAGAGAGAGAGAGAGAGAGAGAGAGAGAGAGTAGGAGAGGGCGGGATAGTGGTGAAGGAGGGAGAGGGGTGAAGGTGGGAGAGGGGGAAGGAGGGAGAGGGGGAAGGAGGGAGGGGGGGGGGGAGGAGGGAGAGGGGGAAGGAGGGAGAGGGGAAGGAGGGAGAGGGGAAGGAGGGAGAGGGGGGAAGGAGGGAGAGAGAGGAGAGAGAGAGAAAGGTGAAACTAGATGGTCTGAGGAGTGAGTGAAAAGATGGGAGGGGATAGAGAGAGGGTTAGGGAGAGAGGGGTGAGTGAGTGAGAGGGAGTGGGAGAGCGGAGGAAAGAGGGGTTGAGAGGGGGTGAGGTCGTGAGAGGGAGGGGGAAAGAAGGTAAGAGCCGGGGTGAGGGGGGAACTTTCTTATTTGATAAATATAAAAATGTTTATATTAAACGACCATAGTTCGAAATTTAACATATTATGCTGAGACAACATATTATGCTGATACAACATATTATGCTGAGACAACATATTATGCTGAGACAACATATTATGCTGAGACAACATATTATGCTGAGACAACATATTATGCTGAGACAACATATTATGCTGACTTTCTGTGGAATGTTTTAGGTAACGCAGATCTTGGTACTCTTTCATTCTATTTAATTATTCCTTATATAAAAAGTGTTCTCTTTTGTCTTTACTTTATTTAAGATATTCTTTTTTAAATTCCATCTGTGAGAATTTGCATTAAAATATGAACTAAATACCGGCCCTAAAAAATATCCCAGAAAGCGAGATGCTATCTTTATAAAGTACGAACGCTGCAGGATGTGAGCTATCAGTGCATCTTAAGCCTCTCTCCAATAGCTAAAGACAAAGCTTTCAAGCCTCAACAGTCCTTTCGCATCCTTCATCTTACATCTTCACTTACAATTTTGTCACACAAATCTCTGTGACATTTTGAATGTATAATGGTTAATAATTTATTATAATATTGATTATTTATTATCCTAATATATGTTTATCGATTGCTTGTTCTGATATACTAGCGCTTACAAAATGAACGTAGTTTGTCATTTGAAATTCGACAAACTACGAAATCAGCACGGTAAATGATATCCCCCCGTAAAAGAACTAACGTTGAAATAGAGAGGCCAAGTTCCAGGCCCTTCTCCCCAAAAAAATTGGCCCATATAAGTTATGATATCATAGTATCGGGCCAAGTCTTAGGCTCATAACACCCTCTCAAGAGCCAAATAAAACCCTCTCACTTATTTGTGCATTTCCTGTCTTCGTTAAATGATGACGCTAGGACGATCGGATTTATTATAAACTTCCTGGAATTTGAAGATTCAGGCCCTATGTTGTGTTACTGTAATTTTTCTCAAGTATTAATCAATTATCTGTTGTAGGTCACTGCATTTTTGTCTTTTAGGAAGCACTTTTGTCGGTCAGAAGGTTTACAGGATACATTTTTTTTTTGTCTAATTGAGAAATAATAAAATAAACTGTACCGTCGACGAAAATAACATATTTTGGAGTGCCAACAGGATTAATTTGGTGAAAACAACGCTTCCAAAGGGATGAAGATGAAATAATTGTGAGCATTTAGTGAATGAGTAAAGTGGTTGTAGGATCTAATAAATCTGTGCCCGGAAGTAGACAGGAACAAGACTTGGATGGATGAGGGGGTTTCTTGGCTGGATTCCAGTTATCTCGGCACCTTCTCCAGGTAGCTCCTTCCAGCCAATCTACAGGAAAGGGACTTCCAGAGGGATTAATTAAGATATTGGCTGGAGAAAAACGGCACCAGCCTCTCCGGCACTCGTCTTTTAGTTATATTATGGAGTGGATAAACATTTCTCTTGGAGCTCTTTGTAGATCGAACTTTAGCAATTGGTTGTTGTTGTTTTAATAATAATATGAGTAGATATTTTAGTAAAACGAGGAAAGAATATTTCAGACAGTGTTCTAGTGTTAACACGGGCGAACTATGTGACGGAGGATGGAGTAATTTTCACTTAGGATACTGTCAATTCCCTGTTGTGGCGTCTCAAATTTTCCTTTTCTTTGAAATATAATTTTACTTTTTTCACGAAAGATCAAAACCTACCAATTACTGCTTCAATTCCTTTACTAATAGCACTAGAAATAAGTGCGGAACTGCATTAAGATGAATCAGTTCCTGTGAGTTGGACAGTTATTTTCGTATGGATCTTGAAAGTAACTATTTTTTAGAAAATGTATAGTAGTTGTTGGTGTTTTTCCTGATTATACAAAAAATCGTCTTGTCATCCTTCGATGAGATTTTGAAAAAAATGACGGTGACGACTAAGCAAATTATGAAGTAAATTATTAAGTATTGTTATATATTCTTTGGCCAATTAGATAAAAAATAGTACCTTTTTAAGGCTAGGGAACATTTCAATGACATTAAAAGGTCACCCAGGGGCGAGTATATACACTACCAGCAAAGCACTTCAGTCGAGCGTGAGATTTTTCTTTAGAATTCAGGAGTAAATACAAATAAGCTTATTCAACATCCTCAGTTATTTATATTTTATTCAGTTAAATTATTATTAACATACCAATAAGTACGGACGTAGACAATGAAGCTACAAGACGAACAACTGAAGACGTTAATCGGATGACTAGACATGACATAAACAATGTTATAAAAAGACACATAAAGAACAAATGGAAAACTGACTGGACATACACACAAGTCGACAAGTTACGAGAGATTAAGCCGACAATAGGAGCCTGAATTTCTAGCATTCGGGATGTTTGGCAAGAACAAGTTGTGCTTACTAGACTACGTATTGGACATTCACACTTGACTCAATTGCTATTTGATGACAAAAAAGGACAAACCGATTTGTATACTTTGCCATTTTCGACTAACAACACATACTTACAGACTTCAGAGAAACAGAAGACATTGACTTACCCACAGACTTACACAAATTGCTTAAACAGGACAGTACACATATTGGTAATATTCTAAAATATTTAAGAAATAAAAATTAAGTTCCAATGTTTTTAGAAATCTTCTCTCTCTCTCTCTCTCTCTCTCTCTCTCTCTCTCTCTCTATATATATATATATATATATATATATATATATATATATATATATATTTGTATATTTGTATTTGCCTTTATTATTATTATTTTATTTATTTTGTTTTCATAAACAATGATACATTTTTTCTGCTACTACAGTATCTTTTTGTATTTTTTTAATTTGATTTCCTTCTAGCTTCAATAGTATAAGATATATTTAGCTTAGACTTTAAGGGAACATAGCCTTGTTGTGTACTCTCAATAAATAATAATAAAATTATTACTCTTTTCTTTCTTTTTAGCAGTTTTCGAAAGATGATGCACTCATGAAAAAGTTTTAGAAATCTTCATCTATCCTACCGTCATCTGTACCTACTAGGTATATAACGATAATTTATATACTTAAATATATACGCGCTAATGGCCTAGATTTCGATGCGCCGTAAAAAAAAGATATATATATATATATATATGTATATATATATATATATATATATATATATATATATATATATATATATATATACTTAAGATGGATAGGATTTTGCTTAAACGTTACATTGTTATACGTATTTGTATAAAATTCGGTTACTCCGGTTTAGCATTGAGTGCTTAATGCAGTTGACTCTATATTAAGTGAAAGGAAGTCAAAAGAGACTTGAATGGATCTCGTGTGAGAGGAGTGTAAGGCTGGTCCGACGCGATAAGGGAAGAGTTGTGTTCCGTAAGGTCTTTCTTAAGCCCTATCCTCAACCTTTCCTCGTCTTTAGGCAATTAACCACTAGAGTATAACCACCTACCTAGGAAAACCACTTAATCTACCAGCTCAAACTTAGTAACCACTTCATCTCAGGGATTAGCCCAGCTTGTTTCAACCTTTCATCGAGGCGCTCATTCACTGATTCGTAGAAGGATTTGTTTTAGCACATTCTAAAGAAATATACCTATTTTGGTTCAACCCAGGACAGAAGTTTTAAAAAATGAAACGCGTTAAAATTTACATTACTCTAACTAGATACCAATAGTGATAACCAAATTTCAACGCCGTTAAAATATTCCTTTTTTTTTTTTTGCTCTGCTTACAAAACAAAGAATCCTACACGTTGATCACATTCGATAATCCAATAGTCGGAAATATAACACTTCAAAGACATTCGATAAAATATATATAATTTACACTGGCCTGATAATATACTTTTGTTTCCAAATTACTTTCCTTATTTTACGCTGACCTGATAGATTTGGAGCCTTCTTTCTGCTCCTAAAAGTGATTTTTAAAAATTTTAATTTACCTTCCAAACAGTAAATACTTTTATTCATTTAATCTAATAAAAAATAAGGAAATGAAGTTTGACCTAGTAAATATTGATTTCATAAAAGAATTATACTAGTGTAGACATTTTTTGTGTCCCCTAAATAGTTTTACGATTTGGACTTATCTTTTTTTGAAATTTGACGCCTATAATATGAAATAGTAACTTGGCCTAGAGGAACAATTTTGTTGATTATGAGATGTAGTTCTCCTCGTCAGGATAATATGTCATTGGGCATAAATTATTCAGAATGATGAATAACGATTAATGAATAAATCTATTATTTTATTCACGAATGAAGAATAATTACTTTTATTCATTATTCGTTATTTTTTGAATGAATTTTATGTTTTATTCACAAATTATTCGAATGATCAATCAGAATAAACATATTTTAGTGAATAATGATAGATTTATTATGATGTTGGCAGCCGGAATATATATATATATATATATATATATATATATATATATATATATATATGAATGGGATTAATCAGTAAACCAACTAGAAATAAATAATAACGAATGATGAATAATGAATGACGAATAACGAATAATGAATAACGAATAATTCTATGAATAATTCATGATGTACTGTGTGAATAAGATAATTCAGTGAATTATTCATCATTCACTAAAAATTTATTTGAATAATCATTCGAATAATACTTTATTCGAATAATGCCCAACACTGCTGTATATATATATATATATATATATATATATATATATATACATAAATATTGTGTGCATTTTGTTATTATTTTCCAATAAATTTATCAGCTCAGTATGTAATAATATCAAAATTACCAGGAAAGTACATGAAAGCATATAATTATCGATAAAATTGAATTGAAAGTAATTTGTTGGATTGTTAATACAGTGCTTTAGGATAAATAATTTCTCCGTACTTGGAGTATTTCTGAACCAATTATGTGTTTTCCATTGATGGATGTATGTGGTGTTCTTAATTAAGAAATAGTAGGTTTTAATTGTCAAATCTTCGTTGTATTTTTTGTTTGAGATCTCAAAATGTTTTTTGTGATGTACAATGTTTTCTTCTTTCCCTTATTTTTTTTATTTATTCATTTTTCGTTAAATCATTGAGCAAAAAAATTATATAAGTATAAAAATGGTTCGTAATTTTTTGTTGGACATCTTTACGAAGGAAACAATTATTTTGCTTATTGATTCAGCTTGTTATATAACAATTTAAATTTGATAAACCTTTTAAATTTTTTTATTAATATCGGGTAGTTAGAGCCCATTCAACAGCATAAATTAACAATCTTATTGGTATCTTTGTTTTTTCTAGTAAGAATATAAAAGTTTATTATTTTATATTTGAAGATTGTAAATAAAAAGAGGGTGAGCCTGAGGATAAGAGAAAATCCAAGATGGTGGTTGCAGCTGAGGCTAGATTATGGATAGGATGGATGCAATTTCATGCTTCGCTTCTAGCAACAATCCTCATCTTTAGGCAAACGCCTTCAGAGTGGATCCCACGAACCATTGCCTCTGGCTTAGCTCTTTCTCCCATCCTCATTCCCTATGCTTCCATTTTATTCACCATCAGCTCATGGGGGAGAAGTTTTACAGGGGCCTAATTCTGTTTAATTTGTAATTCTAATAATTTTCAGTTACATATATGTCTGTTATCCTACGGTTGCGAAATCAAGTTTCTTTCCCCTCGAGAATTGTTATAATACATTTCTCTAACAATGGCATCAACGAGTTTGTCAAGCAGTAAAATTTTTCTATTAAACGTTTTCATATATTATCGAAACTCTGAGTCTGTATTGCTTATTTCTGCTGTAAACATAAACTAAATCTGTACATTAAAGAAGAAATGGTTAGAATCCGGCTAAGAGACAACGTTAGATAGGCATGCTCTTAGTCAGCATTCTTCAATAAAAAGATAAATATAAACAATTACAAAAGAGGATCATCAAAACAATAGGAAAAAAATTAACTCATGTAAATTTACTTGGTACGAAGTGCCCTCAATGACTAACTTTCCTTTTCTTTTTGGGGGGGGCAAATTCAACCACTTAGAGTCATTGTTGCCCTATTACTTATTGGTGATTTTGAGAGTTAAAACTTTTTGAGGTAAGGATTTTAATGTAATTTATTTGATCTGGTACGATGATAATTATTTATTTATTTATTTAAGAGCATTCATAACTAAGACGACTTAATTAAGAATCTTACGAAGATGATAATTATAATTTGTAAATAGAAATATTATAATGATAACGTTATAATAACATTCTTCAAATGTTTTCCAGTGGACGTCCATCTTTTAGAAACGCACCACATTATTAATATTATTGCCTACTAAAATCTGCCTAAACGGAAGATTTAATTTAATGTTTTTTCTTTTCTCGAAATATTTGGTGCACTCAATTAAAATATGTTTAATGGTTAGAAGCGCAAGACAAAGCGAGCATTCAGTTAGGGGGTCTTGTGACATTAGCTAGCCGTGTGTGAGTCTAGTGTGGCCTATTCGCAGTCTTGTAAAAATAACTTGTTCTCGTCTATTTTTATAGGGGCATTTCCAGGGTTTCACGATTTCTTGGTACTTTTTTTTTTTTTTTTTTTTTACGGCGCATCGACATAAATCTGGGCCATTAGCGCCGACGTTTAGGGTGCAGCCAGGAATTTTCTCAGCGAGCCCTGAGATAAGAAAATTTCGGGCGCCGGTGGGGATCGAACCCACCATCTCCCGCTTATGAATCCAGCGCGCTAGCCACTAGACCACGGGAGACCCCTTCTTGGTACTCTCTTAATTTATTATTTGCTGTATTAGTCCATCTATTCTGCCTATGTTTCCATACCAGTGATTTTAGATAGGTGTTTATATTTGAAGGGGGCATTGTGTGTGAGGTATTCTTGTTGTAATTGATTTTTTTGCTGCTTTACCAACTCGTTCATTTTCCCTAATTCCACTATGGCTTGGAATCAATTATATAGATATAGCTATATATATATATATATATATATATATATATATATATATATATATATATATATAAATATATACGTAGATATGCTTTAGCGGTGACTAAACTGGTAAAACCCGTTACAAAATAGTCCCCGCTGGTGTTCACACCTGCGCAAATTGCCGTTCGCGCATGCGCAGTGGCCATGTACGAACAAGATGACTGTATGTTATAGAGTACATTACATAGGTTTATCGGGTGGACCTAAAGGATATTTATGTTCCAGAATTTGAGCAGAAGGCTCTAAACGAAATAATTTATATTTATTAAATCGCTTATTCCCTGTAAAACATCATTAATTGATGGATTATAAGTGTATGAGTCTTGAAGATACAAAAGACTAGATCTTCAATGTGAAGATTACCTGAAATATTTTAGAGGACTTCAGTGTGTTTTACTACTAAAATCTTCAAACCTCGCTTTTATGACTTGTAATCTCTAAAAAAGATATCAGAACGAATACAATTCTGACATTCTTATCATTTCTTTAATTCTGTTTACACCTCCATTCATTCGTAGGAGGTTATAAATGATTGGACTGACATGTTGAAAGTAAATATGCATTAAGGCCGTGTTTGAGATACATAAGAAGGGCTTAACGAGGGTTTTATGTGCTTCTAGGCCTCCGAATGGGGATATTTTATGTTGGCCATATAAGAGGGAACCATCCAAACTCCCCCTGAGCCGTGACAAATTACATTTTTAAGGCAAACATAAAAGTTATATTGATGTGGCAATAATGGCGACTCCTTTCACGCCTCCTCCCTATATCTATTCCTAATCAACTAGAGAAATGGACTGGATTTACTTTATGACCCTTATTCCAATTACTCAATGCTATAAATATATTGATACTCCCGGCATCTTTTATTTGGTGTAATAAATTTTGATATTATACACATTAGGATTTAGTATATATATTTTCTTCTTGTACAAAAAGAAATTGTGCACGCTGTCGAGTTAATAGAGATTCGTCTGAACGCATATTCCTTTGTTCTGTTTCACTAGCAGATCAGAATATTTTGTCAATTCATGCACAAAACTCGTTTTCACTAGCTGGTAAAATTACTCATAATATTTTTTTTTTTCACGTATCCTCTCGTACTTAGTTATTTTTTTTTTGGGTGGGTCCCTAGCTAGAAACAGCGAGGAATGTCCCGGACAATTCCTTTTTTTACCAAGCAGCGGTCCTAGCTAATTCTAAAATGATCAAGCAAACACCTTTGGGCAACTTGATATGGATTGACTCTATATGAAATAAATAAAGTTAGGAAAAATACCGCAATTCTGAAAAAAAAACAAATAAAATGAAACTTTATTTAAAAATTCTGACCCACAGGAGCTGCGTCATCTTAGCGCATTTCCCTTCTTATCCCTAGTATCATTTGGAGGGTTTAGAATAGAAACAGTTATTGTTTTGTGTCAATCTTTCCTAAAAAAATGTAAACGCATGTAAAAATCTAAAATGAGATGCGAAGCCTACGTCTACATTCATCCTCAGGAAATGTCAATAAAGTTTAGGGTCCAAGCTCATTTCACGAATTAGATTACGATGACAACGGGTCCGTCGCTTCTTCAAATAATTCCTGACCCACATTCTTTTATTTTTATTATTTAAAGACTCTTTCAAGGCTGCTAAAAACTACGCTACGTTCAACCTCCGAGTTCAGCCTGGGCATAGAAACATATGCGGATATGGCTAAGTAAAACGCGATGTGTGCAATATAGGAGTCCACAATCATTTAATATTTGTGCTCACAATTTTGAACAACATTCTTGTTAGTGTGAGGGCCCCTTTAGTCGCCACACCAGGAAAGCTACAGTATCCTAGGCGGCAATTACTTCATTTAAGCACCAATTTCTTCGAATGATATCGTTCTTTGATCATTTTTGTTAGTCTGAGGGTCCCTTGAGTCGCCACACCAGGAAAGCTACAGTATCCTAGGCGGCAATTACTTCATTTAAGCACCAATTTCTTCGAATGATATCGTTCTTTGATCATTTTTGTTAGTGTGAGGGCCCCTTTAGTCGCCACACCAGGAAAGCTACAGTATCCTAGGCGGCAATTACTTCATTTAAGCACCAATTTCTTCGAATGATATCGTTCTTTGATCATTTTTGTTAGTGTGAGGGCCCCTTTAGTCGCCACACCAGGAAAGCTACAGTATCCTAGGCGGCAATTACTTCATTTAAGCACCAATTTCTTCGAATGATATCGTTCTTTGATCATTTTTGTTAGTCTGAGGGTCCCTTGAGTCGCCACACCAGGAAAGCTACAGTATCCTAGGTGGCAATTACTTCATTTAAGCACCAATTTCTTCGAATGATATCGTTCTTTGATCATTTTTGTTAGTGTGAGGGCCCCTTTAGTCGCCACACCAGGAAAGCTACAGTATCCTAGGCGGCAATTACTTCATTTAAGCACCAATTTCTTCGAATGATATCGTTCTTTGATCATTTTTGTTAGTGTGAGGGCCCCTTTGGTCGCCACATCAGGAAAGCTACAGTATCCTAGGCGGCAATTACTTCATTTAAGCACCAATTTCTTCGAATGATATCGTTCTTTGATCATTTTTGTTAGTCTGAGGGTCCCTTTAGTCGCCACACCAGGAAAGCTACAGTATCCTAGGCGGCAATTACTTCATTTAAGCACCAATTTCTTCGAATGATATCGTTCTTTGATCATTTTTGTTAGTGTGAGGGCCCTTTGGTCGCCACACCAGGAAAGCTACAGTATCCTAGGTGGCAATTACTTCATTTAAGCACCAATTTCTTCGAATGATATCGTTCTTTGATCATTTTTGTTAGTCTGAGGGCCCCTTTAGTCGCCACACCAGGAAAGCTACAGTATCCTAGGCGGCAATTACTTCATTTAAGCACCAATTTCTTCGAATGATATCGTTCTTTGATCATTTTTGAGCCACCGTGCTTATCCACGGTTAGGGACTACTTAACTAGCCGCTTATTACCTTGCTAAGGTACAAGCTGTAACAAAGAGGTGCTAAACCGGACAATTCCTTTTTTCACCAAGCGGCGGTCCTAGCTAATGAAAATAATCTATAAAGAAGGCTCGTCATATAGGTCATAGAAATGTTCAAGCAACCCAAGATTCCGAAACGAGATGAACTTGTTATCCTACTCGCTAACTGGAACTTCGCGCTGAGAGCTCTCAAAGAAGGATTGACCTGGACAACGAAATCATGATATCCAGAGATAAATAATACATAAACATTTGTATGCACATGTGAATATTTGTATATTTGCTTATATCTATCTTAATGTATATTTAAATATTTGAGATTTTTATTAAACAAAATCAACCGATGGGAAATTGGGACCATAACATGCTTGTGCTTACAAGTCGCCATAATAACTAACATGGAGCTTTTAAAGATTATGACTGCTTCGAAGATGTTTTTTCGCATTGAAGACCAAGGCATGACATGATACGCAGACGTCGTCACGCTTAAGCAGAAAGTCAAAAATACTCTAATCTTAGGCCGAACTATCCGTTCGGAATATAAACACAGAGAAGCCAGCCACTCATGAGAAGTACTTAAATTATTATCTGGAAAAGTTCCGAGAGAGTTATGAAACCTAAAAATTCTCCTTTAAAGGACTGTTCGGCTGCCGAGGGACCAATCGCAAACAAACGGCTGCACACTTTCAGAAAATAGGAATACGGGAAGACAAAATATGAAGCATAGTATACTCGTTCTCCGTCATTTAGAGGTACATATATGGAAGAAAATTGTTCTTAATTTTATTATTATTTTTTTATAATTTTTTGTTGCTGTTTTTGTATTAATCAGTTCACCATTATATTTTATTTACTTAGTTCATAATGTTTTTCTTTATTTATGTATTAGGGGTGCTCAGACTGTTAACATCATTTGCAAACATTGATAATTTATTTATTTTTTGGGATGGAACGGCTTTTATATCCGTTTATTATTAGTGGTGATTCTTCTCTCCTTCTTCTTCCTGCGATATTTCGATATATACCTCTCTATCTTTGTCAGGCTATTTGTTCTCATCCTTAGTGGTAGCCAAGGGCATTCCCCTGGCTACATTCCCTTGGAATCCTCAGTGGTAGCCAAGGGCATTCCCCTGGCTACCTTCCCTTGGAATCCTTAGTGGTAGCCAAGGGCATTCCCCTGGCTACCTTCACTTGGAATCCTTGATGGTAGCCAAGGGCATTTCCCTTGCTACCTTCCCTTGGAATCCTTAGTGGTAGCCAAGGGAATGAGTCGTCGCCAAGGGAATGAATTGGCTACCACTCATTTCCTTGGCTACCACTGAGGATAGTCTGAAAAAGATGGAGAGGAATCCAAAAATTATGATTCCAAGCAAAGTAGAAATATCACCAATCATTTTTAATTTATATATTTTTTTCTAATAATACCTAAAGCAAAGCTTAATCAATAAGTTGAGTTTCGAGCAAGCCAACCTAGTTAAGCAAACAAACCTTTTTTTCGTAAAATGAAGTTCTTCCTCCTCCTGTTAATAAATAAATGATAGTTTTATACTAGTTCCACTGGGTGTTTTGTAATCCGTTTATTTCAGTCAAGCGGGTCCGATTGTTTTTCTACCTTGTGAACCTTTCTTCTGATTAGTGCTTTTAAATTGTAGTTCATAGTTAGTGAGTTTCTGCGAGACACACTTTACGAAGAGAGTCTTGTCAGCTGTTCTGCTTGTAGGATGGTTTCCTTAAAGATGGCTGTCGAAGGCAGGTGTCATACTAACAAGCCCTAAATAATGGTGGAGGAGAGTGACCATCAGTCAGTCGCTAATGACGCGTTCGTTCGCACGCGACCCCCAACAGTAATGACTTTTGCTAAGGTTGGCTTCTTCGTATCAATCAAGGTGAAAAATCGATCGTTTCCACGGATCATCCTCTCTCGATTCGAATGATTGATGTATTGTCATTTTTACACTTATATTTTCTAGTTTTGGTTCGGACCACGCCCTCTTGCGTCACTGATTGCCCTCTGCTTCAATACTCTGTCCATCTTTTCTTCGCCAAGTCTGTATATGAAATAAATAAAGTTAGTAAATATATCGCAATTCTAAAAATAAAATGAAACTTTCATTTAAATATTCTGGCCCACAGGAGCAGGGTCATCTTCTTATCCCTAGTGTCATTCGGTGGGTTTAGAATAGACAGTTAATGTTTTGCCTCAATCTTTCCTAAAAAAATGTAAACGCATGGAAAAATCTAAAATAAGATTTCAATGCTTTTATATTCATCCTCAAGAAATATTAATATAGTGTAGGGTCCAGGCTCCATTCACAAAGTCGGCTACGATGACCAAGGGTCCGTAGCTCATTCAAAATATTTCTGACCCACATACGTTTTTTTATTATTTAAAGACTCTTTCAAGGGTGCTTAGACAACAACTATGCTACTATCAACCTACGGGTTTCCCTATGTAAATAAACGTATGCGTTGCGCCTTGCTACCATAACAAATGTTCAGTCGGTAGTGAAATTTTAGGCAATGTTTTTGTCAGTGTGAGGGCCCATTTAGTCTTCACATCAGGAATGCTACAGTATCCTAAGCGGCGATTACTTCATTTAAGTACCATATGATGTCGCTCTCCGATATCATGGAGGTCCGAACAGTGGACCAAGAGTGTGATCTTTCGCCTTATGGGGCACCTACATTGGACCCGATCCGTTAGCCACCGACTGTCAGAAGAAAAACAAACACATGCATCTCAATGGAGGTGCCTACATTGGTCCCGACCTGACCCGATCCGATCCGATGGCCATAGATTCTCGGCCGTTCAAACTTGTTTGTTTCTAGCCCGATTTTGGACCAACGACGCAAAATTGCGCAAAACGACGTATTATATTTCAAAAAGGTCTACAGCCTCTAGATCTTAACCAAGACGTATTCAAAGCATTCTTTCTTAAATGGAAGCTAATAAAATTTAGAACAACTTTGTCAATTCATGTTTTGGTTTTTTCTTTTCCCTGTTTATTAAATTACGTGGAAAAATGTTTACAACCTTCCAATGCTTATAAACTTCTAGCTACCTTTCTTATAAATAATTTTAAAATATGAATACTAATGCTTCTCTTATCGTAGTGTAACAGTTAGAAATTAACTGTTACACTAAGATTTATTTTTTCGGGACTAATATTCTTCCAGAAGATTGATTGGACTCAAAACCTCTCCTTTATACCTCCAAAATTCAACCTAATCGAAGGTTTCTATGCTTATTAGGTAGTATTTATAAATTAATCACTCATTTTCACTTCCCAACGAGGTCATTACTGACGAGTTCTGACTAAATCGGATCGGAACCAATGTAGGCACTCACGTCGGCAGTTGTCGGTCAAAAAAATCGGATTGGATTGGATCAGAAGAAATACGGGTCCAGTGTAGATGCAGCCTTACTAGAACCCCTTCTTTTAGTTATTATTTGATTTGTTTATTTAAGAATAATAAAGGGTGATATATTATGTGGTCTATTCAGCGTTTGGACCTTCTGTCTAAATATGGCGCTGCTATTGGCGTAGCAAATATAGAATCCCAACAAAATAAAGGGGGAAGGAAAAGACCTTTTTAAGAAACGTTATCCTTCTTGAGAGGTATACCATTATATAACGAATGTGTAAGGATAATAGAGTCTCCATTTCTAATTACTAAGATTACAGAGGTATGGCAATTATTGTAATTACAAAGTCCTTCCTTTGTAAGAAGAGAATCGACAATAGCCTTAATCAAGACTCTCTTTTGAGTGGTAACACGAGAAAACTTCAAACTTACCGAAAACATCAAATTTTAGAAACGCACGAAATCATTATATTGTGTTGTTCGAAGATTATTAGAAATTTACATTTTAGAACCGTACTAATTCTATCTTGGTCATTCTAGTGATATGCTATTATGATTAGTTTTAAATTTTTTAGAACTCTTCCCATTTTTAATGGATTTGATCTAAATCTACGTCAGAGGTTTTATTACGTTAGAGGATTATTGCACAATATTACTTTAATATCCCATGCTATTGAAATATAAAAATAGAGAGAATCGATTCCGTCTTAAAATGTGTAAACAAAATAATTACCAACTATTTAAGACCATTCCGAAGGAAATGTGGTAATATTGGTTAGAGATTTGTGGAAAAAATCGTTTAAATCACACACTGGGCACATTATTCGGTAAAGCGGTATTGGTTCAACCCTAAACTGGGCATACAACATTTTCATTAGTAAACAATAGGAAGATTCGTCAAAGAGCAAAATCTGTGGGCAATGAGTAAGGGTTTACCTAAAACTCACCAGTCCACACTTATTAATGTGCTTCAAGAGTGCCCAATATTTATTTACTATATTTAATATGCTTGGTGGGAAGGATTTTTTTTTTTTTTTTTTTTTTTTTTTTTGTATCTACGTATTAGTTTAATAAATATTCAGCGTTTTGTGTTCTTCTAACTCTCATTATGGATAAGAAGCTGAGACGCCAAGACCAACGTACAACAAGAATGACGAAAAACCAGGCAACCAAAATAATTACCCAGCCAATCTCCGAAACTGGCTGCCAAATATGAATTTAGTATATCTTATAATCTATTCTAATTGAAATAACTCAAATGTTGTGGAAGGTCAATCATAAAAACACACCGATATTTCTACACCTAATCCTTTATACACTGCTCTGCATGTTTCACGCCTTCCTGGTGCCTCTTCAGGAACTTAAAACTAAAAATATTTCTGGTCACATGTAGAGAGTGAAAAAAAGTATTTGGAGACAAAATAACGGTGTTTTTATTATTATTGACTTCCGGTACATTTAATTGATTCGGTAATATTGAAGGTTGCAATATTACCTGCCAAAAAAAAAATATTGCCATCTGTTGGTCCATTCCATTTACTCATTTTAAGTAAATATTTAGACGTCTACTACACTTCGAGCGAAGACAGCTGTCTTCTATATTTCAAGCCAAAAAATGTGACTTCTATACTTCAAGTGAAGATGGGAGTCAACAACACTTCAAGGAACGCGTCTTCTGTAGTTCTAGAGAAGATAGGCGTCGTCTGCACTTCAATCTTTAGGGAAGATGGACGTTTCATACACTTCAGGGGAGGATACGTGTCTTCTATACTCCAGGCGAAGAGGTTCTTTCTACGACTATAAAAAAAAATATGCTGCTCGGTTCATTTTTCATCAACTTTTCCCAAGTAAGCATCAATGAAAAACATTTAAAGGATATTTAAACGATGTATAATGTCATCTCTCGCCTGGTAATATGCATACTTTACAGGGAAGTTGGCAAGGAGTACTTTGAAAGACCACGAGACACGTGGCACTCCAGAGGTATATAACAATTAATTGCAGGGAGGTCACTAGGAGGTTTAGCTTGTTCTGGGAAATCTTTAATGGAGAACTTTAGTCAAGCAAGTCTTGAGTGCTCTCTCTCATCTCGGTCTGCTCTTATATACATTTGCATCAACAGTCATCATTAGTGCAATTTGGAGGGGCAAAATAAGTGTGAATTGTGAATGAGCTCCTGCAATTTCTAGTTGTGTCTTTACACGAGTTTGGCTTCTTGCAAAATTTTAGCTCTTTTAAATTGTAACAAGCATTCTTAGCAATATAGAAAATATTTCTTTGAGTTAAATATCAGACTTCATTTTGATTTTTTTTTTTTTTTTTAGGATTCAGAATATATATATTTAATTAGTTTCAAATACTGTCAACATATAACAGATGCTATGACTCCCTCACATCTTAATCGGGAGTATTGTTACACTAAACCCCTGCTCCAGCAAAATTATTTTCCAGAAAAAAATAACTAGGTATGCAGGAAACCAATTAATAATTACGAATAAACCCTTTATATTTTTAGATCATAGTTATGTCTGTAGGTGTTGAAAATTTAAACCATATCATTCTTTGTGGCAGTTTTAGACCTGTCTTATCATTTGGCGCCCTTTATTTTGATTATTTGAAATTGGATTGATTATTTAATATCTGTAGTTTACATGGTCCTTTATGACATCTTGGTGTATAATGAAAGTAGTTAAATTGGTATACTAAGTCTTATAGTATACTGACGCCTATTTCGTTCTTTGAAACTTATTTATATGCATACATATGTGTGTGTATATATATATATATATATATACATATATACACACATATACATGTGTGTGTGTACAATGATACACTTCTTATTGAGTAATAAACAATATCAGATCAGTAATAGATAATATCGGATTGAGACAGGGATTTTAAGATAATCCTTTCGGCGTGCGCTGAAACCATTTTTGAAGGCTATTTTTTAGCATAGGATGAACATGGATAACGTATGGGAAAGGATGATTAGGTGATAATACCAAGGTGTGACAAAGGGTTAATGAACCTTCGAAATCATTAAGTGCAAGAAGTGTTTAGGTTGATAATTAACGTCTTTTGATGGACTAGACGTGGGTAGCATCACCTACGCAGCCATCTTCCACATATCCTGGACGAGTGTAAACTCGTATTTTTTTTTTTAATGTGTTTTTTGTTTTGGTGTAAGCTAAATATTTGAGAAAGAAAACTACTTGATTACTTAAGAGGATCTTAGTGACTAAAACAATGTGTTTACATTTGACTACACGGACGGAACTGATTCTAATCTCATGTGACAATCACCTTGTTTTAGCACTTTTCGAAGGAGGTTGCACACATTTAGTATTTTTTTCTTTTCTTTTCTTCAAATCGTCATTGATACTATCTACTAGAAACAGAAAAAGTTCCCGTTAAAAGTTATACCTCATTCTCTGTTATTATAATATATATATTCTTGTTTGTCTGCATGTTTGTGGCAACAATGTTTGTTTTTTGCCAAGAAAATTGGTACCTACTCCCATGGGAAACGACTAAACAAGCTCTCTGACTAGCAAAATCGGTCTATCTGGAGAGAATGTTTAATCAAGACCAATATGCCCAGTCATGATGTTTGTTACATTTAAATAAATTCAGCATCATATTTACCCCAGAACAAAATTATTAAATTACACGTACCTAACGCTATTTTTACTTCCATTAAAGGAAACTAATATCATGCCCAACTAATCAAGAAAATGAGTTGTTAAAAAAAACAAAAACAAGTCAAAATGGGTGCATTAGAAGTTAAGGATTACTCTAGAACAAAATTGAATAAATAAATAAAATTGGGTCAGCTGTTCATTATTATTATTCAATTTTAACGTCCATTTATTATTAACTGCGAATTTTAGGACGGGTTATCTACAGGTCACCCTTTTCTAGCCAGGATAGAACATTTTTTCTTCTTCTTTCTTTTTGTAAAGAATAGCCACCACCCCTAGTGGGAATCGAACCCACGACCCTTTGGCACGGAGTGTTAAGTGCTCACGCCTTAACGCTCACGGCCACTGGGCCTCCAGCTGTTCATTAAAAAGAGTAAAATTATTTTTATGGATCATTTTAAGTCTCATACATAAGCAAAGTACTGCAGCAGACGGAAATGCTAAATTAGCTACTCGACGGCAGGTACCAGGCGTACACTGCATGACATACCAGGATCTTTAGGCCGCATCTAAGAAATATGTAACAATTAAATGACAACACGACTGACCACAAGCTTCGAGAAATCAAGCAAAATGTACACGAAAGGTCATCCAGTAAAAGATTAAATTGACGGAAGAAAGGTATATCATGCCGTCTCAGGATTGGCTCCAGTCGTTTGATTCACCCGTAGATTATGTCTAGACAGGAAAATCCTATTTGTAGCTACTGAAATACAGAATTATCGATAAAACACATTCTAACAGACTCTACACTCAGGAAAAATCTCAAGTTACCGTACGATCTGACGCAACTCTGATCGCAGCCAGTACATTGAAGTACTGATGAAATACCTAATAGACACAAATTTATACAATAATATTTTAAAAAAGGAAAAGATAATCAAAGCCACTTTGTGATGTTGAATCGGCATCATAGACCTAACAACCAACAAAGAACAAAGATTACAGATAACTAAATCGAAGAACACATGACTACATTACATTATTTCCTGACAAATAATCTAAATAACTAAAATAAATTAAATAAATAAGTCTCATTCTTCACGAATGTGGCATTTAAAAAACCTACCTACACCTTCTTTAGGAATGTGCTTAGTAATGCAGATCCTGCGTGATGGAATTTCTTGATCAATTACAACAAAACTACAGATTGACAACTTAGGAATCGGTGAAATGTTGAAACATTTTTTGAGATATTGTCACTCTTTTGCATAGAACACCATCTTCCACCCTTGCCGCAGACTACCGCTTCCTCAGCCAGACGGAACGGGAGATGGATGTAGCCGGGTATAAGGCGTGGATGGAAGAGCTCGTATGGAACCCGTAGAAATGTTCGCTACCAGATTGAATGGACTGAGATATATTAACTCTTTTCAGGCGACAACAATAGGTAGCGCTGAGTGCAGCCGTCGCTTCTCTCATCAACGACTGTCACTCTGCTTTTTACCCACGTCTCTTCTTCCTCATTTTTCTTTATATTTTCATCTCCAACTCCTACGCCATTGTGAATTCTGATTCTTCCTGGAAATGTGTTTTGGGTCATTACACGCGGATATATGTTCCCGAAGGGGAATGGAATTCCAATTTCAGATTAACCTATTTTCCATAGGAATAATTTTATTTATTTGTTTTCTTCTCTCAATTTGTCAATTTTAGGCAATCTACGGATTCCTTTAACGCACCTGCAGGATAGCCAGAGCAAGAGAGTCGCAGTATCGCTGGAAAATGTAGAAGCCTGCTTAGAAAATTATTGCAAAACTCAAAAATTTATTTATTCACTTGAATAGCTTTACAACAAGGGTGATATGCTCAACAAAAAAAGTTATTCTTTAATATTAGATATTCTTTCATATCATATATTCTTCAAGATTGATAATATCACTTTATTAATTAGTTTCACGACTTAGAGGGGAAGAGGTATTGAAAATTAGTTTAAAATTCCAAAACTCAGTTTTTTTTTACAGATTTTCATGTTAGACATAAAAATATTAATAACAAAATAAAAAAATCACATAAAAACAAAAGAATAAATGATCTTGCGTGCAAGCAGATATTCCTCAATCCCCAAACAATCGTAATTTTCACGTACTTTCTTTGGCACAATTTCATGAAATTTCCGAACGGCTGGTACGAGCGATAGAATTCTATCGGTGACTCGTCATGTACTGAGCACAGGTATCATAACTGGAGTGCGGAATAGAAGACGGGGAGGGGACTGTAACACAGAGGTGGTCGTCATTTTGACGGGGGTTTGGGGTTCTAGAGCTAATACCTCTTTTTTACAAAATATTATCTGAAATAATAGCTTTCTAAGCCATTATTTTTTTTTTCTGACTACAATTGGGGTCGGAAAAATATATTGATGCTGAATACACATGTTGACACATTCAACATATAAGTTAGTAAAATTACTAATTGATAATTAAGTAATTTGGCTAATCAAAACCAATTTACCCATTAACCCCTTGACCACACTGATTTTTGATTATACCCTTCAATCACTCCTACTACGGGTGGAGGTAATAAAACGTCTGCTCAGCCAATCCCTGTCTTTACTAACATAAAGCTATTTTCTTCTCAGGCAGTAAATCTATTTTACTTTCTCTTACGTCTCATAAAAGCCCTGAGAAAATTGTCTTGCTCCTGCTGAGCAATGATATTTTTTTTCTTTTTTACTTGCTAGAATTTTTTTATTTATTTTTAATTTAAAATTTCTACAAGAAGAAAACATAAATAGGTTAAATAGGTCACTTATATAGAACGTTGATAAATACTTACTATATATATATATATATATATATATATATATATATATATATATATGTTTGATGTTATTTTTCGTCGCTGGGACTCCCTTGGCTACCACCGAGGAAGAAACAACAAACACCTGGTTGAAGAAGATGGAGATGAACCCATCGAAATATTCCTGGAAGAAGTGAGGAGGAGTACCACCGCTGGAGAGAAATGCCGTTCCATTCAAATATATATATATATATATATATATATATATATATATATATATATATATATATACACGTACACACACACATATGTAGGAGCTTATTAGTAGTAACATACTGTATTCCGAAAATATATTCTAATGAATTCATCACGAAATGAGCTGGGGAGGCAGCGAAAGCTCCAAAATTTCAAAGCACTGTGCTTTAGAACTCAATTTAACTAGTTTGATCCTCTATGATGAAAACCTCTTAGGTTTCAGCTCTTTGTACTTCCATTTTACTAAGCTTCAGGCTAAAATTATAACAACAGATTGTGCTCTAAAATAATTTAATATCTGTATATACTTAGTTTTGAAGAACGTAGTGGAAGTTTCTTGTAAAACTAATATTGTTGAGTGAAGTGCTTCTGTGATTAATTAATTATCATCTTCTGCCTAGAATAAAGTATAAGCATTCTTATACCTAAACTTGGTAACACACGTCAGAGAGACGTTTATGTGAAGTATTTTCCCTCATTTTTTGTTTTAATGCCCTTTTTTCATCTTAAACCTTCAATGTATGTTCACATTAGTGCATGTATAGTAGAAACTTGTTACTAATAGTGCTTATTTTCTGAAAGTATTGTATTACTTGAAAGGATTTATTTACTGCACTAAACATTTAAAATAAAATTTTCTTACTTTTCCTATCTGTATTTTTGTTTATATTTCTTTCCGCAACCAATCGCTGTGCTGTTAAAATGAATTTGTAGTAATTTCGCAATTTGA
This sequence comes from Gonocerus acuteangulatus, assembly GCA_946811695.1. NCBI lineage: Eukaryota > Metazoa > Arthropoda > Insecta > Hemiptera > Coreidae > Gonocerus > Gonocerus acuteangulatus. The sequence continues at coordinate 68,024,463 of OX328127.1, read as the reverse complement.
GAAACATTAAAAGGTAAATTTAGCATGAATTTATTCTTCATAAGGGGGCGAGGTTAGCTAAGTGGTAGAGCACTGGACTAATAAGTTGGAGGGCCTGAGTTCAAATCCCGAGCACTAAATATTTTTTCTTCAAGTGTCTTCGTTCATGGGTAGAATTCTGCCTCCCTGACCGCCCCTAGGCCAACCCAGCCTTTAATTAATTTATCAAAGGGTACCTTGGCGCTAATGACTCTAGCAGTCGAAGCAGCAAGGGAAAAATCAGGCGGCCGGAGCATAGTATTGACCACACTATCTCCCTAGTGGGTCATATGGTCCTGAATCAGATACCTCTATAGTATCAGCCCCTCAGGGCCCTCGTGGCCAGTTACGGGACTGATTTTTTTTTTTTATACTTCATAAAAAAACAATATTGGTTTTAAGGTTACATAAGTAGGCTTCTGTGTAACATAAATTGTTTCGCTAAGGTTATAAAATTCTTTTTATATTCTCTACTTCTCTGTGCTTCATTAATGTAACTTTACAGCTTGACTGTTTTTGAATGGTGTTACTAGGATATTTACTTTAATGCTGGTGAAATTATACATGCCTAGGTGAATTTAAATCGGATTGGAATCAACTTGAATTATATAAGCTACCGAAGAAATGCTGTATTTTTCTTCTAAGCTCTTCGGGGTCATTTAGATATCCTCATCGACAAAGGCCATCCAGCGAACAGCTGATACGATAAAGTGTGAAACGACACTTCGGATGGTGTGCTTTAAGCTCAGGGCGCGAATAAAATGTGATATATTACTAAAATATTCCACTGTTATACTGTATGTCATTCCGCAATCTATCACCCCACGAGGACCTTATCTGCTCCACACTCACGGGCATTATGTAATATATTCCGTAGCATTATATATTTATAGCCATCTTAAATGTAAGCATACATGAATTATGTTTTTGACTTTTATACACCCTTTTTCTTGGAATGGAACGGTGCTCCTCTTTTGAAGGTGCTTTATTCTTTTTAACTTTCTAAATTGCACTACAAATTGTAATGTACTGCATGGAGCAGAATTTTTTAATAAGATTAATCATCTAATTAAGTCCGCCCCAAAATAATAATCCAATTCCTCATCAACGAGTTTTATAATCGCCACATTACCTTAAAATGTCCTTCGAATAACCTGTTTAAATAAAAAATAAAAGTATGTAAAGAGACTCATTTGCTCTTTTAAAATTTTAATGTACAGCTGACTCAATTTTTTATTTAATATTTTGATGTCCGGTTACACCAACAAGAATGACGCGGAGATCAAAGTGTTTATGTTGTTCTAGAACAACACACGCACACACTGGCATACGTGTTAAGGCGTGAGAACTCCGTGATTTGGTTGTGGGTTCGAGAACCAATGGGGATGATGGCTTTTCTATAGAAGAAATAAAAGGAATCACATGTATGTACCAAATAGAAAAAAGTGTTAACTTTTGAAAGAGTCGTTAAAGTTAGAAAAAAATGATCCACCAAGTTTTGTTGCCAAAAACATAACGGCTAATATCGGTATATTAATAAATGTAAACCGGAAAAAAATGATTATGTTTATTTATTTATTTTTTAATAACAAATAATCAACACAGTGTATATCGGCATATTACTAACAATTTCTACAATACTTTTTACATTAGGCTGCTTTCAGCACAAAATAAATATATTAAGAAATAATGCCAACGGCCATAGCCACGTTGAATACACCGGTTCTCGTAGATCACCGAAGTTAAGCAACGTCGGGCGTGGTCAGTACCTGAATGGGTGACCGACCACGTGCTGTTGGCATTAGAAAAGGGTGGCTACCTGTAGATAGCCCGGCGCTAATAGCCAAACAGTTGATGCGCCGTAAAAAAAAAAAAAAAAAAAAAAAAAAAAAAAAAAAAAAAAAAAAAAAAAAAAAAAAAAATTAAGAAATAATAACAAACATAATAATACTCTTATTTAATGTTCTGAGTGTGCTATAGCAAAATTATTTTTTTGAGTACATTTTTCAAGAAGACATGTCTTTATAATTCATTGTTAATTTGTTTTCATGGAAGTATTTGTTTCTTTTTAACATTTTTAAACTTTTGTAATTACAAATTTTAAATTGCAATGACTTTAATTCACCCTTGTTTTTCATAACAATTTTTTTTCCATGTATCGTAAGATGTAAAATGTTTACTAGTATGGTTACGTTTTTTATCATGTCTTAATACTATTGCATGTCATTTTATTCATTTATTGTTAGCACTTGATGATGGAACTCAAGTGTTGAACGGCCTTGTGCGGAATAAGATGTATTGTTGGAAGAGGAATGTATTTCTTCGCATTGTAATAAATATCATTTTACATATTCTTGACAATCAATACATGTAAATATTTTACTTTGAATAATGTTTTTCATTGATCCTGTATTTTATGATTGATAAACGACATCAGGTTTAAGCTTGTTGTAGAATCGAATGACAATATAGTTTATAAAGTCAGTAAGTGTAATGGCCCCTTCAAAAAAGAGGGGCTGCAAATTTGACATCTGATATAGAAATGAGATATGTCATCCGGAATTTCTTTTGATGTTGAGATAGCTTATATTTCCTGCATTCCATGATTCTGCAGCTTGTTATTAAATAGAAAAAGTCCGACTCGCAGGAACTGCATCATCTTAGCGCGGTTCCGTTCTTGTCTCTAGACTCATTTAAAATGATTAAAATAGAAGCTGTTATTATTTTGGGTCCACATTTCTAGATAGCTTAAAGATTAGATAGTTAGCCGTCGAGGTGATAAGTAAAGATGGAATGGTTGGAATTCGGCTAAAGAAACCTCAATACGATTTTTGTTAAAAAATCTATATTTAGGACGTTTCAGCTACTCATTGGTAGCCTTCGTCAGCATTGAAAGTGCCGGGAGGCAGAGGAGGACCAAAGTTGACAGTTCCATCATTACTTTCAAGAAAGGTCTTATTTACGATCTTACCTGGATAGGCCAACGCGCCCTAGGATCGACCCCGCTAGGCAGTTGAAAAGCTATATCTTGGAAATCCATATCTCTAAGATTAAATTGTTTTTCTTATTTTTCTTAACCTGATTTATTATCAAATACATTATCCAACTATAAGCAGTTAAAAAATAACAAGGACTAAAAACAGACAAAAAGAACAGTTCGAATAAGCGAAATCAATTACTTTAAAGTTTTAAGCACTTATTTCTCCGATTGACATCGTCTAATCAAAACTGTCATCAGAACCTTTTTTGTAGAGCATTTAGTAAGCTTTCTAATGGTATTCTTCCGTTTATGATTCTCAACATTTTTCGAGATATTAAGGAAGGTATACAAAGTTACCAAAACTTTTTATGTCTGTTAATAAAATATTTTATTCTAACCCTTCCTTAACTCTAAACGTAACCAAAATTTCAACATATTAGTTTTAATGAAAGTAAAACATGCAGAAAATGTTTCAACTGAATCCCATGATTCTAAGTACCCAAACCAAAAGCAGTATTCAAAAACTATTTATCCAATTTTCTCGAAAACGGTTAAAGCTATCGCCTTTAAAATTGTTTCATTCGTTTTCCTAGCCCAAGAAGCCTATAAAACGAGTGCTTACAAGCTCATGACCTCAAAAACGTAAGCGTTACGATTTTTTTGCGCGAATTTCGCCTCAAACGCCATCTTCCAGTAGACGGATTTTGCTGGTTAACGAACTTGACCTTTCAAATTGGACGATGGATTTTTGTACCAAATTTCATCAAAATCGGACTATTCGTCTTCTACCTAGAGAGCGAACAGACAAATATATATATATATATATATATATATATATATATATATATATATACAAATTTGAACTACCATCATTTTCGGTCTCTAGGGGTTCTGAAACGCAAAATTTTCTAGTCGGCACTTCTGGATTGCGTCATGAGATCAACCTTATAAGCGGGGTTCCTCCCTATGGGGGAGGGAGGAACCGCGCTAAAAGCATTTTTTTTTTGTTAACATTTTTTTTTTCTCTTGAAAATCTTCGTGGCATTGGAGATAAGAGCTTCAAATGTGATATAATTTTACATTGATAGATAATAGAGCTTTAAATATAGCAGAATTATCCATAGATGGACGCTAGACCTTTAAGTATGCTAGAATTTTACATAGATCGATTGTAGAGCTTTGCATATCATAGAATTTCACTTGATAGTTGATAGAGCTTTACATATGATTTAGTTTCACAAATGGATGATGTTTACTTATTTACATTGTTAATTTTGATGGTTTACTTATTTACAATGTTAACAATTCTTAACGCAGAAGACGTGATGGGATCACTCAATGGTGTTAATATGTGGTATATAATGAGTCAATTAAAATTATGATTGTTATTCAATTGAGAATTTATTCGTAATTAGCGATTTTCATATGGTCTGATTTGTTTCAAAAATTGTACTGTGTAGGCCAATCAAGTTATCGGGCATCGTCAACGTTTTTTTAAGCCTGTATTCAGTTAATTAGTGTTTTATAGTGAAGTTTGCGTTGTAGCATAGGCTTGCAGGTAGGTCTTGTTTCGTTATAAGTGAGTGACCTATTCAGAGACGACAAATAAATAATTTCTTCTTTTCTTTTGCCACGCTAGCTTGAAGAACGTTCATGTATTGTGCATTTAATATCCATTAGTGTCTTGACTGTCAATATAAATCAAGATCGCTGCCATTTTAAGCAAAATAAACCTCTCGACTTCAAGTTACATATTTTGATATACAACGTCTTTTTTGATATACAACGTCTTTTTTGTCTTTTTTTTTTTTTTTTTTTTTTTTTTTTTTTTTTGTCTTGTTATAAACGCCTTTGCAAGATTGACAACTGTAGTGCTCTCTTTTATCTCAACATGTCCTGGGAGCCAATATATTGAGATTAGTTTGTTTATGTTGTGTATTTGTTTCAGGGTTTGTATAACTATTGGGTTGTGGCTGTAAATATTCTGCAATGATTGAAATGCGCTTATTGAGTCCATACACATTCGTATTTTGTTTTTATTTTAGAGTATTCTCTAAACCCTGTAAGGTGTCTCGCAGTTCAGCTGAGTAATAATTTTGGGTAGTTTTACCATTATATTCTTGTCCCAAACTACTTCCTCAATCTACTTGCTCACATTTAGGATAATATTTATTGTGCATGATTTGTACTGCAGCTTCAAGACCGTTGGGAATAATGAAGAAGGCTGGCTAGTGTATTTGTTTTTCTGTTATTTGTCTGTATTAATTTGTGGCAAAATTGATGGTTAGCAAACAACCCCCAGAGACAAAGCTAGTGACAGATAGCTATCCTGCATGTAGATTGATAGATACTGCGTGGGGTCCTAAGTACCAAGCTTCCATTAGCAACCTTCAAACTATTTGTCCCTCACTTATATCCACTATTTGTTGTCAAGTCATTTCTTCTCCCCCCCCCTCTCAGGATATTATCAAAAATCGATGGCCTGTCAACGCGATCGTTCCTTAAAGTGTGAACGACCTGTAGGGCGGCTTTGTGTATTTATCATGGTATCCATGTGTGGGCTGGCGTTTCTTGAATTTGATTGCTTTAGTAAAAATACTTAATTCGGAACTCTTTGTTTTTAAATAATTATTTATTTATTGATGATGATTATCTGTGAATAGCACCATATTACTTTCTTATGTGCTGCTGGTGTATAGTTCGCCCACAAACAAAAGACCTAGAAGGGGCGTGGTTTTGCGGGCGGACTATAGTAGCTTCATTAAACGAAACTGCTCTAAAAGATCTAACTGAGTAAATAAACTAAGTCAGCTGGGTTGATCAGGCTGATTTAGGTTTTTATGATCCATGCGGTGGAAAAAAAAAAAAAAAAAAAAAAATGAAACAAATAAAGCATTTGTGCCAGGCTCTATGTGAGCTCTATATTTGGTCGTATATGTAAATATTTTCAAATAAGTCAATTCTATATTTACATGATGGCTGCCTTGTGAAAGTATATTTTTTCAAGTCACAAGCAATGTATAAGTCAAGCCGTAATCCCAAATCAGATAACATATGTTACACATAGAAAACGCTATGAACGTTTCCGAGCCCATGGAACATAGAATTCAAATTGATATAAACTTTCAAAATATAAAGAATTTTTATAGAAAATATTATGAGTATTAAATATTCAATCTAGGCAGGAAAAACGGGGTCAAACTAGAGTGGGTACCAGGGCACTCTGGCATACCTGGGAATGAGAAGGCTGATGAATTGGCTAACATAGGAGCATCCATGACACCTCTCTCGCCAGAGCCAATATGTGGAATTGCACCGGCTGTTGGCAGATTGAGCATCCGTAGGTGGGCTGAAGCTGAACACAAGAGGAAATGGAGCAGAAGTGCTACCCAGAGACAGGCGAAGAAATTTATGGTCTTTGCGGATAAGAAAAGAACGGATTCACTGCTTAATCTATGTAGAAGCAAGGTGAAACTACTGACAGCCCTACTTACAGGGCACTGCAAACTACGGAGACACCTCTACTCCATGGGACTCTCTAATACAACATGGTGCAGATTGTGCTCTGAGGACGACGAGACCCCATACCATATTGTATGCAGATGCACGACGCTGGCAGCCAAGAGGTATTTGCACTTCGGGACGGCGATAATTGATGATCCAAGGAGGATACCGGAGCTGAACATCACAACGTTAAGGAAGTTCATCTCTGATACGGGTCTGGCATTGTAACAGAACGACACGTCGGGTGGCACAATAGGTCCTGTAGGCCTCGGTGCGGTTCCTCGGTTAGCCGGGCACCTGCTTTTCTAAAATCTAAAATATTCAATATAAAATTTTTAATTAAAAGTTATTTCGAGTTATGCAGTAAATAATTCAACTTATTTGATATAATAATAAACTTTAACATTGTAAAATACAATAATATTTGTCATCATAATACTTGCTCCTTTTTGAACGTAAAAAAAGTTTATAAAGATTAGTTGACAGAATATGTCTAGAATTTTTATCAGTTTCTCTGTTATCTCTGTAGTTTCTAACGTATTTTTTCACTCAAACGGTCGGAGATGTCACCATTAATGTGATTTCGGTCGATCCTCCAAGTCTAAAAATATATAAAGATATACATGACAGTGAATCAACACAAACCATCCGTTCTAGAATATTTGGAACAAATTTCGTTGGACGGATTTTTGTGTACATATATATCCCAGACTATTCCTATAATATTTCCTACTACGACTTTTGATACATATGAGCCTTCAAACCACTTTATACATTTTCTGCTTTAAATATACATACATATAAATATGTGTATATATATATATATATAGCCAGTATATGCGGTAACACCATTCAACCTTATAAATTTTCCTTAAATGCATATATTGGCAGAATGGCTGATGATATGAAATGCATACTTGAAAAAAAAAACATATAAAAACCACGAGTCGGTCTTCATAATAGACGAGGACTCAAATATCCCGTTACCCAGGGCAGAACGGTAGTTTATATTACATTTCCATTGTCTGGTCCTTAACGGGTTAAAAGTGCCCCACGGGGGCTGGTGTCTTTCGGGACTCCGAGTAAGTACAGGACAACAAAAAAAGTGTACAAAAAGAAATCGGTCCGTCCAACTCCTTTGCTGCTCCCATCAGACCCAGAGGGTAATTTGAATCCTGGCCTAAATGATCCAAATGACAGAGGACACACTGAAAGAGCTCCCAGCAAAAAATACTAATAGAATCGGATACAGCAGCCCCAAGGCATTAGAAGACTCTTCTAGAGCAATTACTGGATGCTATGGCTTCTTCTTTCTTTCTGTCTGTCCTAACCTTTCTTCTTGCCATTATATTATATCATTCATGCTCTTATCAGCTTTCTTATCAAATGGTACTCCTAAGTAATATTTAAGTCAGAATTAAAATCCCAAGAATTTGTTTTGTGTGTTTTCGCCCTGACAGTATTAATGACGACTGACTTGATGACCCAATACGAATATTTAGTTTAATTTCTCATAGTTTTTTATTTATTTATTTTTTTAATTTTGTACAGCTTGTCAACAAATAAGCTATATCGTAGAGCTGTCTAGATGCCTTTATAATGCAAACAGCACATGGAGGGTGCACGCCTAATGTTGCTTAACCTCGGTGAAAGCTGGAAACTGTCTAATAGTTTAGGGAAAAAAACTGCCGCTGAAATTTTTCTGATTACAGGGTGTATCGCTAGTAGATTACAACAATCAAGGCGACAAAACTAGACCAAAAATGTCCAATTTACTTGAAAAAATTGTTTTTTATTTCTGATAAAATCAACATAATAAAAATTATATCAGTTTTTACCCCTCCCATTCTAATTACATAATGAAATTGAGAGATAATCTCAGCTCTTAGTATACCTTTGAAAATTTAATTAAAGTTTACAACTTTTGTGGGATTCGGTAGCTTGCAGGATTTATTTGAGAGGAGTAGTGATAATAATATATTATATGTACAATAATTTGCCACTATTTAATTATCTTTTTATTAATTTGATGTGAAATTTAATAATTTGAAGCTGCCGCCTCACAGTGGTGCTAAACGCCCGATTTTGGGAAAAAAACCTGTAGGTACTTGAATCTTTCTGGTTTGGTGTCGTTTTTAAGGTATTTTGTAGTGCTGAGTCGAATGAGACCACTGCCAATTCGCTAGAATTATTATTTCGGAAGATAAACGGGTTTTATAGTACGAAATCCGTGAAAAACAGCAAGTATACGAATTAAAAAAGCCACATTTTACTCAATTGGTAGAGATATGTATCCTTCCAAATGTATTTTTGAATGCTGAGTTGAATAAATTAACAAACAATGTAATACAGTTAATTGGTCTCGACGTATTTCTCTTTATTATAATTTTCGCTTATCTATATATATAAAAATCACGTGTCTGTCTGTTTTTCTGTTTGTTTGTTCCTTATACAAATCTACACCGTTTGACCGATTTTGACCAAACTTGGAATAATGGTAGGTCTTGATACGAGAAATCTCCTAGGCTAGGTCAAAAAAATCTACCAGCTGTCTGTCTGTATGTTTGTCCATTATACAAATCCACACCGTTCGTCCGATTTCGACTAAACTCGGTACACATGTAGATCTTAATCTGGGGAGTGTCGTAGGCTAAGTCAAAAACGTCTTATAGCTGTCTGTCTGTATGTTTGTCCCTTATACAAATCCACACCGTTCGTCCGATTTTGACTAAACTCGGTACACAGGTAGATCTTAATCTGGGGAGTGCCGTAGGCTGGGTCAAAAAAATCTACCAGCTGTCTGTCTGTATGTTTGTCCCTTATACAAATCCACACCGTTAGACCAATTTTTACCAAACTTGGTATACATGTATGTCTTGATACGGGGGGTGTTATAGGTTAGGTCAAAGTCGTCTAGGACTCACAGTTGGGAGGCCACGGGTTCATAACAGTTACAGATTCGTGTTATTAGATTTTAATAATACTTATTTGGTGTCTAATTTATTTAGGCTTTTCTATACGCAGAAAGTAGGCGTAGCATGGCACGCCGGGTAACGGCTAGTAAAGAATACATTTTGACATTTTTACATGAGATATTAGGTAGATCTCACTGTAAAAGTTCAGTTACTTGCTATCACAAAGTGTTCAACAACTCTCTGCAGAAAATAGTAACGGTAAACACATTTTTCGTAAAATAATCGCATCGCTTCATTTTATTAGGCTGTGCACACATACGGCCGAGTCCGGAGATGAAATTTATATGAATGCAACTTCAAAACATGTACTATTAGGTAACACTATGTGGAGAGCTCAGCTAAGTCCTTAGCTTATTTGGTTTTTCTACACCAAATAAACTAAGGATAATTGAGTTCCATTACAGATATCTTCACAACCTAAATGCACCACGTTCATGGTACATTTTGGCAAAAAAGAAAATTCGCTTAAAAGCTACACATACTCAAGAGACTTCCTGGGTAATATCAATTTTCCAGGAATAAAATAAGTGGTATAAAATATTGTTTTACTTTTCACTAAAAACATTGAGATTTTTACTCAGTGAGAAAACAGTCAACAAACTGACAAACCTATTAATACCATGGGGAAGCAATATTACAGTAGTATTCTACAACTAATTAGGTATAAAAAATGTTAGTTCATAGGCGATTGAACACCTTCGGTTTCGGAGTTTTTTTCCTTCTCGGCACCAGTGTGCGCCTCCTTGTGCCACGATCTATTAAAAACCCAAAACCTACGAATTTTTATACTTAAATGAACAAAATTTGCTTTTAATCACATTTTAGTACTTTCCTCCGAAGGAAATTTATTTAGGAAGCTATATGAAAATAAAAAATAAATAAATAAATTATTTAAAAATTCAGTTGACATCTGGATCTGTTTCTGCCAAAACATCATCGTAGAGTGTAGCTAAAGAGGCTATGCATTTGAATGCATTACAGAACGGGATCTAATTTTCTCCGACATATTTGTGAGCAGGGGTTGGCTGTGTGCAGATGGAACGTTAATAATGGACCGGTTTAGTTGCTTTGAGGAGATAGGGATAGTTTTTAAATCCATGTTAATGTTCTCACATGAAAATCCCCAAAAATGTAGCAGCCACCTTATTGCCGCACACCCGTCAATTGTATATATTAAATTGTTTTATATAAAACTTCGGGAAAGTTCGTTCAACCTAGACCTTTGTATTAATTGCCCTTACTACATTGGAGACAATAAGTTAGTTAGAGGGGTCTCCCGTGGTCTAGTGGCTGGCGCGCTAGAATCAAAAGCGGGAGATGGCGGGTTCGATCCCCACCGGCGCCAGTAATTTTCTCATCTCAGGGCTCGCTGAGAAAATTCCTGGCTGTACCCCGGATGTCGGCGCTAATGGCCAAGATTTGTCGATGCGCCGTAAAAAAAAAGAAGAAAAGTTAGTTAGAGCATGCGAATTTCGATTCTTTTTATTGCTTTTTTTTGTTATCTGAAAATTGTTAGGTACTATTTATTAATTATTATTTGATGAATATTCATGTATTTATTTGAACTATAAACAGCCTTATTCATTCAAACGAGCGTGTGTATTCCATAGTTTATTTTTAGTTTTCGGCGTTTTTTTTTTTTTTTGCACTTGCCGTATGATTCGTCGAACTTTCTGGTAAAACTAAAATGCATCGTATATATTTATACATATATATACTTTATTAGTATTATTTTAATAGCCACTTTCTGTCCCAGCTAAAAATCAATCAATGTTTATTAGAGTATTTACAAGAAGGGAAAAAGAAAGGGTTTACTTCTTGTTATATCTATCTCGGGGGACCGTGACCATGGTCCTGTAAGTTGATTGGTCAGCCCTGTCCTGACCACTGACCAATTACCAGGGGAGTATAGGCAATTCTAAGGGGTCGCTTCTAATCCCTGCCCCTTCGGCGGCTGGCCTATGAAGCCAATTAGAGCCTGTCAGAGAAATAAGGCTGCTCTCATTGGGCCTATTTCACAGTTTACTGTTTTCCGGAAAGCAACAGAACATGATAACACAACCATTTTTATCAATGTACATATAAATTATAAATATTTGGTTTCTCATTTCATTTTACCATGATGAAATGAAAACATGGCTGCTGACACACTGGCATCTCACCGCGAGACAGTAAAGGCCAAAATATGTACAATTTGAAATGTGACCCACCACTGACTAAAAAGTAGTTAGTGACAGAACATTTACAGCGATACCACGCCAAACTATTTATGACCAAACTATTTGCTGATGGAAGCCAATATGTAGTATACGTGATCTATTACCTAAAGAAGGGAAATTTACTAGACAATTTTTAACTTATACAACGTGTAATATTCATAAGAAAGAAAAACAAAACGCATCTAAAAGTAAATGAAAAAAAAAATGTTCGATAATATCCACAGATAAAGTTTTTGAATCCCTTTGAAAATAATACAAATTTAGCTTACACTGTATCTTATTGACACATCCTAATCTAATAAAATGTACTCTAAAACCTGACATTATACACTAATTTTAGAATATGTAATATTGTTTAGAACAAAACGTTGCCCAGAATGGTGTCAACTAGTTAGGAGAACTAAAATTTAGTAGTAATTATTGAATAATTGATTTTTTTTTTTTTTTTTTACGGCGCATCTACTACTTGGCCATTAGCGCCGTTTAATAATTGATATATAAATAATAAGAAAAATAAATAATAAGTAGATTTTAAGCAAATATATACCATTTATAGTTATTATATTGCCGAAAAAAAATGTACTTTATTAGTGATTAGCACTATAGATGTAATAACCTTTAATTTACATCAATATCCTGGAGGTAAAGGACACCATGTCACATATTTGTAATCGTTCAGGAGAGCCAACTTTCTGTAACCTTTTACTATCAAAGTTTGTTTCTTCCTTAATTATTGAAACAGTTTACAGAACATTTTCACATTGTTATTGGAATTATTGATCATAGACAAACAAAATCAAGTCCTCCATATGGTGTATTTTATCTCTACTAAAAAAATTTTGGTTTTCATTGTCTTATTTTCGTAGTTTATGGGACCGGAAAATAGTTCCCTATACCATAATATGAATCGAAAAATCCACATTAAGAACATGTTATTAAGTCAATTTAATAAAAAAATGGGCATGGTGTCCTTTACCTCAGGGGTACAGATATAATATATTATTATTATATGGTTTAGGCATTGCAAGCAAGATTGTTAATGAGATTACTACAATTTCGAGGCGATATCTGCTACCTTTGTAGAGAACAGGGTTTTATACATAAATTACCTAGTCCTTTTGCACTTAAAGAGCTCTCCTTACGTTTGCGGGATGCTACAGCTGATTCGGTTGCTAAGCAAGTTCCCTCCATCTCCCATTGACAGACAAACGGATAGGAAGTGTATAGGAGAGTGGAGACGTATCGAAGCGTGGGCAGATAAAGTGGAGCGTATCCGTGCTAGAACACCTCCAGCTGATAGCCTCCAACCCCCCCTCCTCCTGGTATCAATGCCTCCTTATCACACACACACGGATCGCTTGATCCTGTCCAAACCAGGGCTCTTGAGATTTCCGATTCGGTCACATCTCTTTTGGCTCAACGGTTTTCATGATAAAGAATCCATTTTTTGCCTTTTCTTTTTTCCATTGCCTTATTTCTTTGCCGGATTCGTCACGAGAATTTTTCGTGATACTGGTTATCTGAAGAAAGGGAAGGTTATTATGTTACTAATCATAAAAAATGTCAAACTTCTGAAATTATTTTTTTATTGTGCAACCGGTTCTAGTCCATTATCCCTGGGATATTTATAGGTTACCACCGTTTTATTATAGCATACAAGGAGGAACAGCGACTTTTCTTAAGCATGAGCACAGTCAATAAACCACAAATGACGTTCAAGCTAGAATCTAGGTTGTTAACCACTGTGCCACCACTCTTTTTATTTTGTAAGCAATTAGTAATTCTAACTGGGTTGAAACCCTTATAGAAATCAATATTTTTTCAGCTAAAAGGGCCGAAATACACTGAAAGCAGAAACAATTCACCGCCTATGTTCCTCGACGACTAGTTATTTTGAAGGAGCTGGCTCACCGAAGAACACACAAAATACAATTACATAAAAAAACTGTATTTTATTTTTCATGCCTATTTAAATTTACTGGCTAATTTTACTGCTGAAAAACTGAAGCACCCGCGGAGAAAGTGATTTGCACCTTCTGTGGAGCGAGAACAATCCTTCCGAATCTTGAAGCACTATTTTCTCCGATGAGATGGTTCTATCGAAATTTAAGAGAGAAATGTATTGTTAGGCTTTCAAATTGTCAACTTTCACTTACCATGATTTCTAAACAGTTTTTTTGATATTTAATGGAACATTCCCAACTTCCAAACTCCTCAAATCTGTTAATAAAATCTTTTTTTTTATCCTTCTTCTGTTTCAATTATTGTTAATTCCTGAAAAAAATATTATTAATCCGTCATTTTTTTACCTAGATGCGCATTATCCTACTGACATGCAAAAAGTGTGTAGTTTCATGATATAAGTAATTACATTCAGATATCGTGATTATGTGTTCTGTTATATTGACTAAATTTCCCAAGCAATCACCTTTTTTTATCTGTCCGATATTATTCGATTTATCATACCTCCTCGGAAGAGTTTCTGCTGAGTGCGTTCAATGTTCTCCAGATATCTTGAGAATTTAATAGAAAATATTTTGTCAAATTAACCCTTTAAGACCCAGTGTCTACACTTAGCCCGAAGCCACTAAAGAGACCGCCCCTCAGAGGGACCTCGCCCGTAATTTCGGAGTTTATAACAAGGACCCCGGATGTTCATGACCTGAGGCGGACCACGCTTTATTGGCTTCCATGCTTTGTTCATAAACTGTTGGGTAGAAATTCCATGTTATGCTTCAAAGGGGAATGGATAATCATAATAAAAAAATAAGTCCAACTGTCAGAAACTTACAAATATTAGCGTTTTTCTGTATAATGCTTATATCTGGGGTAATGTGAATGCTAAGTATATAATATTTCACCACCAATGAAACTAAACAAAAAACCTTTCGATATTTCAACCAACGTTTCACCCATCTGAAGTGGACCTATTGGAATTTACTGCCGAGCTAATTTTTTGGGGGAATCCGGTAAGTTTTCGAAAGTTCATTTTCCAATTACAACGTTTTCGCATTCTTGAAATATTCCACATTCTATACGAAAACCCCAGATCGCTCATCTACGATGATAGGATTTTTTGATGTTTTTTTTTTTTAAAACATCATCATTGTATATTGAGTCCACTTTGAAAGGCTTTATGGAGTGTGAGGAGGAAGTCTTTAGAACCTTTTCCAATCTTGTATGACTTCTGCCATCTTTGTTCCAATCGACCCATTTCTTGAAACTTATCTCACATTGTCTTACCACTTAGTTCTGCGTCTACCACTCCTCACTTCTCCTCTGCTTGGGCTCGAGAAGTTTCGCTAGCTAATCTGCGATCTTCCATTCTCAGGAGGTGCCTAATGTAAGCCATTTCAGTTCATTATTCTCTTCTATTACCACATTGGAAGTTTTAACATTGAGTTTCAAGCTAATTGTGGTGTGACGGATTCGGTCTTTTTTTTGCCCCTTAATATTCCTTAGAAATCTCATTTCCGAGACTTGTATTCGTGATTCATGCTTCTTTGATAGAGCCCATGATTCCGTAGAGTACGTCAGAACGGGGAGAAACGTTGATCTAAAAATTGCACGTTTTGTAGCTTTATTCACGTCCCACCTGTTCAGGAATCCTTTATTATTTATGTATGAATACATGTGATGTATATATACATATATATATATATATATATATATATATATATATATATAATATACATACTGATTCAAAAATCATTCTCAACACACAGAACTGGAAGTGGGCGGCATCGGATAGAGCTCGATGCTGGAAGCTCTTACAGGAAGCCAAGACCAACCTAGGGTGGTAGCGAGAATATGGAAGAAGATGAAAAGAAGTAAATGCAAAATTTAATTTGCAAAACATATGATGAATCAAAATTAACTTCAACGTTACATATTCCAACAGATAAAATTGACTAACCTCCCTGATTCTCGAACTATCCTTGGAAATTAACTTACAACCCAAATGATATAGTTTTCTGCACCATTTTGTTGGCTGTTGGAATAGCAACATTTTAAATATTTTTCCATGTGCTAGAATAATGAAATATTTCGAATTCGTACCCTAGAACCTAAATTATATTAAAAACACTTGAAAATGCTTGATCCTTAGTCTGTAAAGGGCTAAAAGTAATCTACTCAGCAACAATTGGCTATATTACAGCACGATCATTCAAAATATCTCGACTCTAATGAAGAGTAATCGATGAAAGATGGCTTCTAACAAGTTTTCTTATCACGCCTACATCAGATCTTTTTGTTATTTATTAGCAATGAATTTCACTGAACAGGTTAAGCTTTTAAAATTTAATAATGTTATATAATCTAAAAATAACGTGAATAGAATCCTTTTACATTTTACACTTATGTACGTTCCATGGCTTCTTATCACTTCCATTGTATCAGTACCTCGTGATTGTTTTAATTTAACTATACCAGTGTTGGGCAAAAATTATTCAGAATGGTGAATAATGATTAATGAATAAATTTATTATTTCATTCACGAATGGAGAATAATTACTTTTATTCATTATTCGTTATTCTGTGAATGAAGTTTATGTTTTATGCACAAATTATTCGAATGATCATTCAAAATAAACATGTTTTAGTGAATGTGTTGGTAGCCAGAAATACGTATATATATGTGTGTTTGAGTAGGATTATTCAGTAGACCAACTAGAAATAAATAATAACGAATGATGAATAATGAATGATGAATAACGAATAATGAATAACGAATAATTCTGTGAATAATTCATGATGTACTGTGTGAGTAAGATAATTCAGTGAATTATTAATCATTCACTAAAAATTTATTCGAATGATCATTCGAATAATAATTTATTCGAATAATGCCCAACCCTGAACTATACAATCTGAGCTAATGTTGTACCAACACAATCATGAGTATATTCAAACTTCTTCAAAATTTCATGCAACTCGATTAAAAATTAGCTGTCTTTTAAAAAACGATAAACGGTATATGTATACTGCCTCTACCCATGTGAGTAATTGGCAGCTCTATGGTATTATATTTCATGATATAGACTGATGTCTTTATTAAATTTTAGTACTTTTTGTACTGTCCTTTCTTCATCCATTAGGACTTCTGCCATACTGTTATTCTGTGTCCTTGGTCGGTTGTGTCCCATGCATTGTGTCTGGAAATGATGAACACTTAATTCCTCATGGCAGAGTTTACAGGTGGGAGGGTAAAGTCCTGTTAGAAAGTAGGTATGCGTTATTTTGGCATGATCAATTCGTATTCTTGCCAATACCACATCCTACCTTTTGTTCAATCTTTCAGGATAAAAATAAAATGCATAATAAACTGTATTATTTGTATTTGTATATAAAATTGTCTTTAGGTGTATAATACTTCTTCTTCTATGAAGAAGTAGTTTAGCAACCGAAGAAGAATATTATCTAGAATTGGTATACAGTGAAGTGAAGTAAGATTGAGCTTCATTCGGTGGAACTGATGAAGACAAATTGTCTTTAGGTGTATAATACTTCTTCTTCTATGAAGAAGTAGTTTAGCAACCGAAGAAGAATATTATCTAGAATTGGTATACAGTGAAGTGAAGTAAGATTGAGCTTCATTCGGTGGAACTGATGAAGACAAATTGTCTTTAGGTGTATAATACTTCTTCTTCTATGAAGAAGTAGTTTAGCAACCGAAGAAGAATATTATCCAGAATTGGTATACAGTGAAGTGAAGTAAGATTGAGCTTCATTCGGTGGAACTGATGAAGACAAATTGTCTTTAGGTGTATAATACTTCTTCTTCTATGAAGAAGTAGTTTAGCAACCGAAGAAGAATATTATCTAGAATTGGTATACAGTGAAGTGAAGGAAGATTGAGCTTCATTCGGTGGAACTGATGAAGACAAATTGTCTTTAGGTGTATAATACTTCTTCTTCTATGAAGAAGTAGTTTAGCAACCGAAGAAGAATATTATCCAGAATTGGTATACAGTGAAGTGAAGTAAGATTGAGCTTCATTCGGTGGAACTGATGAAGACAAATTGTCTTCTCCGTTTTCGATTTACATCAAATAGTTATTTGTCAAGTTGGCTTTGCGTTAGTCTGCTCTAGTCCTGTTCTCAGCAAGACAAAAATCCTTTATTAGACTTTGTATGGTTATAGCTAAGGTTTTGTTTCAATGTATCTTATTTTGCCATCACATTTTGTATTATCATGTATCTTATTTTGCCATGCTCTGACAGAACACTGAACTACAAAATCTAATTTGAAGACATCTGCCGAATAACCAGTGGTTTTTAGGCATATTACTGTCATTTTGAAATTTCTGTTTATGGGAATAAGTGAATCATATTTTTCGTCAATGCAGGTTCATTAGACCATAAAGGTCTCATCTTGAAGGAGTAAAATTTCCATTTTAAATAAATCTTCTAGGCTCAAAAGATCGATTTAAGATTTCGATCTTCAATATGGATCGGTCTTTCTCGTTTACTTACAATTACTTACAAAATTCATATTCCATTTCGATTCGCTTTCAAAAATCGCTCATCTTTTTACCTGCGGAATGTTACTCCAACTTTCTTCGATTGTGTTCTTGTACAATTGGTAAATCGAAACGCCGAACAAGTAGGCATTTTACACTCAATAATTATTCCTGATTAAAATTATTATAGTAGTACACCAAGGGGTCTCCCGTGGTCTAATGGCTAGCACCTTGGATTCATAAGCGGGAGATGGTGGGTTCGATTCCGAACCTCCGGCAGGAATTTTATCATCCCACGGCTCGCTGGTAAAATTCCTCGCTGCACCCTGGATGTCGGCGCTAATGACCTAGATGTAGATGCGCCGTAAAAGAAAAAAAAAAGAAAAAAAAAAAAAAGTAGTACACCAACTAAAAAAAACAACTAAACATTTTTGAGAGATGTGGCCAACCAATATGGCCGCCTTCGGGTTTGTTTACGCGACAGGTTTTTTCCAAAACATCCCCTCCCCTCCTTTCATAACTTCATAATGATAACAGTCTATAACTTGGACAAAATGTAACCGTAAAGCCTGATTAAAAGTTAAAACGATTCTTGATGTATCGATTTATTATCGGCCTTTGGAGATCGATTTTTTTTTTTTTTTTTTAAATCGGCCCTTGGATATTGATTCTTTAAAAAGATCGGCCCTTGGATATCGATTCTTTAAAACGATTGTCCCTTGGAGATCGATATACCGTGTTAAAAAGATCGATTCAGATCGCCCATCTTTAATTTAAAATATTTTGTTATCGCCAAAGATGAGAAAAGGAGGAGTTGCGGACACGAAGGGCGAACTCGACATCGGGTCAATTTTTTTTTTCTCACCATCCGAATCTAGATGCTCGAGAAAATCTACATGTATATTTATCATGTTGAGTTTGCCCTTCTTTCCCTCGCAAAATACTGAGACAATGAAAACAAGCAGGCTGGAAACTGAAAACTCTATACTCCACTACCGATCCGCGATTTTATTTATATGATGATATAAATAAAATGCTCTTTTCGTAAAAATTGAAGTTCACACTAATTAATATATAATTTGCTTATTAATAAACAAACAATGAGACATACCACATCGAAAACATATTATGAATATACTCGTCCTCTAATTGAGTTACTTGATCTTTAAATGTATTGTATCTTAGGCCTTTTAAGGATCAAGCTTTATATAGGGAAGATAAAATAAAAATGAATGTTATTACTGTTAATTTCGAGTTCGAATGTAAATCTTATTGGCCCTTTATAGATAATACTAATAGGGAATTTGTAAAAATACAGCAATAAAAAAATAAATAAATATGTTCAGTGGATTTTTTTTTTTTTTTTTTTTTTTTTTTTTTTTTTTTTTTTTTTTTTTTTAGTGTCTCACCTTAATCAATTGGAAAGGAAAATACAACATATTGAAGAATTTTCTGAGTTATTTGGTTCTCCACGTCACTGGCCATTATATTTCCGAGAACTTATTTTTTGAAATTATATGAACCACGTCAACAATTTTTTTTTTTTTTTATAAAAATGGCATCCCTATTTATAGTGGGATTAGATTAATTTATATATGTAATATTCACAGCTTGCCCTCAACAAGCTTATGAAATGACTTATACGTACGGCCTACCTTTTGTTGAGTTCGCCTTTCTTATAAATGAATAAACAATAATATGAATATAAGTAATTAATAGATGAAATTGTTAAATTAATTTAGAGTAAAGGAAATATATTTTGGTAAAATTTTATACAAATGAAGTCCATTTCGAAAGCTGCTTTGTATTTATTTTTGAAATAGCTTTTTAAAGAGACCTCCCTGTATTTATTTGCTGTTGGCCAGGATTTCTAAGTAGACCAGCTTCAAGTTGTGTTCGTGGAATTCCTCCTCTGTACAAACATTGTGCTACGTTACAAAGGGAAGCTGAGAGCTAAGCTCTAGCCTCTAATCTGAGGGAGTGCAAACCTTCTCCAATCAGACCTCTGCTTTTACATTAGTCAATCCGTGTTTGTCTTGCTTTGCTTGGTCGCTGGTCGCTCTTGGTGTTAGTTTGTGGTCTTCCTTCTACAACCTTGGTGTGTTTTGCGGTCTGCTCCTTTGTTCCCATGTACAAACTGGATGATTGGACGATGCCTGGCTATTTCGAATTATATTTTACAAAACATCAGGGGATCAATAATGATGATTGAGTATTTATTTATATTTTAAACGATTATATTTTCATAACTGTTATTATGACACTTATTATGTAGGCTAGTATTTAAAGCGATGATCAGCTAAATGGATATGTGACACTACCAGTGAGGGCCACGTCATGACTGGAGCTAAGAACAATACCACTAACCATTTAGTTTTTATTGTAATTTATGGTACCAATATACCACTATTAATTGCAGTCAAGTAAACAGTAAAATATTTTGTTTAGGATTTTCAATTCCTGTTTCAAGTCACCGTTGACTCGAAACGTTTCTACCTACCCAGTCAGAGTATTATATATATATTTTTATTTCTTTACTGAATATTATTTAAATAACCTGTATTATATGGGGCAAGGTTAGTTCAGTGGTAGACCACTGAAAACCCGTTTTTCATGAATAAAAAAAAAACAAAAGAAAAAAAAAAAAAACTATAATTTTGAAAATAGACAAAAGCTTGAGTATCTCTGTTAAATACAAATGGCGTGCAGACTTTAACCCATTCCAGACAACGATTTTTTTTCGAAAACGGTCCCCAGGAGCCAAATTTTTTTCTTCATGTTTACAATGGAAATATCCCAATTCTTAAGTGAATTCACATAGATAAGATCATTGCACACCAGGTGTGCAACTCGCTCCTCGGAAAAAAAGAAAATTATTTTGAGAGCGGATCGGCCACATTTGCAATGTAAGGTAAGATGAAAATACAGATCATTTTTAATTTTATGTTTTTGATTTCCAGTACTTTACAGATTTTATTAATCAAAGAAAAATCATATTTTGTCAACTAGCTTACTCAGAATAACTGATAATTGCTTATTACTGTTATTGCACACACTGTGTGCAGTCCGTCTTATAGCCCCGGAAATCTATTGCGCATACGGTGTACAATCGGTCTCGAATGGGTTAAAGTTATAACATCTGAATGTGGGTCACCCTGTACATTTGTCTGTTCGACCTCTTCTTTAATAGGTTGCTTTTTAATTGCATTTAAATATAAAAATAATATTTTAGTAAAACAAGGAGAGAAAATACTATAATTGTATTAGTGTCCTCCTAGAGCAAACATTGAGAAGAGCAAACATTTGAAAGGAGTAATTTCCCCTTAGGATACTGTCAGTTTCCTATTTTGGTGCCTAAATTCTTACTTCTTAGATTTATTTTTAACATTTTTACACGTGTATACCTTTTTTAACGAACGAGAAAAAAAAAACATTTACTGTATCTATTCTAAGTTTTCCAAATTTCACTCGGAAGAGGAATGGGAACGCTTTAAGATGATGATGATAAGAGCCGGAATTCATTGAGAGGAGATCGTTGACCGTTGATGATGCAAGGTAGGGATTGTCGGGGTTCGGTCACTGCTACTTAATAAAACTACATTTTATCGTAAAAATGGTTTTATTGTGCCAACGTTTCGGCTTGAACTTCAAGCCTTCATCAGGGCTGTATAAACAAGTAGGACAATTTAACACTAATATATACACATATCTATCTAAATATACCTAACATATATATATATATATATATATATATATATATATATATATATATATATATATATATATAAATATACACATACACATATACACGCACACAAATGTACATATATATGCCCACATACATACCATTGGTACCATCATTTCGTGTATCAAGTCAGAAATGATCCAACATCAGTGAGGAATAGTTCTCAACCTTCCCATCGGTAAGCCCATATTGTCGTATTCTAATATCTGCTTAATTTCTATAGTAAATTGTTGTTCTAGCTGTACATTACGTTTATATGTTGTTTCCCCATATGTGTATGTATGTGGGCAGATATATATGTACATTTGTGTGCGTTTTTATGTGTATGTGTATATGCATATATATATATATATATATATATATATATGTTAGGTATATTTAGATAGATATGTGTATATATTAGTGTTAAATTGTCCTACTTGTTTTTACAACCGATGAAGGCTTGAAGTTCAAGCCGAAACGTCGGCACAATAAAACCATTTTTATGATAAAATGTAGTTTTATTAAGTAGCAAGCACCGAACCCCGACATTCCCTACCTTGAGCCGGAATTTTATTTTACGCCCCTTTCGAGTTGAATTTTTATATTAATTTATAAACTAATTAATAAGAATGCATTTCTTAATGGTTTTATTTTGTATGGATAAGTTACAATCTTTGATGAATAATCTAGTGGATCATAAACTTTGCAACAAAAAATAAAATAATAAATAATATTTTTGACCTGCTTCCATTTCTAGCTTCATGCTATCTCAATTTATTTTAATTTCAAAGTAAGTAGTCGGCAGAGCTTATCAGCGAAACGTCATAGATACGGTACGTTCCGTTCGTGTGTGGAGTGGCAAATGTTGTGACGTTAGGTGAAACGAAATAATTTCCCTAGTGACAGGTGGATGTCGTGTCGACCAAGGCTCCCTAGCGTGACACGCCAATATACGATATGGGTAAATTACGGTATCAACATACCTCGCATTTTTTTACCCTCTGATTTATCAAGAGCTCATTTTTTCCTCTATTTACTGAATGGCTTGATTAATTTTCCTACGGAAAGGTCCAATGATAAGAATCTGATACCGCCAACATTCGCGTTTGTATATTTCTGTATCTAGTCACACAAAGGCAAAATTTAAACTGGAATGAGAGAGTAAAAATATTTTGAGACAGATATATTAAAAAAAAAAAAAACTTTTTCTGGTATAGAATTTCGAATAGTATTTTGGGTAACAAAATTCTAGTGGTTTTGCGTTGATAGGCTTGCACGTATACTGCCTGTAAGTATTATAGCGTAGGGATAATAATGCAAACATATTTAACGCGAAATTTGTAATGGTTTTGGATAAAACTAGTTTTTATAACTAATTTTCGTTATGAGTACTCAGATGCGACGAGAAATTTTTGGATTTTCTAAATCCGAAACTTTACTAAATTGCAGGTTAGAAATATAATCCTTAATTATTGGTCCTTACAAAATAAACATATGTTTCAAGCTACTAGAAACCCATGTCATAATTACACATTAGTTAAATATTTTAATCCTCTTCCTGTAGAGACCGAGAGAAAATTATTATTCCTTAAATACTACACTAATATATACTATAAATCTATTCTATATATTTCCTCAAGAATTATCTACAAAATATATAAAATAAACTAGATTCGAAAGTTCAACTCTACCTTCGAAGGTACATACGAACCATCACAAAGACCATCAAAACTTATCAAACTCAATTTAAATAGCCTTGTCCAAATTTAAATTAAACGGTTAACATTTAGGTACATAATAATATGCCTAATACTAACACTGAAACTAGTACAATTATCGTTTCTTTTCTTTTTTTTCTCTTTTCTTTCTATTATTTCATATTGCAGTTTATTTATTCCAATTTTTTTTAGAAATACTTTAAATTTTTACATACATAAACAACGAATTCAGCATAAGAAATTTTTTTTTTACACTATATAATACGTAACTCCGTTCAAACTCATTCGATGCCACACACTTCGTTATCTGCTAATACCCATACTTTCGGAGCAGATTTATTTAATAAATAACTATGTAATGTGTATGAGGGCTCATAGCTTCAGATGCGAAGTCCTTATAATAAATAAATAAAAAATAAATGCTTAAGACTTCGAAAATGTTATTTTCGTCACTTTGAACGGTTCTTTGTCTTTGTTTTCCATGTTTGTTGTTTTTGTGGTTGTCTTTAGCAGTAAAATGAATTTTCCAGTAATATAAGATAAGTTAAATGAAAAAGAAATTGTTGTTTTTTGTAAATGGAAGAGGCAGAGTAAGGTATTTTCTCTACTGTATGTTATGGGCAAAATTAGGATAAAAATTTCACTTTTATTCATGAAGACCTTAGAGAAGGGTCTCACAGTTTCCACAAATTATTTAACTATGTTTCCAATTATTTCAAGGTTTCCAAATGACTTGTAGGGACAATAATGTTACAGAAACGCGCTAAGATGACGCAAGTCGTACTTTTTTTCTTGACCATTAATGCTTTATCTGATCTCCGAACGGTGATGAGCAAGTGCGAGGGAGATAGAAACAATCAAATTGTTTCTCTCATATTTTAGAAAAAAAGTTCTTCGATTTCACTTCAATTATCTTTATGATCAGGAAGATGGAACGGCATCCATACCCGACATATCTCGGGCGTGATCCTTAAGCGGTTTTTTCAATGAAACAATAAATCGATATTGTTGTATTTGCATTCTTTAATTGTAAATTTCCGAATATAAAGTTGTGTAAGCGTGTAGGCAATCATTCGACAACTAAAACGCACACCAAACCTCTGAATCTATGGGGACAAGCCTTTCTTTTAAAAATCCCTGCGACATTTTTCTAATTTCAAAAAGTATATGAAGAATAAGACACTGCCACTCTTACTTTAAGATAGATTTCCCAGAGGACAAAATAAATGACTTCCCCCAAGAAATGACGCTTCCAATTTAGTCTCCTTTAAATTCTAGCAGAATGGGGGGGGGGGTTAAGAAGAAGGATAAGGAACCAACTTCAAATGTACAACTGTATATATACCTCGAGACAAATGATAATATCTCCTCCCACCGGAAAAAAAGTTTATAATTTCCATTCTGTAATAAATCAAGTTGGCAAACTTAACCTCTGATATAAGGGAAGACAAATTTCAGGCATTTAATTCTTTTTTTTTTTACATAAAGCATTTGAATTTCAATTACACCTTACCTAAGTGGCATTAGTTTTTCCTCACTGCTTAAATCATAAAACGCCTACGTAGGCCTTTATCTGAATACGAGTTTAAATTCAGAAAATTTAAATTTACATAAATTCTTTGTGGAATTTCTTTAAAGAATAATAAATAAATAAATTAATTAAATAATACTTTCTTAGTTATACAATATAACCTCCATCTCCTTTGGAGAAAAATGTGCTTGCGCCCATGAATAAAGTTTTGAATGATGTCATCACATATATACAGGGTGGTCCCGAAGGAAATTGCCAAACTTAAAGAGTGTGTACGCCAACTGAAATGTAGTTGAATGCTACCAAGGAGACATTTTTACTTGCATTATTTTCCTAGATATAGGCATTTCCGTTTTTTTTTTTTTCTAAACGATAATATTTGACCATTTTTGCGCTATTTGTCATTCACGCTATAGGGAAAATTTAATTCTGATGACATTTTCAAAATCTGCATTACATTTCCCATGATCTCACGATCCTTGTGCAAACATTTCTCAAACAAAACTTTTTTTTCATATAGCCAGTATTATTTTCTAATTTAAAAAAGTTCTTTTTCACTTTATTTCACGTGGTATGTACATTATCTTTACTATTTCATCTAAAGCGCAAAAATGGTAAAAAACTAGCGTTTAGACAAAAAAACGCCTATATCTAGGGAAATAATGGAAGTAAAAATTTCTCCTGTGTGGTATTCAACTGTTCTTTACTCGGCCTACACACCCCTTAAGTATGGCGATTTCAATCGGGACCACCCTATATATATATATAAATATATATATATATATATATATATATATATATATATACATATATATATATATGTATATATATATATATATATATATATATATATATATATATATATATATATATATAAATGGGTATTTGTGGTTATTTATTAACTTATTTAGGGCGCAAGTAAAATTAATGACCAATAGTATTTTTAAAAAACTATTAAATTATGTACTATTAATGAGGAGGAGATGGTTAGTCGTCAAGGTGATGAGCAGTCAGGGAATAGTTGGGATTCGGTTAAAAAACCTCAATACGATTTTTGTAAAAAATCTGTAAAAAAGACTTTTCGGCTACTCTTTGGTAGCCTTCCCCAGCTAAAAGACAAAGCAAATATGCAGAATTTATAAAGAGAATAATTAAAGCAATAAAATAATATGGTAGATCTACACGTCTAGTTACATATACCCTGGAAAAATCTAGTTTCTTTCCATATTTCCACCATAGTCATTTAACTGCTGGCTTTGGTCTTTCTGCGCCCCTGGCAGTCATTGGTATGTAATATTGTAGTTATTATTAAAGATTAATAATATCATTATTGTCTGGTCATGGTTGTACTTATTTCATTTTAAAATTTTTGATCGTCTGTCCATACTCTGAACTATGAAAAAACTGGTGTTCACTTAACTGATTTGTATTTTTAGATATACCGTACTCCTTTATTGATTTAATTAACCTGTTTATTAATTCTGCAATTCTCTTTTTGTTTTCTTGATGACGAAAGCTACCAATGAGTAGCCGAAACGTACTTAATACATGATTTGGAAGCGTAGATCGTCGGGGTTTCGGTCAGTGTTCTTATTCAATAAAACACATTTTATTTGCTAAAATGTATATTTATTGCCGCCAACGTTTCGGCTTGCTATACAAGCCATCTTCAGGGCTGTAAAAACATATATGGTATAACAATCGTAAGGACAGAAACAATAACAAAAAACAACAAAAAAAGGCTAGAAACATTAACATATGATTTGATTCATTGTTTTTGTAAATTGAAAGACATGTTGGAATAATTTCTATTACTAGTCACTTCAATTCTGCAAGTACATGACGATTAATTACACACACTCACACACACACACATATATATATACACATTAAATAAAAATTTATAAATATAAAGTTCAGTGCCTATCTGATGGTGTACTATTTTATGTGATGCTCATTACGATTAGTGCACTTATTATGCGCAAAATATACTTAATCAAGTATGCTGCTATTGGTACATTTCTTCTTGAAAGAGAAAATCAAGTAATCTCATTAACCATGAGTTGTAGAAACAAACATAGACTGTGAATCAGAGTTCTTCTTCTTTTCTACCTTAAAGAGCCTGAAGAGTGTCGTAAAAGTGTAGCGAACATTAGTCAGAATCCTAAAAATAAGGAAGAACTGAAGGGGAGAGACTCAAGTGCTGATCACGTACAAGAAAGGACTCACGTATGTTCCCTGCGTGACGCCCCCAAACGCCATCCCTTACAGTCACTATATCATTTTTAGTTCTTTCTTACTCCATAATATTCCTTATTCGGACCAGTTGCTCCCCATGTCTCTATCCTCGTGGACTATTTTGGCCCCATTTTGATTTGGTCGTTCCTACATATTTATAAGACTCATAGATTCTCAACTAACGATTCTACAAAAAGGAATTGCAATGAAAGTTAGTCAATCATTGACATGTTTCTTTTATTTTATTTTATTTCTACTATTGAGATTAATTTAACTGATAATTCATTTATATTAAATAGCTAATAGGATATACTTTCATTTTTAGGAGATATTGGAAAATATTTATTCTTTATATTATATACTTATCTTCATTAAATTTAGAAAATGTAATGTATGCAGAGAATTTTGCTGCCAATTTAGGGTTGCGTACAAATATATTCTTTTGTGACAACCTTTTTCATTTTGCACTAAGTCCTTCTGTAACATTTGGCTAAAGAAGATTTAAAAAAAATAAATAAGTAGAATAAAAGTCTTCTCCGATGTATTTTTAAATTACTAGAATACGGTTGAGAAATCGTAGCAACGGTGTTTCGGATGTACTTTCCAGAGAACGTATTTATTTAATATTATTGCGGGGGGGGTTCTTAAATTTGTTAAGGGATCATTTTTTTTTCTATGCAACTAGCTGCAAAAGTATTAAAGTACTTTTTTTTATCACCTAAAGTAGGCGTTAATGTTAAATAACAGAAGGAGTATTATTTCTTTGGGAATGTATGTGTGTATAAATATATATATATATATATTTGAATACATTTTTTAATTAATCATGATCTCAGAGTTCCATATCACATAACCATGAAGTTATCCTGAGGCACAAAGTTCAAAACGAATAAAAAAATAAATGAATTTCTAATGTATGACCATTTGGCGAAATAAAAATTATTTAAATTATGTTAACAGAAAAATTAGCATTTTTTCTGTCGTTATTGAGTAAAAATAAAATGATTTTTCCCTCTTAAAAAGTTATTTAGTTATAGTTCCTGGTCTGTGCTTTCCAAATTCTACTAGGCTTAAGGAAGATATGGTATAGCACCATGAGGAGGCATTCCATGTAAGTTGGACTTTTTTATGTCTGGAAAGGTTAGTCATTCCATCAGATTCATTTACAGCCGACTTATGACAGACAAATGTTATTTTCGAGTTTTTCTCATAGCGGCAGTAAAAAAATATATCCATCATTTCTTGCTTATTTATCAAAACGATCAGGAGTCATGAATTATTTTAGTTCATCGGTCCATGTATAATTTATGACGGACATGGTATGACTAATGCAGCAGGCAGCCTTAAAGAACCCTGTTAGCCCACAGGTATAGTCGCAGGTCAAAAATTCCTTTGTTATGTAGAATCGTCAGATCCCCTGGATAGAGACTTGGAAGATAGGTTTGTCTACGCCGACATTTTGTAGACAATGTTTGCTCGAAGGAAGCCATTATATGAACAAGGTGGCTTTGTGTTTAGTACAATGGAGAAGGACAATATGCGATTTTACAGTTCCAGTTTGATAAGTTGTTAGATAATACGAAGTAGTGGGGTTGCATAGTTAAAATTATTTTTATGCGTATATTTACTTTAAATTAGAATAGTAGCTGCAAAATCGTGCTTCGTCACGGTAGATAAGTGGTTACTTTAGTACGTTAAATGAATCGATCCATGCAAAAAAAGCTTTAGTCCATTTTTTTCCAAACATGAGTTAGTGATGGATTTGTTGTCTCTGACGGTCATTACACATTTCTATGTTAAGAGGCCTTTTGTCCAATACATTGTTGCCATAGAAACACATGTAGCAAAAAAAAAAAAATCATTAATTAACGGCATTGTATGAACTTTATATCCTGCAACTATTTCTTACACATACATTATATTAAACCTTATATTTTGCAATGAGGTACTCGTTAGGCTGTTCCATGCAAGAACAGCTTCAGTCCAAGCACTATTATTAAATTTTAATAATATAATGCATTTGTTAGTAATCACCAATGTTATCAGTATGGGCTACTCAGACAAAAAAAAAAATAGCACAATAATAAAACAAATGAAGGGTGTAGACAGTTTTTTTCTCGTTTTCTCAAAATTACTGGTTATGGGCTGAAGCTCGTTTTGCATGGATCGATTCAAATAATGTAACATCAAAATTAATGCTACTATGTATATAATTTTGTGGAGTTTATTATTGCACGGTTCCAGCCATGCTATATGTTATTCATCAATTTATAAGTAATCAAAGTGTAATGTTTCTGGACATTGGGGCGCTCCGGACCAGTGTCGAGAAACAGATAACCCATTGTCTGATTAACAGCGGACGCACGTATTCCCGGAGGCGCATGGCGTAACACTGACTGCTTGCGATTTTACGATATTCATTTTAGTTAAGTTCTGTCAACATTTGTTGTAGTATATTTTGTTAGATTGGGTTGGTAGATCATATTCCGGACTTGAAATTAATGTAAAACAAAATTATCTATTATATATTTTAGGGTTGGTAAATTAGGTTTTGCAGGGTTTGTATTTAGTATAGGTTAGGCATTTCTTTCCTTCATAGCCTATGTTTCGCGATGACAATTACTAAAGTCCAAGGTCAGACACTAAAAGTTGTGGGTGTGGATCTAAGTATTAGCTGTTTTTCGCACGGTCAGGTTCATGTGGCTCTTTCACGTGTTAGCATTCCTTGCAGCCTCTATGCTTTGATGTCCGATGACTATACGTCTAATATCGTGTATAAAGAAGCATTACTGTGAAGTAGATTTTTTTTAATACCGATACGACGGTGTTTATAATCCAAAATAAACCAAAGGATATATCCCCCAAAAGCTGCCTAAAGTGACTATTCCACGCGGATTAAGTCGTGGATTACAGTTATCAATCTGTCTACCATCCACCAGAAAAAAGGAATCATGCATGATTGTATGTAATAGAAACTTTTTAAACTAGACACTTTTCTCCGGCTAAGGACTATCTAAGCAACTATTAAAATAGGAACTTTTCCTTATTCGTCATCATAAAAATAACAAAAAGTGCATTTATTGTCGGTAAGGCAGTTTGGCGTAGCGTGTACGCTCGGAGGGGGGTAGGAAACGTCGGTGGGGTAGACGATCATTAATTCCTGCGATCAGTGGACCATCCATCTCCCAGGATCCTTCGCCATCAATCAACACTTGGACCTTTTGTTAGCCCTTTCTGGAGGGGGGAGGTTTTTTTTAATGCAGCCGTCTTCAGATAACGATCGACACTCGAAGGATAAACCAATGAGAAAGTAATACTTGCTGTCCAGGTGGTCATGCATTCCTGCATCAAGTATACATATATATATATATATATATATATATATATATATATATATATATATATATATATATATATGTTCTGGAGGACCTGAGTTCGTAACTCAAGGACGCACTAAAGAGTTTATTTACTAGTGATAAGGATCGGTGTCTATGCCACAGGCAAGTGCTCAATATGGAGTGAATATTTAATTTCAACCATGTATAAGAGTAATTTCACTAATATTCTAAAAACAATTATAATTATGATGGTAAACCGCTTTATTTCGACTTTCCATTAGCCGAAATTAATGGGACCAATTCTTTAAAAATCTTTCTTTTAATTAGTTTTTTGATTATTCTATGGTCTTATATTTATCCTATGCATTCTTCTTCGTAAAAGCCTTTTATGACAAGTAATTTGGAACTCATATTTATAACACGAGGGGAATTTCCCCAAAGCCTTTCTGCCACGTGGGCTACGGATCCTTTTGAAATTCATTGTATATATATATATATATATATATATATATATATATATATATATATATATATTAACCTATTATTAAATTTATTTGCATATTATTTCCATTATTGAAATCCCAAAACACTTTTATAACCTAAAGCGTTAAGATGTTATGGTAATTGAGTTTTCTCCTAGGATTTAAAAAAAAAATAAATGAAAAAGTCATGTTAAGCAACGGACTATTAATAAAAATAATTGTTTTGTAATAATTTCAGATGTATCACTTTGAAAACGCAACAGGAAAATAAAGAATGTTTAACAAAATAAGATATACTAACCAGTTAAAAATATTACTAAGGTCAACCTAATTGGCATATATATATATATATATATATATATATATATATATATATATGTATATATATATTCGAATTAATGTTTTGGGTATTTTTTACTTTACCCACGCCAGTTACGTTTTAGAATAACGTCATAATATTTCGTTACAATATTGTAACAGGTGTTGCTAGGCTACATAAAGTTTATAGATGAAAGAGTTTATAGATTATAAGACACGTTGAAGTTGTGTTTGTTGTGCTGAGTTGAAGTTGTCAAATAATGAATTTGATTAAAAAGCTTAATGACCTCCGGAATAATCAACCATTTGTATTTTCAATTTTTTTTTGTTTACATTTGTTGAATAAATAATTTATTTAAACTAATTATTAGTTTAAACATCAGTTGTTCATAACTATTAACTTAATGATACGATAAATAACTGTTTTAGTAATAAAAGTAACTGGTGTGGGTAAAGTAAAAAAGACCCGATGTTTTACAGTAAAAAAATGAATACAATGATGACTAACTCCCTAAAGCCCAAGTAAAATTATTATTCTCGGTCAGATCAGAGTATAATAAATGATGAAGCGGCGAACCTCAAGAGCTCTTCATGAATTATTTTCATCTCATTAGAAACATGATGTCTGTTCTTCAGATACACCCCCAGTGAGTAATTGCCTTCTCAGAGAACAGGAGTAAGTAGGAATGACAAGCCTTAGGTTGGTGGGAGGGAGGAGACTTGAAGATTAGCCACACAAAAGAGGGCAGGGATGATAGAGATAAGGCGACGTTCGAGGGGTTTCTCCCTACACGCTTGGTACTCGGATATAAAGGAGGGATGGGATGTGCAAGAATTTGAGGCGAGATTAGGGTTTTTAGGAGCAGGTAAGGTGTGAGAGTGGATGGGTAAGCAGAACGAGTTGATGAGAGGGGGAAGGTGCTGGTGTAGCGGGGGAGAGAGAGTGAGGCAAAGACAAAGTCTTAAGGGGAGAGAATATGCGAGAGAGAGAGAGAAAGAGAGAGAGAGAGAGAGAGAGAGAGAGAGAGAGAGAGAGAGAGAGAGAGAGAGAGAGAGAGAGAGAGAGAGAGAGAGAGAGAGAGAGAGAGAGAGAGAGAGAGAGAGAGAGAGAGAGAGAGAGAGAGAGAGAGAGAGAGAGAGAGAGTACTTAGGCTGGCACGTGGTAAAATAATTAATCATGCCTACGAAGCCTTGGTACTGTTGGCTGAGAAGTCTTGTGCTAACTTGTCATGTATCTTGAGGATCCAGCTTTGTCTTCATCTTTATACAACCAGTCTCTTATTCGCTAAATCACAGTTTCTTATAAATTAGTTGATTCATTAGCATTAAGTACTTTTTTTCTAAAGAGTCGACGGTGCTAATGTTTCCAAAAATCTATTGAGATGAACTACTTCAGTGATCCCTCCTACATCATAATCTTTAGCCAGAAATAAATATTAACATTGTTTCACGATTTATCTATAAATATAAATTTGTGTTACGAATTCAGAATATTGTTCGGATGTTTGTAAAAATGTATATTTAGAACACCTTGGCATGCTCTTTGCAGCCTTCTTCGGCTAAAAATAAACAGATATACAGAATTAACAAATAGATTGATTAATTATGTGTATTTGTTTGTTTAGAAACTTTTCTAAATATAGATTTTTCTGATAACATGACTGTTGGCGTTAATAGCCAAATTGTTGATACGCCGTTAAACGCAAAAAAAATAAATAAAAAAATATATGATTGTTGTCCATAGACGAATCATAACTATTCCCTGACTTCTCTCACCCAAATGCTAACTATCTGATCCTCATTATAAAGTGTTGTTTCAAATCACTTCATTTTACTCAGCTTTGAGTATTTATTGTTTTATTAAATGGTTTTGGAAGGCTTGAAACACCTAATACTGAATTTTCATTAATTTCGGAGGAAAGAAATTAAACGAACCTGTTGTACAGAATTCCCCTTCTTTTTCGCAAAAAGCTGTCGTTTATTAGTTTTTATTTTCGCTTTTCGCTTTGGGCAATTATTCTTTGTCCCTGTAATCTAAGATGCTTTGTATGGTTTTAATTTTGTTTTGCATATTTTAATATATAGTTGAGCCGCCTAGTACTTCCCGTTACTTGTGAAGACCTCATAGGAAAAGAATGCGATTCCAAAGTAATGACCAAGACACCAACTAATCGTGCATTCAGTACATCAGGCCGCATGAGTTAGGACGCATACAAAACATTGATAACATCGTCATCTCATTATTCAAGGGACGTTAAACATATATTTTTCTTTTATTCAAAAACTGCCAATTAAACTCCCTGCCATTGCGGAGGTGCACTACAAGCTCCGGTGCATATACTGTATGCTAATAAGCCTTCAGCGGCCTAAAGAGGTCATCCGGGTCCTTTTGTATTTTACCCGTTGAACTAGGCGTGGGAGGACGCAGACAATAGCCTCAGCCATAATTTGTAGTCGTACTAATCAACAAGTGACCTATTCCAGAGAGGTACATAACAAACTAAGATGTTATGGCATTCGGTACTTGTTGAAATGGATGCGTTCCATTTGCATACAACTTGACGTCCACTTATTCATTCTATAAGTAAATTCTAAACTGTATGCAGTTATTCAGATGTCAAAGGATGAACTGACAGCATGGAATATGTCTTATAAAGCCATCACAAAATTGGCTAGCAATATTAACATTGACACATCTTAATTACCAATAGGCTGTATAATGGAAAGATGTATATACAAGAGCTAAGGAGAATCAATTGAAAATTAGATTAGAAAATTGCTGGGCCGTTACGAAGGCGATTGGCAATTTTGGATGTTCATATGTAAACAACAGTGTTTAAACATAATAATGGCTGGAAATGGGGCGAGGTTAGCTCAGTGGTAGAGCACTGGACTAATAAGTTGGAGGACGTGAGTTCAAATCCCGAGCAAGCACTAAAGATTTTTTCTTCTAGTGTCTTTGTTCGTGGGTTGAATTCGGCCTCCCTGACCGTCCCTTGGCCAACCCAGCCTTTAATAAATTTATCAATGGGTACCTTGGGTGCTAATGACCCTAGCAGTCGAAGCAGCCAAGGGGAAAATCAGGCGGCCGGAGCACAGTACTGACCACACTATCTCCCTAGTGCGCCGTATGGTCATGAAGCAGACACCTCTATTGTATCTGCCCCTCAGTGCCCTCGTGGCATGTTACGGAACTGTAAAAAAAGAAAAAAAAATGGATGGAAATAAAAATAATTTTGTAAAATAATTAGTAAGAACAAAGAAATTTTAATAAAAACACTTGAACAGTTAGACTCTGAGGAACTGCGTTACCTTAGACAGTTGTCATTTGGAAAGGTTGTAATAAATACTTATATTTTGTGACATATTAGGCTCAATATATACAGAAATCCCATATGTGCGCAAAGTAGTAACTTGGCTTCCTACATGAAAATGCTACTAAAAGCAAAAAAAAGTTTTTCTCATTTTACGAATCTTATTTTACTGGCAAATTCCATCAAAATCGGGCAGGTTTTGTGAAAATAGAAACCGGACACAGCAATACATACATACTCACACGTATATATATATATATATATATATATATATATATATATATATATATATATATACAAACTGTGAACCACCATTTTACATGGAAATTATGCTTCCAGAATGTTCGGAAAATAGAATTTAAACAGTGTTCTTGCCGATATGTGATTATACACATATGACGATTATGTCAAAAAAACACCTTTTTCACTTTTTTCGTTAATTTTTTATAAGAAAAATATTTAAATTCAGCTAATTTGAATTAATTGTTCCTAAAAGAAAACGGGAATTGCAGAAATTAATTGTCCTTAGTTCAATTAAATTCCTCTATTGGACAAGCACAAAGTCCTAAAAACCCTTAGGGTGCGTTTACACCTGATAGTTATTGCAGGAAATTTATGTCAGACAGAAAATGTGATTTATGAAAACTGCAAACAATTTCTGTCTGAGATATATATTGTGTGTAAACACTGATAACAAAGAGAAGAATTTAATGTCAGACATAAATATCTTGACTACTAGTTATATTGTCGGCACTTCTATAGCAACAGATGTAAATAATGATTATTTGCGCCATGACCTATGATTAGCCCTCCATTTATCGCAAATTTGAACAAATCCAGAACTGCCCTATACATATCCATGACATAAATGTCTAGCTATTTCTGTCAGTATGTAAACATGCAAGAGAATATCTATCCAACACCTGACATATATTTCCTGCGAGAAGTGTAAACGCACCCTTAGATAACTAACTATTGGAGAATTTTCAAACTAGAAGACCAAGTTTGAGGCCCGAGTTTCTCAGTTGACGTGAACAGTTTACCCTAGACTTCAAACTGATTGACAGTTACTTGACTTGGTATGTATGTAGGCATACAAACATTATTTATAAAGAATGATTTTTCATTGACTTATAATTGATATGTTAACTAATAATTAATTTAACATTACCTGTTTTCGGATTTCTGATTATTAATATTACTTTTAACACTTTCCTCCGAAGGAAAGTAGCTATTGGGGTTGGACTCATGACGGAATTTTTGAAAAACTTCTTCAAATCTTTATCAATCCTACCTAGTAGGCACCGAAAATGACCCCCGTTAAAATTTATATATATATATATATATATATATATATATATATATATATATATATGTATATATATATATATATATATATATATATATATATATGTATATATGTATATATGTGTCTGTTAACACGATAGCGGCCAGAGTTTTGTTTTTTCGTCACGAAACTTGGCTTATAGCATTCAATTAGCAAACGATTGAACGAGTTCGTTAACCACCGGAAGGGGGGGGGGGGGGGTTACCCGGAACCCAAAACACTAATTTGACTATGTCAGCAGTAATATTTGTTATATTTCAACGTAACTTGGTATTCCTAGTGGTAATATATAGAGAAAAGTGAGATATAAAAAATGAAATAATTCGGTTCATTAGAAGGGGGGGTTTACCCCGGACCCAAAATACCAATTCGCCACTACCAGCCGTGATTTTTGGTATATTTCGACGAAACTCGATATTCGTAGTGGTAATCCACAGGTAAATATTTGTTGTAAAAATAAACTAAATCGGTTCATTAGGAGGGGGGGGGGGTTTACTCCGGACCCACAATACCAATTCGCCACTACCAGCCGTGATTTTTGGTATATTTCGACGAAACTCGGTATTCGTAGTGGTAATCTACAGGTAAATATGTGTTGTAAAAATAAACTAAATCGGTTCATTAGAAGGGGGGGTTTACTCCGGACCCAAATTCCTAATATAATCTTACCGGTCGTAATTTCTGCTGTATTCTAACGAAACGCGGTATACGTCGTGGGTAACTCATGAGAAAGAAGTGTTGTAAAAATGAGCTGAATCGGTCAATCGGAAAGCGGGGGTTTAATTTGTAATATATTTCCATAGAAAAGCCCGCCAGACGTAGGTTCACAAAGCCGCCGCAAGGAGCGCTGTCTACCACTACAGTGACTGTATCCTGTTCCAGCGTTAGATCAAAATACGATAATATGAGGTTTTTTGTATTTATTACGTAGTGTAATAGTAACTAGTTATGTTTATTACGTAGTAATAAACATAACTCTGGAAGCAAATTAATAATTGATCAGTTACTCATTACAAATTTAAAAGAGAACTATTCATGTTTTTATTTTATTTATGTAGGATATTTTAAGCAAATTGTTCTGGAAAGCAGTCTACGCTACCCAAATTCTGAGGAAAGTGCTTAGTTATGCAGCTCCTGCGTGACGGACTTTTTTATGTTTTATATTGCTTGCTGGGATATATTTGTTTGGTGATATATAATTATGGTATTATGGGGTTCCTCAGGGTACTGTTCTTGGTTAGTTTTTGTATTGATCAAATACCCAGTTCAAAGCTTATAATTAAAACTCGGCCCTTAAAAAAATTTGGCCTACGATTAAATGAAACCAGAATTTAAAGCGACCTTTTCTCTAACTCAGTTCTTGTTGAAATTTATTCCGAATATTTTTTGTAGGAAATATAGGCTTCTGAATGGTTTCAAGAATATCACGTATTGCGAATTTCCATCCGTTTTATAAATATTTAGGGATATATGCGAAAAGTTTAAAACTCCTCCTGTTTATTGTTAAAATATTTATAATGCTTCTTCTACCCCAAGCGTAGGCAAAATATGAGCATCTTAGTTTGGTTGAATATTTCACCTGTGAAGAAAGTTTTATCTAAGCCCGAGGTTTTTGGAGAACCAGAAATACCAAAATCAGCTTGGAAGTGGCTTCATCTGATCCTTTTCGTCGAAATGCATATTGAGGTTTGCCTCGAACTATATTAACTCATAATCGTAAGCATTGCGATCTAAAAGCGAATTTCGGTGAACAGCGGTACAGCTGCTAGATAATTAATTAATCTTTTTGACTGTTTTAAACAAAGTGTAAACAAAATAAGAGTTTTACTCATGGTAGAATTACACATAGATACATGTTACAGCATTTCATATGATAGAATATTACATACATAGATGATAGAGCATTACATATGATTGAATTTTACTTAGAATGATTACGAACATAACATGTAGTAGCATGTTACGTAGGCAGATGATGGAGCTTTGCTTATGATGGCCTTAGGTATTACATTAACATAATACACTAGAATGTTAAATATACAGGGTGTTCAAAACTCGATTGACACCCCATTTTTTTCCCACCATTTTTGAAATCTAAAAACGAAACTTGGTGAGTCTTAACGTTGTCGAATGAACTTTCGTTGGACCTAATGCACGACCCCTCTACTTTCTCCAGTTCTTCTCCAGAGACCCTGACTCTGGAATCTCCAGTTGAAAGGGGTTATTTTTGTGACGGATTATTGTAGAGAATTGAATTTTATGTCGATTTTGTATCTAACATTTTTTCGCTAAAGCGCACCAATGAGTAACAAATTGCCAAAAACCGATAAAACCCTTGTTTTCCGTCACTTTTCTGCCAATAACGTAGAAAGTATGCCCGTAATGAAAAAAGTAGTTGATATAAACGTTGTAGAGGATTAAATTTACTTTCCAAAAAGTACCTTTGAATGCCTAAAATGTTAATAGGAATGGAGCAAAACACACTTTTGTTTTTGAAGTTTTCAGAAAAGTTTATTATCAACGTGTTATAAGTAAAACTTAATAGACATTTCCTAAACTATTTTTGCTCCACCTAGTTTTCAACTAGTACTAGTAACTAGTATTAGTAACTAGTGTTATTATTCAACATAGTGTTATTAACTTCCTGTTAAACATGTAAATAACAATGGGCTTAGCGTAATGATGACTTCAATAACATTCGTTCTCAACTAATAACGAAGATATTTCCTATCTTATTATAGATTTTTTATAAAATGACATATGTTTTTATACCTCAACACAACCAATCAACCATTAAAAAAACCAGTAATATATGAAAAAATTGAATGTTATAAGCCGTTTGGCGGCACCGCTCGGCATAATTCCTCGATCGGAACCTCCGAATTAGCATATATATTGAAGGAAGATCAACAGTTAATCGTTCATTTTTTGACCTTATTAATTATGATAACATATACGGCACATTATTCAACAAATATTCGACGTCCTTTAAGACCTATTAAATACAATCGTTCAACGTCCACCTTGTACATCATGTCAGCCGTGTGACACATGGATGCGCAGGGAAGAAGATTTTTTGTTCCAACTCTTGGGTCATCTTGTATGATCAATGGACGGAAGGTGGTCTCGGAATGCCTTCCATTAACGCCTCTTTCGGTTAACGTTTTTTTTTTTTTTTTTTTTTTTTGTCTATTTATTTTCTTCTTGCTCTAATGAATAATAATATTTTGTCGGAAGATTAACATTAAAAGGTAGTTGTAGCGAGCCCGGGAGCAGTTATTGGACAGCTAATTGTTGTCATATATCTTTCGTGTTTAGTGATTAACACGCTCGATTTGAACAAAGGAATGTAATTATTAACTACTAAAGTATTATTTTTTACCAATTTGTGGAGCTTTCCAATATCACGGCGATTTGGAGATATAATGAGTAAAAACTTTAATATAAAATAAACAAACAATTTCGAATAAAATATTTCAAATTAAAACTTACAAAATAAATTTAATTTGAAAATTGACTATGTAGTTGGAGAGCTGGTGACGCAAGTTTCATGAAGTCTTTTATTCACCTTGAAATTTTGTTGTAGTGAATCTCTTGGGTAGATAAGAAGGTATATATATACATATATGTGTTGGCTAGACGTACCGTGGAACACCAGGTACTGCGCATAAGGGAAAGGTGCAAAAAATATTGGTTTATTCAGAAGCCAACTATCTTTAATGCAAAATTAAGGCAATGTTTCAATGAATAATAAATAAGGCAGACACTTTTAAGTGGGTTAAAATGTAAATTAAAAAAAACAAAAAACAAACCCAAAGTACCTAGTTTCTTTTAGCACTTTCCTCCGAAGGAAAGTAGCTATTGAGGTTGGACTCATGACGGAATTTTTGAAACATTTCTTCAAATCTTTATCGATCCTACCTAGTAGACACCAAAAATGACCCCCGTTAAAATTTATGTATATATATATATATATATATATATATATATATATATATATATATATATATATGTGTCTGTTAACACGATAGCGGCCAGAGTTTTTGTTTTTTCGTCACGAAACTTGGTATATATCATTCAATTAGCAAAGTATTGAACG
Source organism: Gonocerus acuteangulatus (assembly GCA_946811695.1). Taxonomy (NCBI): domain Eukaryota; kingdom Metazoa; phylum Arthropoda; class Insecta; order Hemiptera; family Coreidae; genus Gonocerus; species Gonocerus acuteangulatus. The sequence goes on along the minus strand of OX328127.1, from coordinate 67,984,191 downwards.
TGTTCGTTAACCACCAAAGTCGGTCCACCGGAAGGGGGGGTTTACCCCGAACCCAAAACACTTATTTGAATATGTCAGCCGTAATATTTGTTATATTTCAACGAAACTTGGTATTCGTAGTGGTAATATAGAGAGAAAAGTGAGATATAAAAATGAACTAAATCGGTTTATTAGAAGGGGGGGGGGGTTTACTCCGGACCCACAATACCAATTCCCCACTACCAGCCGTGATTTTTGGTATATTTCGACGAAACTCGGTATTCGTAGTGCTAATCCACAGGTAAATATGTGTTGTAAAAATAAACGAAATCGGTTCATTAGGAGGGGGGTTTTACTCCGGACCCACAACACCAACTCGCCACTACCAGCCGTGATTTTTGGTATATTTCGACGAAACTCGGTATTCGTAGTGGCAATATACAGTTTAATATGTGTTGTAAAAATAAACGAAATCGGTTCATTAGAAGGGGGGGTTTACTGCGGACCCAAATTCCTAATATACTCATACCGGTCGTAATTTCTGCTGTATTGTAACGAAACGCGGTATACGTCGTGGGTAACTCATGAGAAAGAAGTGTTGTAAAAATGAGCTGAATCGGTCAATCGGAAAGCGGGGGTTTAATTTGTAATATATTTGAATAGAAAAGCCGGCAGACGTAGGTTCACAAAGCCGCCGCAAGGAGCGCTTTCTACCACTAGAGTGACTGTATCCTGTTCCTGCGTTAGATCAAAATACGGTAATATGAGGATTTTTGTATTTATTACGTAGTGTAGTAGGTACCATGTGTAAACATAACTCTGGAAGCAAATTAATAATTGATCAGTTACTCATTACAAAATTAAAAGAGAACTATTCACGTTTTTATTTTATTTATGTAGGATATTTTAAGCAAATTGTTCTGGAAAGCAGTCTACACTACCCAAATTCTGAGGAAAGTGCTTAGTTATGCAGCTCCTGCGTGACGGACTTTTTATTATTAAAATAAGTGCTTTATTCACGCTGCGATTTAAACAGCTTCTTCAACATACATAATTGAAAATAATTACAAAAGGTGCTAATGGCCTAGGTACTCGAAGCACCCTAAAAGAAAGAAAAAAAAAGAAAAAGAAAAAAAAAGGCAGACATTTCTTGTGGGATTTAATTATCAGCAAAAATGAAAATAAATGTTGCCTATAATAGACTGAAATACACTGCTTGTAACCGTTAGGGTGAGCGAGCACCGATCATCTGGACACTTGTGGTTGTTCTCTGAGCTCTCTTTGTTTTTTTTTTTCAGATTTTTATCTACCAGTGTCTTCGTTCAGAGGCTGGATACGGCCTCCCTGACCGTCCCTAGGCCATCCCAGCTTTTAATTAATTTCTTAATGGGTACTAGCAAAGGAGAAAATCAGACGGTCGGAGCATAGTACTGACCACACTATCTCCCCAGTGTGCTGTATGGTCATGCAATATATATATATATATATATATATATTCCACATTTTATTGTTTCTTTTTCAGGGAGTCGATAAAGCAGTACACTCTTGGTTCACATTTAAATAATAATAAGTAAAACTTATCAAATAAAGTAGTAAATGTGAACCAAGAGTGTACTGCTTCTAAAGAAATAAATATAACGAGCTCAATCTCAACAGTATTTTATGAACAAATATAACTCCAATAACATGGAGATATCTTCTGTAGATTTTTTTTTCGGCATTTACTTATATAAAAAAAGAAATTGGCGGAAAAAATAAAAGTTAAAAAGGAAAGTGTTTTCATTAGTCCCGTAATTGGAAGGTGAAAATTCAGTAAAGAAACGCAATTAATAATCTTAATTCCTTGTAATTTTTCAGGAAGAACGGTTCATTATAAAGTAAAAAAAAATTAAATGAAGAAATGAGAAGGTTGTTCACTCTTCGTTTATTTGTTAATTAGAACCTTATTTTGTACTATATTTCTTTCAGAACGATGTCGGAGGAATTTCAGGACTCTCTGTTTTTGACATTGTCCAATTTATTCTTTGAAATGAGAATTTTTAAAAGAAATTATTTATATTTTATGTTCGTTTCTTTTATGAAAATTCTGTCTTTTAAACATTAATTGAGCATATTTCATTAAAAAAAAATTACTTCATTGGTCTAGTAATAATTTTTGGATAAATAAAAAGAAGTCTCAGTTATTTATACAAATCCTGTTTAATTGATGGACCATTAAATTTGTTAACCTGTGGCCGTGAGTGTCAAGGCGTGAGCACTTAACACTCCGTGCCAAGGGTCGTGGGTTCGATTTCTCCTACGGGGTGGTGGCTTTTCTTTGGAAAAAAGAAAAAGCATCAGCCATATCCTGGCTAGAAAAGGAAAAAGGGTTAATTATAATGGACTTTAAAATTTAAATAAAAATTTTAACCATGGTAGGTAAGGAAGATGGCTCATGGGCCAAATCTGATGAGGAAATTTCTACGACCTTCGGGCAATACCTTTCCAATGTTTTCACCCCTCACCCTGATATTAATGATCCTACCCACTCCCTCCAAGTCTCAGACAAACTAGATGAGCCCCTTCCAATGTCTCCTCCTCCAAAGGCCTTCAATCCTAATGAGATAACTTACACAATCCAACAATTACCTAACAAAAAAAGCCCAGGATATGATTTAATTACTCCCCAAATACTCAAACACCTCCCAAAAAAAGCAGTCCTATTTTTAACTTATATTTATAACGCCGTTCTTCGAACAACTTATTTTCCCATCCTCTGGAAATACTCAATAGTCCGAATGATACACAAACCAAAAAAGCCCGTCCACGACACAACTTCTTATCGACCTATTTCCCTCTTACCCATATTAGGAAAAATTCTTGAGAAACTTATACTCAAACGCCTCTATCCGATCCTTGAACCTGTAATTCCCGCATCCCAATTTGGTTTTCGTCAATTTCATTCCACTATTCATCAATGTCACAGAATTGTGGACTTAATTTCAACAGCCTTCGAAAATAAACAATATTGCTCAGGTGTTTTCCTCGATGTAGCTCAGGCTTTTGACCGCGTGTGGCATGAGGGATTACTGTTTAAGATAAAAAAAATACTTCCATCCACATACTACCTAATATTAAAATCCTACCTTTGTGACAGATTTTTTCAGGTCTCATATGGTACTACATCCTCACCTACTTTCCCCCAACTTGCAGGTGTTCCACAAGGTGGAATTCTTAGTCCGCTGCTTTTCCTGGTATACACAGCCGATATTCCAATTTATCCTGACACATCTCTTCATATGTTTGCCGATGATACAGCCATATTTGCTTGCAGCCAAGATCCGAGCCATGCATCCAGGTCCCTTCAGGCTCATCTTAACACCATCAATCCTTGGCTCATCAAGTGGAGTATTAAAGTAAACCCACAGAAATCCTGCCACCTAACATTTGCCCTCAGACGATCTATTTGTCCCCCAGTGTCCCTTAACGACTCAATTCTTCCTCAAAAATCCCAAATCCGCTACCTTGGACTTATACTTGATAAACGACTAACTTGGAAACCACACATTACTCAGAAGAGACAAGAACTCAACCGACGGTACAGACTTTTACTACACTTACTCGATCGACGATCACACCTTACACTTAAGAACAAAAGACTCATTTACATGACAATACTCAGACCTATATATACTTATGGCATAGAGCTCTGGGGATCCACAAAGCCCTCAAACTCCTACAAAATTCAATCATTGCAATCTAAAATCCTCCGTAAAATAGCCGACGCTCCATTCTTTGTATCCAATTTGACTCTTCACAACGACCTCCATATTCCATTTATCCAACCCTTATCAAAACAAGTATATAAAAAATTTCATTCTAAATTACACGGTCATCCAAATTCTTTAATTAACTCCCTATCATCATATCTAATCCCAAACAACCCTATTCGCCGTCTGAAGCGTAACTGGCCTAGAGACCAGCTCCAAGAGTAGTTAGTACAATATTACTCTCTGCCTTGTGGGTACTGCAACTGTGCAGCTTCCCTCCTCACGAGCTTCAAGGCACATTCACATGTATCTTTTTACTGGAAATGTATTTTTACATTGTTGTAAATTCTGAATAAATAAATAAATAAATAATAATAAATAAACCATGGTAGGTTATTATTGTCAACAAAACAGAACAGAAAAAGGGAACCCGCATAAGCTTGTTGATCTTATGACAAAATCCGGAAGTTCCGAGTAGAAAGTTTAGAAAAAAAAAAAAAAAAAAAAAAAAAAATCAGCCACGAGGGCCATGAAGGAGGGAAGCTGTAGAGATATCAGGCTGATTCATGGCCATACGGCATACTAGGAAGATAGTGTGGTCAGTACTATTCTCCAGCCGCCTGATTTTCCCCTTTGCTAGTACCCATTAAGAAATTAATTAAAAGCTGGGCTGCTTCTACTGCTTTGCACGAAGGTACCCATTGATAAATTTATTAAAGGCTGGGTTGGCCTAGGGGCCGTCAGGGAGGCCGAATCCAACCCATGAACGAAGACACTAGAATAAAAAATCTTTAGTACTTGTTCGGGATTTGAACTGAGGTCCTCCAGCATATGAGCCCAGTGCACTACCACTGAGCTAACCACGCCCCTGTTCATATTTAAAAACTCATGAAAAATAGAGGTGGTTCAAATTTATATCCATATATTTGTCTGCTCGCTCTCTTTTCACCCATAAATGACCTGATTTTGATGTAATTTAGTAAAAAATCGTTCGTTTAATTTCAAAGGACTAGTTCGTTAATCCGGAACATGGTTTTGGGGGTAAAATTCGCTCGAAAAAAATACTGTAGCGTTTTCACTGTTTTACTGTAACGAAAAATAGTTTTTGCTTTGCTTTTAATGGATCCCCGGTACACGCTTTACAGGTTTACTAACGCTGAGAATCGATTGCAACTGTTCTTAAAGCGATATCTGTAATCGTTCACGGGAAAATTTTATAGCACTATTTTTCCTATAGAATTTTCGGTATTCAGAAACGATTAATTGAGGAGAACATTGATATTCATTCAGACTATGATATTTCTTCTTTTTTTTTGAGTTTGGAGTTAAGGAAATAGTGGGGAAAAAATCGTATTAACAGGAATGAAAAGTATTTGGATCTTCGTAAGCTTACTGCATTCTTGGAAGAAATTGTATAGAAATTTTCTATGGGGCGATCTCCATCAGAGAAATAAGGCACTTAAAACGTCGAATGTGTTAGTTTCATTGCTTTGGCGGTTATTTGTGTTGGTTTTCTTATTTTTTTTTTTAAATTTGATTTTAGCAGTTAATTAATGTACCATACATCTTCAATAGCAGAATTCGAAGAGACGTAGTGAGCAATTTCCGATACCATAAGTTAATAGCTAACTTTTTTCCAGATTTCCATTGGATTAAGTGTTTTAATTTTTTACAACATAAACAACTTACATACAACATAAGAACTTAAACGTACTAAAATGACGCAGCTCCTGCGAGTCCCACTTAGTATTATGTATTATTATTATTATGGAGGGGGGATGCTCTCATTATTTTTCTAGGATAAATTCTTTCGGGGGCTATTGCCAATAGAAATAATTGTATTTTTTATGATTTTATAAAAAAATTTTCTACGAATTGACGTGATTATTATTATTAGGAAAACCTTCATCTTAGTAAATTCACCAGTCAACGATCTCGTCTCAATTAAATATGGCGAATTGTGTTGGCTGACGTCATCACTATCACAACAGTCCAGTTGACTGAGCTTCATTAATATACAGCTATCAGATCCCCCGTTGCGATATTCCGAGGTTAGCATTCGAAAATTATATGTATTTTAGAATTATATTGGTTATAGTTTTCGCAAAACCAGGATATATTAATTTTTACCAAACCTTGTGCAAAAATACTGATAAAACATTTCGACTTTTTGTATGATCTCAATATCTTACCTCTTTGGAGGACCGATCTTCGTGCTGGATTCGATTGGGCTTGAAAAAGGTGGTACCACCTAGATAAATCGTCCCCCCCCAAAAAAAAATGTTGTCATCATAAGGGGACGTACAAAATTAAAATAATTAATAAGTAAATTTGGTCTGCAACCAAAACAACGGCATGAGAATGTTTACCGGTTTCCATGGATATGCATGCTGAAAACGAAAAAAATACGCAACAAATTTCATCATGTCTATTTTTTTTACCAAAAAATGTGTGTTAAATGTGACTTTTTATTTTAGAAAAAGTATTATATGACAAAGTAATTTTATTTTTATGATTTGGTGTTATGAAATTTCAGTTACTCTGGCAATTAACATGTTTTCTGAGAGCAACACTATTATTCACACTGATTCTAAACTCTTAATGTAAAACTTTTGTTAGTTCCTTTTAGAAGACATTGGAAGTCACGTTATAGGTAAATCTAAACCTGAAGTAACGATTTAAGTATTTGGTTTACGTGAATTAGACATGTTCAGAAGCATATACGTACAAGAAATACTTTCGCCAGTAAACCCCCTTTAAGAGTACTCAAATAATAGTGGTCAGCAGATATGCTATTTTCCCACATACAAACAGACCTAGATCGAATACAATTGAATGAAAGGCTCTTTGAACCTTTTGCTAGGGACGAACTATATACCAAGATTCGTGGCGAAAAAAAAACAAAAAACTCTGGCGTGTATCTAGATAAGTCACTCATACAAATACAAACACACACACACACACACACATATATATATATATATATATATATATATATATATATATATAGTGTTGGTGATGGTTTCCATCTCTTCAGCCGAGCTAATTAGAAGATCTCTGTTGAATTTAATATAATTTAAGCTAATTAAAGAAATAACTACTAAAATAGTAAAGATAGACCATCTCGTTAGTTGCCTAATAGATGGATGATAGATGACTGATAAAAAACACACAGGATGCTATTTAATACTGGAGTCTGGGAATGGATGAGGCGTTCTGCCTCCGGGCAGCGGTTTGAAGGGTTGTTCTCTAGGGGCTGTAGTAAGAACATCTCTCTGAGCCTCCTGTTCTACAGAATCCCAGCTTCACAGGATCAAGGTAGTTTTTAGAAAGTTTATGTTCATTTACCTATTATAGCAGGTGAACACGATTTTTTAAGAACTATTTTAAAATGTTTTTGACCTACATGTGTTTAGACCAGGACCCAGTCTCTCCTAAAAGAATTGTTCAAAACCATAAGTGAACAATTGTCGCGAACAATTTTTAGTGGATAATATTTGTGCAAAAGACATTTCAAAAATCAATGAGCCTATATTAGTAGCCTCTTTCAGTTTTTCAAATCATACCTCTAATAGAAAAATAAACTTATAATATAGTAAACTCTTCGCCAGTCGTTTAATAAAAAGGTTGATTTGCGCATATAAATACTAAAAAATTTAATACCAAATATAAGTAAATATGAATAATAAGTTCAATTAATTAATTTTAATTTAAATTTTAACGTCCATTTATTATTAACTAGGAATTTTAGGACGGGTTATCTATAGGTTACCACCCTTTTCTAGCCAGGATAGGGGTGATGCCTTTTCTTTTTTCTAAAGAAAAGCCTCCACCCCTAGTGGGAATCGAACCCACGGCCTTTGGCACGGAGTGTTAAGTGCTCACGCCTTAACCCTCACCGCCATCGGGTCTCCATATATTATAAAATAAGTTCAATTATATTATTTACAGTATATAAAATACACGAAAATACAAATTAAAATTTATTTAAAAATTAACTATTCAAAACCTTCTTAAAAATCACAAAATTATTATGTAGTAAAAATCATTATCGCATGATATAGATTTGACATAAGGAATTTATTTTTTATCTTTCTCATTCAGTGCCCAGACACATCCATCCACACAGGCTTTACTCTTTCTCTCTCTTTTTTACTCACACTGATGCAAACCAACACACACTTTCAAACTTACATTCACATTAGCTTCATTGACGTAACCTAGTCTTTAAAATGGGTACCTGCAAAGAAGAAAATCTCATGGTCAAGAATTAGGTACCTCTAGAGTATGTACTCCTCTGAGCCCTCGTGGTCTGTTGTGGGACTGTTTGTTTTTCTTTTAATTTTCTGGATCAGGTAAAAAATGCCGGTATTAGAATAGGTCTTACGTTTCATTTAAAAAAATAAAAAAAGGAGCTAACGACTCTTAGCGGTACCCGAGAACGTGATAATATCAAATACGGTTGTCTTAAAAGAATAGTCCACGTTAAAGAAGTCTGAATAGATAATTCCCGAAAATGAATAAAAAGTAGTCAGCAATAATTAAAAATTAAAATAAAATTATTATAGGTTTTCAACACATGATGCAGCAAGTCAAAAGATTAAATTCAATGTTTAGGTTATGTCATGTTCAGGAATGTCATCAAGCTATGCTACCTAAAAGATAACATCAGAAGTCAATTAAATCAGAGAAAAAATCAGGAAAATGTGAAGTTCGTCAATAAAAGCATAAAAGGTTGCGACAAGATGCCTTCTTCATTCGGACGGAGGATCTTTGAAGGATCCGTATGGGTTGGCGTGCCCCTGGGAGGAAATGAGCTCTACAAACGTCAGGAGCTAACAAGTCGCTGTGAATTGATCAAAGACACTAGAGCAGAGGATAGCAATATGCTTGCAGTCCTTCAAAGAGCAAAGACATTAATAGAGGTATGAAAGCAGATCATAAATTTTAGTATTACGTTCATCTTATCGGAGTCTGCCAAAAAGACTCAGTAGCCTTGAGCGTTAAGGCGTGAGTACTCCTAATATTGTGGGTCCGACAACTAGGTGTGGTGGTTTGTTACTTGGAAAAAAGGAAGGCAACATCCCTATCCTGACTAAAAAATGTTGGTAACCTCAAGTGTCAATTAAAATAAATAATGGAATCTGAGTTAAAAAATAAGGTAAAAATGAAGTTTCACGCCCTCAAAACCGATTTCTTTCAAATGTTGTACAATAACGTATTTTGATGCACTAAACACAAATACGTTAAAAAAAACCTTCGCATTTAACTACGAAAGAAGTAATAAGCACTAAAGTTCACTGTTATGCGGGTTATGAGAGCTAATGTTAACAACTAAATTTGTTATGCCTTTAAGGCATAAATGACGCCTTTAAGGCATACATGCTATGCGTTTCCGCTCGCTCAAGAAGATAACTAAAGCCCAGTCAATCCAACTCGCTATAATTAATAGAATTTTAATAGAATATAATATAAAGCACTATTTTAATTTTAATTTTAACGTCCATTTATTATTAACTACGAATTTTAGGACGGGTTATCTATAGGTTTCCATCCTTTTCTAGCCAGGTTAGGGGCGATGCCTTTTCTTTTTTTCGAAAGAAAAGCCACCACCCCTAGTGGGAATCGAACCCACGACCTTTGGCATGGAGAGTTAAGTGCTCACGCCTTAACCCTCACGGCCATCGGGTCTCCAAATATAAAGCACTAAAGTTCACTGTTAGGAAGGTTATAAAACTAGGCGTCAACAGCTTATTTGTAAACACGTGCATGCGCAGATATGTAACATTGGTAAACAGAGAACTCTCATTTGAAATGTTCAGAAACCATTTATTCAAAAATATTGTTAATTTTAAGGGCATTCTCACCCATCGTCACCTGTCGCTTAAGGGCATACGTGCTATGCGTTTCCGCTCACTACGCTCGCTCAAGAAGATAACAAAACCCCAGTCGATCCAACTCGCTAAAATTAATAGAATTCTATTAACTTAATTGCTTAATAACTTCTTGCCTAGTTAAATGCGAAGGTTTTTTTTTTTTAACGTATTCGTGTTTAGTGCATCAAAATACGTTATTTTTTTTTTATTTATTTTTTTTTACGGCGCATCTACAACTTGGCCATTAGTGCCGGGCTATCTACAGGTTGCCCCCCTTTTATAATGCCAACAGCACGTGGTCGGTCACCCATTCAGGTTCTGACCACGCCCGACGTTGCTTAACTTCGGTGATCTACGGGAACCGGTGCATTCAACGTGGCAATGGCCGTTGGCCAAAATACGTTATTGTACAAAATTTGAAAGAAATTGGTTTTGAGAGCGTGAAACTTCATTTTTACCAAAAATAAATGTTAAAAAAAAATTAAATAATGTAAGGTAACCAGTGAGATAATTGTCATAGAAATTTATTTTATTTATTGATTTAACTCCCCACATCGACCGAGGAATCCACACAACCGACTGAAAAGACAAGAACTGAACAGGATATAAGGACTCTTACGACGATTACTGGGACCTTCATCAAAACTCATAACACACAGCAAACTCATTATATATAAGACCATAATCCTACCTATTTGGAATTAAAGACTTGAACTCTTGGGAAAAATTAAAAGTGCAAACATACAGAGAATACAGGCATTACAATCCAACGTCCTTCGCAAAATATTCATCCTTAATACGTTTCCAATAAAACTCTCCATAACCTCAACAGCTTGACATGAATTTTAACAGCTTGACATGAATTTCAACATTCCTTTCGTTCAAGAACAGTTTCTACCAAAGTCTTTAGCGGTGTCATTAATTATAACTATAAGCAATGTAAAATATTAGTGGATTTTAACACAACCTAATGGAAGAAAAATCAAATTCTTCAGATCTTGAAGTCTCTTCAGATCTAAATACAAGTCTGTATCATACTTGTATTTAGAACACTTCAAATAGAACAAAAGGGTTCTCTCCGTAGCACAAGATTGTGTTTCTTCATCTAAGGCCTTGTTGATTTCTGCTCCACCATGGTTGTTTAGGAATGGTGGCAACCTATAGATAGCCTGCTACATGGTTTGTTATTGTGTGAATAATTATTTTTCTGAAAAAAATAAATAATAATTTACTAATTTGCCCTCAATGAAACCTATTCCAAAAAATCAAAATTAAAGAGGCATTCAAATGAAAATGTTTTTCATTATTTCAATTTTACAAGCTAATATTTAGTGTCCCTCCTCAAAAAAAAAAAAAAAAATTAAAAATAATACTATCTTTAACAAAATGAGCAATCTTGAAAGACAAATAACGGTATTGGTTACAGAGGTGATATTATGAATTAGTTTATCTTTTTTGCTGTTCTAGACATGATCTGTATAAGAAAGCAATATCTTTATGTTTTATTTCAGGAAGGAAAAATCGAGATAGCGGAGGATTTGCTCAGCGAGGCGTTGCAGAAGAGCAAGACGAAAGAACTTCCTGATTGGACGAACGTATTTCTGCTCCTCCTCGGGAAAATCAACTTGAGGAAAGGGGAATACCAGAAATCTGAGAAGCTGTACGGAGAGCTGATAGCAAATCTTCATAAAACCCTGGAAAAGTCTCCAGCAATACATAGGTTGACGCTGTGGGCGTATATAGACCTAGCAGAGCTGTATTCGGAGACCAACAGATATCAGTGAGAACTATTATAAATATATTATATAATAAAGATAGCAATATGATATTGAATATAATGTTTGAATAAATATAATGAAATAAAAAAAAAAAAAATGGTCCCGTTGATGCAGGTATTGTTCAGAAAGCTAAACATCTAAAAATAATTTACATTCAATTAATACTGATTGTCCAGACTCTCATTTAGCGCGATTCCACCCACCCTTCTTAGGAAGAAACCCTCCCTCGTATGACGTTGATCCGATAACGCTCTTCATCCCGATACCGACAAGAAGTTTTATATCGTTGGCATTATTATCATCTATTGGTTTGTAGTTTTTAATTTATTATGTTTTTTTTTTTGTTTAATTAGTTAAATATAGTGTTATTTTATATAGTTATTTTTATGTATTTATTTCTTTATTCATAATCACATTATTATTATAATTTTTTTGGTGCATTTTGATTAACGAATTTTTTCATTTATATGTGTTTTAGCTATTGGTTATGATCATACGTATTTTTTATATATTAGTATAATTATTTAACGTTGTTTTTCTCCATATGTATATTAATATATTTTTAAAATACATTTATATTATATTTAACTAATTTATTTATATTCTTAGTTATATTTACGTTTCTTGTTTTAACGTTAGACATGAGCATATTTGATATTTTCGTATATTATCTTAAATATCTCGAAAACAGTTTGGAAATGGATTTAAACAAGATATCCATTAAAAATAAAATATTACTAAATTCTCTATGAAAACGGTTTGCATAATTGAAGCATTAGATACCAATCGGATGTATACTTGCTAATGTTTCATAGCTCTGATCCCTTTCAAATTACGTTTAAGTATCCACCACTGTTTCAATTCTTTTATTTTTACAATATTATTTGGGCATTGTGTTCCAGGAAATCTGAAGAACTTTACAAGCAATCTCTTCACGATCTGGAAATTATGTTTGTTGATTCTCAAGACTTCAGATGGGCGGTTGAAACGTTGCAGCACATCTTGGACGGATACGCTCTCCTTCTTGTTCATACCGGAAGGTACAAGGAAGCTTTGGAGAAAAGGGAGACAGTTCACAACCTGTACAAGACCCTATACGGGGAAAAGCATCAAAAGCTTGTCTACAACCTAAACGAATTCGGAAGGATATTTACGTTTATGGGCAACGACGATTTGGCAATCAAATACTTCAGCGAAGCACTAGAAATGGCGAAGGTAGTTCAGATTGATCAACTTGAAGTTTGTGCATTGTACGTTAATATGGGAAGAGTTTATGCAAAGAAAGGCACACTCCAGAAGGCCAAGGAGTTGTGCACTAGTGCGATGATCATTGCGAGAAAGCTGAACAGCGCAGTAGGCAAAGAACAGGCCGGGAAGTGTCTTGAAGAAATAGCCAATCAACGACCACAATGATAAGACCATAAGTACAAATGAACTACCAATAATGCAAGACATAAAACACCATTTTTTATGGACCACCAAGCTCTAAGTTTAATTCTGACGTAAAATAAAGTTTTTGACGAACTTCATAATTGATTGGATATTGATATCAAAATTATTACTATTTTATCCGTTTTTATCACCAGTGGTAGGTTATCCACAAGCAGCATTTTTCGGAAGACTTTAGAAGAGGCTTAGTGGTTGTTATGAGCCTTGCGAAACGTTCTTAGGCCGAATAGGAGCGAAGGGCGATGAGCGATAAGCGAAAAGCGTTCAGAGCAACACATTAATGTTAAGCTGGAGTGCAGTAGGAAGGAGGGAGGACTGGCTACAATAGGCATGAGTGTCAATGTGACGTCACTTGCAGGTTCCAGCCTGACGCTCAACGCTTGGCCCAGACATTACAATTTTTCTCATCACTCACCCCACACATTATATTTTGCGTGCTTCAAAAAAGGCTACAGCCTCTAAATCTTAACCGATTTCAATGCATTTTTCTTTTAGATTAAAGCTAATAAAATTTAGAAAAACGTTGTAAATTCACATTTATGGTTTTTGTTTCCCTTCTTTATTAAATTACCTGGAAATATGTTTATAACCATCCAATGTTTATAACCTTCTAGCTACCTGTCTTATAAATATTCTAAAATATGAATACTAGTTAAAGATTATATTGGATGATACGAAGACAAGGTATAGTTGGGATTCGGCTAGGAGAAAAACGTCAGACTTTCAGGAAGAAATCTGTATTTGGACGTTTCGGCTGCACATTGGCAGCCTTCTTCAGCTAAAAAAATAAATATACAACTTGTAAGTAAAAAACAGGCAGAAATGAGCGTAGTATATACATCAAGACAATAAATTTTAACCAATCTTATTTTTAAACAATGAAAATACGGTAGTTGGAAAGTAAACAGCATGTAGAAAGTAGTAAGTAAGCAGTACAACAAGCTAATCAGTACAAAAAAGGAACATTTTTCACATAGTGAGAAAATACAATCTATTCTATAAGTGAATACAATTTATAAAAATTAATATATAGATACGTACCACTAGAGAATGCCTAGGGGGGCGAGGGAGGAAGACCTCGAGGACAACTTAGGTAACCATGGTTGAATGGGTAGGTAACCATTAGGTAACCATTCAACCATGGTTATTCAACTTAGGTAACCATTCAACCATGGTTACCTAAGTTGTCCTCGAGGTCTTCCTCCCTCCCCCCTAGGCATTCTCTAGTGGTACGTATCTATATATTAATTTTTATAAATTGTATTCACTTATAGAATAGATTGTATTTTCTCACTATGTGAAAAATGTTCCTTTTTTGTACTGATTAGTTTGTTGTACTGCTTACTTACTACTTTCTACGTGCTGTTTACTTTCCAACTACCGTATTTTCATTGTTTAAAAATAAGATTGGTTAAAATTTATCGTCTTGATGTATATACTACGCTCATTTCTGCCTGTTTTTTACTTACAAGTTGTATATTTTTTTTTTTCTTATAAGTTGTATTTTTTTAGCTGAAGAAGGCTGCCAATGTGCAGCCGAAACGTCCAAATACAGATTTCTTCCTGAAAGTCTGACGTTTTTCTCCTAGCCGAATCCCAACTATACCTTGTCTTCGTATCTCTGCAACGGCTAACTATCTCCATCTTCACTATATTGGATGATAGTGAATGTGAGCTTTAAATTTCGGAAGTACAAAGTATAGAATGACAGACAGTGATTTTAAAAATACAATCGTAACCAAGAAACTATGAGAAGAGGTTGGAATACGCATTAAACATGCAAGGTAAGATATTTTTGTTAAATAAACATTTAAAATATTAATTTTCTTAATTAATCTTTCAATTAAAAAACGTAAATTTGAGTATGTGATGACGGAGACTAAAGGAAATTACCGCCCAGCCGTTCTGTATCCCTCTTCTGCTAAAAGCTAGGTCGCTCTGTCGTTCTGTCGCTCATCGCTCATCCTTATATCGCCTTATACGTTGGTATGTAAGTAAACTCATCAGTTCCACACAACCCGTTTAGGTCTGGGCATTCATGACCGTGCTGTCTAAAAAAAGGTTTTTAGCATTACTTAAACCTTTTTTTTTTTTTTTTTTTATAAACAATTATAGAAGAACTTGAAGAATTAAGAAAGCGAACCTGTATTAGGAAAGACACTGGCTCGAAGGGACTTTATTAGAAATTCTAGTCCACCGTCGACGAAGTTTTGTGCGTGTATTCTTCTAAATACTTTTATATCAAATATTTTTGATTTATTAGTGTCTGAAACAGAGATGCGCGTAGTCTCTGGGCCATCAGAAACTATACAATTTAAAGTAGCCGAGGGTCACTATGATCGATTGATGAAGCGGACTGTTAATTGTTCATCTGGAAAATATAAAACGGGTAAGGGATTGTTATTGATAAAAAGAAGGTTGAGGAAACGAAAGGGGGAGAGGTTGAACAATATTGAATTCATCAAGTTTTTTACCATTATTGTTCTTGCGTTTTTTATTGCTCCCAACTTAAAGGAAAGCTGCACGTGTTCTCGTGGCCGAACTCCCACGTAAAATTAGAGAAATGATAGGCAACCTTAATATAAAGGAATGGGAATTGTGAGAATTTTTAAATAAGTACGGATGAAAAACTCAAGTTCGGATTTATAAATCCGAACTTGAGTTTTCATTATCATTACTAGTATACTAGTAATGATAATGAAAGTTTTTTTTTTTTTTTTTTTAAATTCATTTATTTATGAGCACTCGCAACGAAGGCGACTCGCTCAAAACAATTTCCAGTTTTGAACTCTTAAGAATGGTAGACAAAATACATTGGAACATGCCAGCTCATAGAGTAACAAATTAGGCTTGTTTAAAATGTCTGGGTGAAAAAAGGAGTGAAATAAGAAGTTCGGCAAATACTGTGAATAAGGAATATAATGAATATAATTACTGATTTCATAATGAATATAATTACTAGACCAGGTAAGAATCGGGAAAGAGGGAAAGTAAGAATCTACTATATATTTGTCAAATACCACTCACTCACTCACTCATCTATCAACGCCCAGCCCAAACCGCTCGACAGAAAATTTTGAAATTTTGCATGGACACTCCCTATATAACGTAGGCGCTCGCTAAGAAAGGATTTTTTGATATTCGTATTTTTAAGCATTTTTAGGGGGGTTTAAAGTTTGAGTTGGTTAGAGAAGACAAGCCTAGGCAGCCTGTTTTGCTAAGACGATAAAGAACAGCTGTTACCTTACATTATCTATCTCATAGTTTTATTTCTAATTGAGGTTAATTTCAACTATGATGGCAGACCTTGAATTACTAGAAATTAACTGTCCCTCATAGAGTTTTAATTGCGTTTCTTTTCTGCCTGTCCCCGTCAGATAGGCTTGCCATATTTTTGGAGAGTTAAACCGAGACACATTAATATGGGATGGGCATACCAGGGGGGGTTGGGAATAAATACAGTACAAATTATAAGCAAAATGGTGAGTTTTAAGCCTAGCAAGTAACGGGAAGGGGGGATCCTGAACTGTTAGTCTACCCAAACCTTAAAAATAAGAACGGAACTTTTTTTGCTACTTGATTTTCTTAAAAAAATCTCTCAGCCAAATAGTAGTGTCTGGCTGCTGGCAGCGCTGTGCAGGTAGTTCCAGCGTTTTACAGTTAGATTACTTCTCATATCTTTGACACTGTGAGCAGTAGTAAAAATGATGATTGTAGAAAAGTAACCGATTTATAAAAGATTCTTATAAACATGAATTCATTACTTTTTACATCTTACAGCCTTTTCCGGGACATTGATAAAACCGGGCGGGACACCGAAACAATTGTAAAATACCGGGACAGTCCCGGTCAAACCGTGATGTATGGTAAGCCTATCCTTAGAGTTTTCTAGGTGAGGCAATTATATCCGGAACCCTTGCACAGCCTCCTCGCCTATAACCTTGGTAATATAATGGGTGTTTCCAAATAACTTTTTGGAAACATAAACTTTTAAATTTTAACGCCTATTGAATAACATATAGTATGACGGGAACCGTGCTAAAATAAACTGCACAGAATTGTATAGTAACGTAATTTTAATGAAACATTATTTAACGCAATAAAATAAATAACTACTTATCTGCCGTGACGAAGCACGGGTATTCAGCTAGTGTGTTATATTAATTTGTTGTATTTAGTTCTCAAACTATGAGCTATCTGTAAACAATTACCATCTGTATCAACTACTAACCAACATTCTAAACTTTTGAAGGAAGAACATACTTACCAACCGCCCGAGTCGTACTGGAAAGACATATCACTAATCATAACTGATAGCTTGACTGTAATAACACTACAGGGGACAAATAACCGCAGTAAAGTCTACTGTTAAAATCTGGCCATCGTCATATGAAAGATCACGAAAAAGTAGTAGTACTAGCCAGACTACGTATTAGCTACAGCCGTGTGATCCTTGAGTATGTAATAATAGGTCAAGATTAACCAACTTCTGGAACTTGCAAGAAATACTTCCAAATCAAAAATTTATTGAGTGCCGTTTAAGTGGAAACCTTTGGGCACTTCATTTTCTTTGAACTCCCTATTGTTCAGGAGAGATCATCCTCAACTATGATTTTTAGGCAAAAAATAGTACAACAAAACTCAACTAAGTACATTTCTCAGCAAAATGATTGGTTTGCGTACATCGCAGAGAGATGTACATAACCTAATCGACAAAACAATAAAATAAATATAAAAAACCTATCTCTTTTAATAATCAAATAAGCAGTCACGGAATAATAATCAATTCTAAGCATTGGCTTGTAGGTTCGATTCTCACTAGGAGTGGTAGCTTTTCTTTAGAAATAAGGAAATGCATCACCCCAATTCTGGCTAGTTTAGGGAAAAATAAAGGAACCCCGAAATTAAAAAGTACTAAAAATAATAATTGATTTAACCAGAAGTTCCATTATTTGAAAATGAAAATTATTTTCAAATATATAAGGAAATATTTTTATAAATTACGTTCGAATGCTTTATAGCCAGACTCGTCAAAAGAAGAGAAAAATTAGAAGTCCACTTTTAAATTTTGGGTTCAGAATGTGGTTGAGATAAACGGAAGTCTTAATTTACTGACTATGCTTTTCTTCACTACATATCATTCTCATTATTAAGGCAAAACGAAAATCGATTTTCGCTGCTAGAATGCGAATATCAAAGACGGAACGAAAATATTCATGATCTGGTTCCAGAGCAAACCCCCATTCCTAAAGAATCAATTGAGCTTATATTTACAATAGATATCTCTCATAAGCTCTAAATGCTGTCTATGATGACAAACAGTCATGACCAACTGATGGCTGACCATATTTAGCAATAGCATCCTTATTATTTCAGAGAAAATTATGTATTTTTTTTTCTTATACACTTTCTCCTTGGAATGATAATGAGCTATGCATAAGCCATCAGATGTGATGTGATTTATTTTATTGCGTACATTTTCTTTTCTCAATGAAATTCTGTTTTTTTTTTTTTTTTTAATGTGTTTTCATGTTCATTTCTTCAGAGGTCACTGCAAGAAGACAAACATTCTGCAGACTTTATTCGGTCAATTTTGCTTTTTTACTATGTGATTTTGTTGGCACCCGCTAAGAAGAGCCAATTTTTCACCTTTAAGACTGATTTTGCCGGCGTGAGTACTGCATTTTCTAAAGATTGACAGTAAATTAAACTTCCGTTTTCTACCAGAATTAGGTTTGAGAAAAAAAAGTCCATTTTTTCAAATGGAACATGTCTCTTATTTCAAAGATTCGGAAACTATTAAAAAAAAAAACCTACTACTGTCGATCTTTGTTGTTTATATGGTTTTGGACACTTAGATAAGTATAAATGTTAACGGGTAATTTTTGATATCTTGTATTAAGGATCAATTTAAAGACATATTCTAAAAATTCTGTCATGAATGCGATCTCAATTTCTTAGGATTGTGATGACCCTATTAGAAAAACATTGATTCGTTTTCATTCGAAGCGAATTTCACAAAATCATGTTGTCGAATCTTATTTCAAAACTGATAAACCTTAAACGTCTATTAAAAAATTCAACATACGTTATATCTGAAATAAGGATTTTCACATACGACAACCAGAATACAGTAAAGTTTTAAGATACGTTTAAGTGTTAGATTACATTCCTAAAAATGAATAAAAACTTATCGCTCACAGTAAAAGGGCATTAATGGGATATATCTGTATACCGCTATATGTTAGAGCAGAAGTTAAAATTTAGAGCCGAGATATGGATGGTTTACGATTCGAGATTTAGTATGTGACTCAAGAATACAACCTGCTTTATTGAGCAACCATCACCAGTCCTCAGCCAGAATGTGGTTCACGTTTATGCTCCTACTGTGGAAACGATAACGCCTTGCTATTATATATATATATATATATATATATATATATATATATATATATATATATATATATATATATATATATATATACAGGGTGTCCCAGTATATGTGTCCACTCCCTTTTCCTCCTAGAGTTGTTGGAATTTCGAAATGAAACTTGGCAGGTCTTAGTTATGTTGCATGAGGTTACTTTTGAAGGTTTAGTTGACTTTGTAACATTCTCCAGTTTTTCTCCAGCGCATCTAACTCTTGATTTTCCAATGGCGGCAGGTATTTTTTATGACGAATTCTGATAGAAAATTTAATTTTAAGACTAATTTATTCCTAGACATCTTTTGATCCGACGCACCGTTTGCGCGTAAAACGCAAAAACTGAAAAATATCGCCCTATTGTAGACAAATTCCTATTTATCACTGAAACCAAGCCTTTTACGTAAAAACACCTCGATACAAACGTTATAGCCTATTAATTTTCCTTTCAGATGATACCAAGATCAAAGTTGCTGGTTTAATATTTAACGGGATATTATGAATGAAAAATATACCTTAAAAGTTTTAAAAAGTAACAATTCAGAAAATCGATATGAATAGAAAAAAAGTAGCTGACATAAACAATAAAAAAAAAGTACTTATTTACTTTATGAAAAAAGTATATAAAAATTATTATAAAACAGAACAGAATAAATTTATTTTTCCATATGAAATTATTATATCATAAAACTAAAAAAAAATTTGCCTTTGTTTTCATTCATAATACCCCGTTAAATATTTAATCTACAACTTTGATCTTGGTATCATCTGAAAGGAAAATTAATAGGCTAAAACGTTTACAATGAGGTGTTTTTACGTACAAGGCTTGGTTTCAGTGATAAATAGGAATTTGTCTACAAAAGGGCGATATTTTTCAGTTTTTTTTGCGTTTTACGCGCAAACGGTGCGCCGGATCAAAAGATGTATCGGAATAAATTAGTCTTAAAATTAAAATTTCTATCAGAATTCGTCATAAAAAAATACCTGCTGCCATTGGAAAATCAAGAGTTAGATGCGCTGGAGAAAAACTGGAGAATGTTACAAAGTCAACTAAACATTCAAAAGTAACCTCATGCAACATAACTATGACCTACCAAGTTTCGTTTCGAAATTCCAACAACTCTACGAGGAAAAGGGGGTGGACACATATACTGGGACACCCTGTATATTCCAGAAGGTGAAACAATTCCTCTTTCCTCGAAACCTCTTTATTTTGCACAAGGCCTTTCAAAACATGTGGCGTCACCAAGTGCTAGCATGCACATTCGTTTATGTTAGCAAAGTATAGTTCTGTTTTGGTAGAGTCTCGACAAGCTAAATTTATTTTTGACGTTTTCCCTGTAGTGAGGTTGCTTTATTCCAGAAGGTGAAAACAGTTGTCTAATCGGAAAATGTCGAGCTTCTACAGGAAGAACATTATGCAGTCACAACATAAACGAGCATGAGTCTCAGCACCTGATGATGAAACTTACGTCGAAAGATCTTGTGAAAAATAAAGAAGTTTTGTGGGAAGATGAGAATGTTTTTCACCCTCTGGAATTTAGACTCTCAACTGCCGGAAAAACGTCTATATATATATAAATTTACGGGGCGAGGTAGAGCACTCGATTATTGAACTGGAGTACCAAGGTTCAAAATCTTTAGTAACGAGCGTGTACTAAAGATTTTTTGAAGGTAGGGATTGTCGGGGTTCGGTCATTACTTCTTAATAAAACTACATTTTACAAGTGAAAATGGTTTTATTTTAGCCGAAGTTTCGGGTTGAAATTCAAGCCTTCATTAGGGCGAGGCAATCTTCTCATCGCCCTGATGAAGGAAGGCTTGAATTTTAAGCTGAAACGTCGGCAACAATAAAACCGTTTTCACTTGTAAAATGTAGTTTTATTAAGGAGTAATGACCGGACCACGACAATCCCTACCTTCGCACCGTCAACGGTCAACGAACTCCTCTCAATAAAGACTTTTTCTTGTAGTGTCTTCGTTCGAGGGTTGGATTTGGGGTCCCATATCGTCCCTAGGCTCACACAGCCTTTAATTAATTAATTAATGGAACCGTTAACCTCACTATTGGCCTATTGACCTCACTATCTCCCTAGTGTGCCGTATGGTCAAGAATCAGAAACCTCTTTAGTACCTGCCCCTTTGGGCCCTGTTACGGGACTGATATATATATATATATATATATATATATATATATATATTATTTTTATCAAGAATATTCAAAAAACATGGATTGAGGTGATTTCATTCTTATTACAACGGGTTTGATGGAGTAAGGGAAGTTACAAATGAATTGTATCAGAAAAAAAAGCGTTAGGAGAACCATTTATAATCCAAATATTTTGTTATTTGTTTAGTTTTTAAGGAGAGCTTCTCGAAATCGCCTCGTATTCATATTTTTAAGGAATTTATTTTTCTCATTTGCACAAAATGTTTTAATTCAAGTATCGTAAGGGAGTAGGACTGTATAATTTCATTTCCTTCGTACGATGTGTTTTCTGCTAAGAATGCTATGAGGATTTTCATTGATTTCCAGTTCGATCTGATATATCAATTGATTTGAGCGTTAGTGATAATTCATGGGCATTCAGTATTGAATATTGCATTATAATCCTACAGAAGATCCTGACAGGTTCTGAGGGGGAAAGCGGAGGAGTTTTTCCCGACACCGGGCCACATTTCCTCAGAGGGTTCCTATTCAATTTTTCTCTTTGGGGGGGGGGGGGGGGGCACATCCTCTAGATCGGCCCCTTATCCTCGGCCAGCTGACAAATCGCACGACATTTCCTTACGGCTCGTCATTAATTCTCCACTCCATTCCATCTTCCTACTTCTTACGGTGGGCTTTTTTCTGTTTACAATTCCCGTGGATCCTTTTGTCGGAGGAATAAAGGAGGCACTCATGTCTTTATTATATTTTCCCTAATGTATACTTCCCATTTGGCTGAGGACACATTCCACGTGGATGGATTACGTGCCAGGGCACCTGTGGATGCTTATAAAACAGATGGAAATTCCATATTTTCTTCCTTCATTCCCCCCAGTACTTACTTATCCTCAGAGCTTCTTATGCCATTCATGGCACCGAAAAAAGCCCCTTATTTTACATTTTACAGCAGAAAACACCAGACTTTTGGAATATTCGTTTTTCATCGTTTTAT
This sequence comes from Gonocerus acuteangulatus, assembly GCA_946811695.1. Classification (NCBI taxonomy): domain Eukaryota; kingdom Metazoa; phylum Arthropoda; class Insecta; order Hemiptera; family Coreidae; genus Gonocerus; species Gonocerus acuteangulatus. The sequence goes on along the minus strand of OX328127.1, from coordinate 67,961,775 downwards.
ATAGAGCATAGTTAAATTATATCTCTGACAAGGAAGAGAATTTGAGGACGCATTGCAACATTAAGTGAACGTTAATGCCTTGTATAAATTTGTTTTAATGCGAAGTGCTGTATTTGTTTATTATGAGGTGTAGATAGTTAGCTGTCGAGGTGATAAGCAATCAGGGAATAGTTGGGATTCGGCTAAGATAATATCAATACGATTTTTGTAAAAATGTGTATTGAGGACGTTTCGGCTACTCTTTGGTAGCCTTCGTCAACTAAAAAGACAAAAAACAAGAAAATATAGAATTAAAAGACAGAGAAAGATTAACCAGTAAGATAAATGATAGATCTATACATAGAAACCCTTTTGAGAACAATTTGTTTTTAAGATCTATAATTTATCTTACTGGTTAACCTTTTTCTTATCATTAATTCTGTATTTTCTTGATTTTTACATTTTTAGTGGACGAAGGCTACCAAAGAGTAGCCGAAACGTCCTTAATACAGATTTTTACAAAAATCGTATTGATGTTTTCGTAGCCGAATCCCAACTATTCCCTGACTGCTTATTTGTTTATTGTACTTGCGTTAAGTAGAGAATAAAATGTCTTGATTATACAAATTCTTCGTACTGTGTGTAATAGATAAATGGCAAGAATCCTGTTACATAACGACGGACAACATGCTTTGAGAACTCTAGAACACTGGACACAAATGGCCATCCAGTAAGAGATGCCAGGTCAGGATGGTTTTTGCCACCATTCACGACTGACCCACATTATGTCAAGACAGGACATATATACATGTACATACTGCAATACTCACTTAACAATACAGCACATACTGACAGAGTGTATACTCAGGAAAAATTTTAAATTAACCTACAATTTGACCTACTTTCTCATGGCATCCCCTACATCGATGACCTTATTAAATATTTAATACATACAAAATTATACAAGAAAGTTTGAAAAAGATTACACTAAATGACAACAGTCATTTAGTGTAATTGATCCAACAAAAAGGTACCCTCTTTTTGCTGGGTTAATGGAACAGAACATACAGAACATTCGACAATAACACACAAACTACAAATATTTGGTAGACAGACACTTTTGAAACATAACCAAAAATTATTTTATTCTTAATTGATTAAGGAAAAGATATAGTTTTATCACCAAATGGGTAAAAACTAAAAAAAAATATAAAAAGAATTACTGGAATGTTATCCTATTCAATCCACTTTCTTGTATTTCATAATTATTATAATTTTCGTGTCAACTCGAAAGGCTAGTAGTAGCTTATGAAAGGCTAGTAGTAGTTTATGAAAGGCTAGTAGCAGTTTATGAAAGGCTAGTAGTAGTTTATGAAAGGCTAGTAGTAGTAGTAGTAGCAGTAGTAGTAGTAGTAGTAGTAGTAGTAGTAGTATATGAAAGCCTATTAGTAGTAGCAGTTTATGAAAGGCTAGTAGTAGTAGTACTAGTAGAAGTTTATGAAAGGCTAGTAGGAGTTTATGAAGGCTAGTAGGAGTTTATGAAAGGCTAGTAGGAGTTTATGAAAGACTAGTAGTAGTTTATGAAAGGCTAGTAGGATTTTATGAAAGACTAGTAGTAGTTTATGAAAGGCTAGAAGTAGTTTGTGAAAGGCCAATAGTAGTTTATGAAAGTAAACCTCAATGAGATGCGAATAGTTAACCACAAGATTGATAAGAAATCAGACAATTTCAGAAAACCTATAATTTAGTTGTTTCGGTTTTCTCTTATATAGTCTTCATCGCCAATAAACGCCTATGCGATGGAGGAAGATCAACGATACCTGTTAGGTGACCTTGAGTTAATTATGGTTACCAAATGTTTTTCTGTGAAAAAAAGTTTTGAAAATCTTACCAGTTTTCTCTAATCTTAGAGAAATATTGAAAAGAAATGACGCTCAGTAAAGTGAATGACTTAGTTCCATATATGTATATATTATATGCATATATTTTGTAACTGCGATTAAAATTATTGCAGCAACATTTAGAGACGATTTGTACATATCCTGTAAGTGTATTTATAGTGCTAACGTAGATTTAAACAACAATACAAATTCAAGCAGAGGAGAGCTAATGTTCTAAGCAGCCGTTGCATAAGAAAAATAGCTTCAGCTCTGGCTAAATGCATATGAATCGACGTGGGAAATAGTCCCGAGGTATGGTGGAAATTTTCAAGCTTACCAATGTTTTAGTTCGTGGCCAGTGCGTATTCTTTGCAAATGCTATTGTCCCCTAAAACCATGGTAGGACCGCAATCAGAAAGAGGGACACTAAACAAAGACAAACAAAGCACTTCTCAGAAAATCCCATCTCTCACTTAAAGCAAAATACAGGCGTTTTTCCCACCGGGAGATTAAAGACGCCGTTCACAGCCTGTGGTCCTGCAGGTACCTCGTAGTGGGACAAGGACATTAGTTTAGTACCTGTACGACTGTTTACAAACACCTAGTCCCTGGAGATGATTACTTCCAGTAGATCTGTCACGCAGCATGATATGCGTCGCGATAGCTGACACCTGCGTGATGGGTTCACCTGCAGGAACCGTTATGTCGGAGTTATCTTGTCGGGCAGCTGAGAAGTTTCGTGAGATTGTCCGACAGGTTTCAGCGGAGGATTTCAAAGTTCCTGGAATATCAAAACTTTCATCTATAATTCCTAGGAATTTATTTTGCCTTAACTTAGATGGTTTTAGGGTTGAAATTATCTAAGGAATATTGAGACCCCAAAACTGTAAGGTTTCCTTCACAGATGTTACAAAATTACACGGGTTTATGAAACCATAGATCAAGTTTGATGTTAGATATAATCTAGGTTCGTTCGTAGTAGGTATTTTAATAAAAAAATTACAAATTAAAAAAATTGTTTTTTTAAGAAAATGCATTTTATAAAAAAATGTATTTGTGAGAGAGAGATCATTCTGAAAGGTAGCTGACCACTTTGGGCCACAGCATTCTCCTAAAACCAATTATAGTCAATGATTTAAAATAATAATAATAATAATAATAATAATTTTTATTTATTATTATTATTTTTATTATTGGCTGAGGAAGAAAGCATTCCTTAGTCGTTACCGCCTCTTTAACATCCTTCTTTTCATCCGTAATGGTGATAATCCACCATCTGAATTGAGTCCTTCAGGATAGTTCTGCTGATTCGCAGTAGGACCTCTTGTTTGATTTGGAATTTTGTGGCAAATTTTTGGATAAATTCCGTGATGGTGCCGCGAGCACCTAACATAAGACCTATTACCTCCCACTTGTGAACCTTATCAACATCAACTTCTTGTGGTATTTCAAGTCAGGAAGACACAGACAATTTGTAATGCCTAAAAATTCCTAACCAATTGAAAACAAGACTAAATTATTCTTTAGTAGTTCAGGGGATTGTTTTACTGCCAATGACAATGTCCAAAAAGCAGCAACCAGTAGGGAAAATAAATGTAAAAAATGTTCAGTGTGCCCGAGTACAAAGACACAAAATATTCTAATTTTTGTACTAAGTGTAATAATTGTGTGTGTAAAATTCACATGAAAATCATTTTTCCTAATTGTATCTAATATAAATAATTCATCGATTTGTATTTTTTTTAAAAGAAATAGATGTATTTTTTAATATATGCGTTTTCATAGCCCAAATTTCAAATTCAATTATTTCCATTTAAAATCATTAAAAAATAAACAAAACCAGTGTAAACATCATGTTAATACACTTTATTATGAATTATAAGAACAAAATAGATATTATATCCAATTTTATTTTATATAGAAAAGGTATAAATAAAAGTCGGTTCATAATTTCCCAAGGTGACCTGTAATGAAAGTAAAATACAGGTGAGACCACTCGAGGGTTAAGACTTCTATATTGGAAGTCCATACTTTACTGGACCAATTTAGGCGGAACCTCTGGTAAATCATAAGAAATCTTTTGATCAATGCTCGGAATGAAATTACTTTCACTCACTAATTGAATGGATCCATGCAAAAAGAGCTTCAGTCCATAATCAGTAGTTTTGAGAAAACGAGAAAAAACTGTCTACACCCTTAATTTGTTTTATTATTGTGCTACTTTTTTTTTGTCTGAGTACCCCATACTGACACAAGTTATATATGAAACATTAGTTATTACAAACAAATGCATTATATTATTAAAATATAATAATAGTGCTTGGACTGAAGCTCTTCTTGCATGGAACAGCCTAAGGAGTACCTCCTTGCAAAAAATAAGATCTAATATAAAGTAAAATACTTTGTAGGATATATTCACTAACAGTTTATTATCAATGGTACAATATGTAAGAAATATTTTCATAATATAAAGTTCATAAAATGAGTAATGTAATGCTTAATCGTCTTGAACTTCTTCATCTATGTTTATAGTTGTTGGCCAACCCAATATTTCATAAAATTCTTGTGTTCTTCTGAAAAGTATGGCATCAACTTCATAATGTCTTCAATTTTTTTCTGCTTGATGGGGACCTTCCCTCCTGGATAGGCAGGATTGGGAGGGAACACTGGAGCCTGAACACCTTGGCGTGCTACAATGCCTTTAATGAATTTTTTTGCTACATGTGTTTCTATGGCAACAATGTATTGGACTAAAGTCCTCTTAACATAGAAATGTGTAATGACCGTCAGAGACAACGAATCCATCACTAACTCATATTTGGAAAAAAAAATGGACTGAAGCTCTTTTTGCATGGATCGATTCAATTACCTAAATGGTTCGAACTTTATTAAAATGATTTATGAATGAAGTCGGTTATTTATTTTAGAAAAAAGTACACCTTTTTCACTTTCAAACTCCTCTTCCGTGTATAAATAAATGGAAAAAGATCCACTTACTCCCCTCCTGAAAAGTAATCATTCGGAAATGTTCTTAGGCCCAGGGAATTTAATTAAGCGAACGCTTTAAAGTATGAAGAAAAATTATCTAAATTTCCCTTCCCGAAAACTAAATCCTATTAAAAAAAATGGGGAAAATGGAGTGCGTCAGAAGCTGTTTTGGTTAATGCCATGGAAAACTCTCAAATGTTTAGTGCCCGTAAAATATCCCGACTGGGTCTCTTTCCACCAGTCGCCGTCTTCTTCCCTATTTTTATCCTCTCAAGAGATTTACTAAATTAATTTTTAATAAACATTTCCTCTCTAAAAAGCATACTATAAGATTTTTTAAACATCTTTAGAAAAAACCTCGGGTTAAAATATTTCATAAAAGGTTCTTGCATTGAATATATTATTAATAACACTTGGGAGCTCGGCATTTTTCTTGTTAAACTCGCCAACTAAGAGTCACAACATGATTTAGAATAATGAGGTTCAGATATTTAGTCGTCGAGGTAATTGGAGTCAAGGAATGGTTTCGATTCTGCTAAGAGTAATCAGCAGACTTTCAAAAAAATCTATATTTTGGCAAAATGCACGACGAAACGTTCGAAATATAGATTTTTCTGTTCTCATTTCAAGGTTTTTCTATGTGAGTCAATCCATATCAAGTTGTCCAAAGGTGTTGCTTGACCATTTTACAAAAAAATAATATTTTTATCATCAATTATATATGGAATAAGTAGTTTAAAACAATTTTCAAAATATTTTCAGAATCAACCGTTTGAAAATAGCAGCCATATTTGTTTCACCGAGCAAGCTGATTTTTAAGTTTATAAGCTCTTACGGAAAATTCTTTTCTCAGGACTGGTAAATCATAGACTAGTAGTTCAGGCATCGTTGTTTTTCTTACAGTCTGCTCCATCTTATATACCTTCTTCACTATTTGTATATTTTGAAGTCCAATACCTGAAAACTGCTATTGAAAACAACTGTTTATATTTCTCAAAATGCCGTTTTTGAAGGTACTGTTTTGGCATAAGTGGACGTACATCAAAGTTGATTTTTGGCAAAATAAACCTAGCCAAGTAGCTTGTAGTAAAAGTATGTAATCTTAACCCTGATATTTTTTTTTTTTTTTTTTTTTTTTTTTTCATAAACTTCAAATTTTGGCAATTTTTTTTATAATTTTAGGCTTTAATATCTCTGGTGGAGGACTTAAAAAAAATCGAATATACCTATATGTTATACTTGTATATTTGAGTACTTTCGTAAATATTTTTTTTGAATAATTAGGTTATGTATACATTCACTTTGGCTAATGGACTCTGTCTAAGTCTATGTTAATTGTTTACTTTTATTCAAATAAGTTGTACCTATATATATATATATATATATATATATATATATATATGTGTGTGTGTGTGTGTGTGTGTGTGTATGTATATGATATGCTGGAGGACCTGAGTTCCCGAGCCAGCACTAAAGAAAGGCTTGGATTCGGCCTCCTTGTCCGTCCCTAGGCCAACCCATCCTTAATTAATTTATTAATGGGTACCTTGGTGCTAATGAGCCTACCAGTCAAAGCAGCTAAGGGGGAAAATCAGGGGGCCGGAGCATAGTACTGACCACCCTATCTCCCTAGTGTGTCGTATGGTCAAGAATCAGATATCCCTATAGATAGTGTTGGTCCCTCAGAGCACTCGTGGCCTGTTTACATATGTATATGTATACTTATTTGCAAGGTAACTGAGGATACAAATTATTGATATTTTTGCTATGGTGCTACGAAACTCGGCGTATGTCGTGTCCATCTGAGGAAAAGTGTGTGGCCACCGGGCCTTCAAGTAAATAAAAGATATTAAACATTTTTTTTTTATTATTATTTTTTTTTTTGTATATTCTTAAGAATAGCATTTTCTGTTCGATAAGATCTAATTTTATTTCAGGTGGCTGTATAAGGTGGGTTTAAATTTATCCAAGACAACGATTTAAGTGACCTTTGTTTAAAATTTTGTCGATTTTCTCTTCAGAAGCGTCTAAAAATAAGTATCAAGTTACTAATTCCTTCTATCCCGAAGATGTTCACTTCCGGTCAATGATATTCTAGTCATGAATAACCTGGCATACTAGAAACCACGTAATTCAGAATGATGTTTGTCTTTTTTTACTTAAAAAAAGTTTAATTTTTTAATTAAAAGGTGTAAAACTCAACTCTTTGCCAGAAATAGTACAATGAAAAGAACTTTAAATTAACGCCCCCCGCCCCTGAAGAGCACAAGCATGTCCAGCGCTAGCACTAGGTAACGCTTACTTTGGTTTGGGTATCCAACGTTTAGAAGTGCCAATGGCTTTAAGTGTAAGAATATTGATGTCTAAAAAAAATGTTACAGAAATTTCAAATATTTATTTTTTCATACCTTCGATACAAATGCTAAGTATCGTATGGGAAAAAACGCATTTTTCATTTTTAATTTTTACTGATTACTGTTGGGCTGATCTAAGTTGTGGTAAACTGTCGAAAATTAAATAAAAATAATTATCAATTACACAAAATCAAATTAACGAATGTGCCTGAAGATAAGATTTACGTAAAGTCATCTATAAACCCCAACAACATTAATGTTGGGGTTTAACCCTATCAATATTAATAACAAAACTGGCAATTAAGGCATCTACTCCAAGGTGTTCTGTAAGCTCATCTGACCACTCATATAGTTTTTTTCCCCAGGTTCCGTGTTTTCCTACCGGTAGTTCCAAAACATTAGCACCTTTTAACCCCTCGTTTTAACGCGTAGTAAATTCCTTCTTTCATTTTAACCGACTTACCTCCTTCCCGTTGGGCCCAGCTATATACACCCGTGTAAAATCCTTCTGTCGTACACTTATATACGGTCACGTAAAGATTAGCGTGGTCTTCCTCCATCCGATAGGCATTTATTGGTATATATTACTGTATCTATTGTTAAAAAATATTGTTATTACTCTGCTCATGTGTATCTACGATATTTTCTACTTCGATCCTCTGCTAATTTTTTTACTTTACCCTATCTAACAAGGGCATTCTGCATCAAAAAATAGACGACACGTTTCCGAGCGTTTCGTCCAATGGGCCTTAGGAGCTGAGAAATAAAATAAAGTAGAACGAAAATGCTTCATTCTATGTATCGATTATGGAAAATGATATCGACATGATTTTTTTACCATTTCGTTTGTTTTAAATAAATTCAAAACTATGCCTACGTTTTCAAATAAACTAGGATTATCATTATATTATTTCACAGCAAAAATAATATAGATTTAAAATCAGGAACCCCAAGAAATCCGTATGTGGTAAATACCATCGAAATTAAAAAATAATAATTTTTTCCAGCCCAAAAGAGACACTTTGAGAATTACCAGGAAAAAAATGGACCAAATCGGTGACCCCGCCACTGTGTACTCGCCTTGTAAGTTCAGTATTAAACTACTGTTTACTTTAATAAATTGAAATTGTTTTATAATATATTTTCATGATTTAAAATTTTGTTTACTCATTTGAATGTTCTCTATTGCATTTTTGTATATTTAGTTTTTAGCGGAAAGCACGTTTTTATTCAAATTTAAATAAATAATTTATTTTTTAGCTAGAGAGGGCTGCCAAATGGTATGCGGTAACGTTCGAAAAATAGATTTTTCTCAAAATCCGTCGTTTCCTCACAGCAAAAAGGCAACCATTCTTGACTTCTTATCTTTAGTAAGGTTTATTTGTAAAATACTGTCATGAGATAAGTTAGTTTATTGATTTAGTATAGCCAATTCTACGTCAATTTATAAACATTTCTTTTCTAATGTTAAGCATTAATTTTCTTAATCAGTAGAGTACTATAAATAACACCCTTCGTTTAAAAAAAAAAAATGTATATATTATAATTTAAGGAATGGGGATCTTATATACGAAAAGACAGATTCATCAAAAATAAAATAATAACTTACTAATAAAATATTGCAATATAAAAGAATAAATTTAATATTAATCTGAAATGACAAAATCGACCAGGGTATTTGGAGGCGGGGAGAAGTGTGCTGCCCCTATAAATAGAACCAATAAATCTAAGGCAGAAATACACACAAACACATGCACACATAGGTATAACACATATAAAGGCGACGGTTTTCCGCTATTCACAGATCGGCAGAGATTAATGGAGAAACCGTGTGCTGTTGAATATCGCCTTCTCGACGAATATATGTTGGAAACCAGACGAGTATTTCTCTTTCACAAACGGCTCTTCATTAACTCTTTATTTCCGATCTAATGGGAAAAGTCACTCCAATCAAAGGAGCCATTTTCTATTTTTGAATGAAGGTAGTTTATTTATCTGAGGATACGCGACTTAGGCGATTCAATCATTAGTCGCTCCGAAATGTAACTAAACATTTATAATTACTATCGACTTAAAAAAAAAAAAAATACTCATTAAACTTATTTACCTATTTGTAGTTCCGCATCAAAGGTGGTACATTTTAAAATTATATACATAATAGTGTCTTGAGTAGGCAGAAGGTCTATGAATTAAATTAAAAATGACCATATTCCTCAATTTATTAATATGGCCCTAAATGTTTAGCATCCTCGAATGCCTATTAGTTAACCTGAATACTATATATATATATGGACTTTTATTGACCTAGACAAGAAAGAATTGTAGAGATTTTGGGTTATTTTTTTTTTTCGGGTATAAAACTAAATAAAAGACCCACTAACAAAACGAAAGGAACTTCAAAATCTGGCGAACGGACTACCAATGCCCACATTATAGACAAAGAAACTAAAATCCACAGAAATAACTAACTACAACACTTTTCTGTATAACCCCATTGTTACGAATAAGATTAAAAACGCATGCAGGGAGCCAGGTAAAATATCTCGGATGTTCCAGAATAAAACTAAAAATCAGTAGAATAAAACATAAATTAAAATGGAAGGAAACCAAATATAATGTTTACCAAATTAACTGTACTTCATGTAAAAAAGTATATGGTGGATAGCTCTTCAAAAAAAGGATAAAGGGAGCACGTTAAAAATATGGACGAATATGACAACCGAAAGGCTTTAGTACTCCATGCAATAAAACATGGACACAGCTTTGACATTGAGAATGTTAAAACATTACATAAAGAAATGAACCTCTTAAGAAGAAAAATAAACGAAAATATACATAGAATTGGGGGCGAGGTTAGCTCAGTGGCAGAGCATTGGACTAATAAGCTTGAGGACCTGAGTTCAAATCCCGAGCAACCACGAAAGATCCTCTAGTGTTTTCATTCGTGGGTTGAATTAGGCCTCTCTGACCGTCCCTAGGCGAACCCAGCCTTTAATTAATTTATTAATGGGTACCTTGGTGCTAATGTCCCTAGCAGTCGATGCAGCAAGGGGAAAATCAGGCGGTCGGAGAATAGTACTGACCACACTATCTCCCTAGTGTACCGTATGGTCATGAATCAGATACCTTTATAGTATCTGCCCCTCAGAGCCTTCATGGCCTGTTACGGGACTGATTTTTTTTTATACATAGAAGTAAAAAGAGGGAAAAAAGTAAATTAAAAAAATCGGAGATTTAAGAACATTGATATTAGTATTTTTTATGTTACGTTTTTATGACATTTCTCTTAATCTCCAATGTTTTCTTTAAAATCGATATAAGCCTTGAATCTATCGATTATAAACAACTAACTGATAACAGCCTTCCCTGAATAAGGTCCAAATTATTCATGTATAATTAAATTGCTCCTGAAGAGTTTTATATGTACATGACCTTCCGCCAACTGAAGTAATATATAAGAAGTAAATAATTCTTTTAAGAATATTCTCTGAAATTGGCACTGTTCCTAAAGAATTCTGCTTTTACTGCATTTTTTTTTTCTTTCAAAAAAATAATCCTAATATGGAAATACATTCCTTTTATTTTTCTTTTCTGTTTGAATAAATTATGCAGGAATAACAAACAAGTGTAAAGGGATTGGGGTCGGCTAGGATGAAGTATAGCTTTAGGGGTTGGTTTCCGGATCATAGCTTTGCAGTTACAGCTCTCTGCTAGTAACACAGTAGGGCTTAAATCCACTAGATTGAAGCAGAGAAAATATATTTGCTTTTTGTTCATTTTAATAATTGAGTTTTCTAGACTTGGGTTGTCAGTAGATAGAAAATATTTTCTGATGATGATAGTATTTATTAAAATATTTAGATAAAAAGTTACATTAAACTTAGAAATTAGTTTTAGCGGGTTTTTTTCCTCCCTCGATAGAGAGGACCGCATGGCCAGATGTTGATCATTCGATAATTTTTTGGTGAGGGGAGGGGCGAAAGTTTTCTTATTGCTATTTTCCCTCCTTTAAACTTTGAAAGAAATTAAAATTTCTCTATTATCAGTAAGACTTAGCCATTTTATAGCTTTTGGAGGGAGTACTTGCTGAGCCCGCCTCTTTTATCCCACTGGGATTTCCATTTAATAATTTAGAGAGAGAAAGTAAGGCGAACGGTTGGGCGCGTTAAGCCCCAGCGGTGGCTGGTTTTTCCGCCAGCAAGGTGTCTTGGCCCGACCGTAAACCACACGAAGGCACACAGCTCCGGTCGTATTTTTATGATTGCTTTGTTTCCTCGGGCCTCCTTATTACTGGGGATACACGGCGTGTGGGGCGTAGTAAAGGAAACGGCTTTAGGCACTTTCTCATCCCCGGGGCTCGGAGATCCACCATATCCCCCACATCGGGAAGGGCGATCCTGCCCTTCCATCATTTCCTACATTCGACTTATCTACTCCTTAAATAAGGTGTCAGAGCAGAAGCCTTCACATAATCAAGCCAGCCCAATTTTATTCCTTTCGATACATAAGTCAGGACTTTCTTGTTCCCCAATACGGCCTCTTCATCTGGAGAGTAATCCAATATCTTTCCTGTGGAAGGTGAACCCATTCATTGGGAATTCGACGCACAACGAATATTGTGAGGATAACTTTGGGATTTTCTCTGAATGGTGTGTATAGAGAATTGGCAGGTATACTTCTCACTTTAATAACATTTTCGGTTTTTGTAAACAACATTTCTGCATTTTTATTTTTGGTGAAAAAGACCGCCTCACTGGAGTTACGCAATATGCACATTCCTCATCAAGCTGGTTAGTATACGTAGGATTCCTGCATATTGTGTTTGAAATAACCTGATGATAAAAAAAACTACATGATTTAGATGAAAAAAATTTGTTAAAAAAATGTTATCGAAAAATCGAGAACGGCATATTGTGTAGAACAGAAACAGATATAAATGTGAGGTTGGCAGCATTTAAGCACATTTCTTGTCTAGTTTCACCATCTTGAGTTTTGTCATGTAATTGCGATACGCCATGTATGTTATTGTATCTTATTTATTTGCGTTTTTTTTTTGTGGTTCTTTTGCGTTTTGTTTTAATACTTTAAATAGGTTTTTTTATTGTACATTGCTGCAGTAGTACAAAAAATATCCCAATGTGCAGCACCTAATCGCGGAAGAGTAATTCGATGCCATTCACCGAATATCCAGAGTATCGAAAAATAAAAAAAGTAATAACAATTTCTCTTTGTCTTTAAAAAATAAACACGCAATGTTTCATTATAAACTCAAAAAAGCCATCTGTTCACTACATATATATAACGAATGCCTAAGTCAGAGGCTTCAAACGTTTTATCCTCATTATGACTGAAAAAGAAAAACTATATTGATGTTTTCATTAAAATATTGTGAAGGCGATATTGTCCTGTACAATATCTACATCAATTTGTCCGTCGAACGGTTTCCTCCTTGCTTATTAGGAGAAGGATAGGAAATGGAGAGAGGTGACTCGGGTTCATTACCCCTTAGAAAGGATAGGGCCTGTGACTTTTGACATGAGTCCTGTCCAAACACTCAGCCCTGTCCCTTGACATCCTGACACTTTCATGACATGGCCCTTTCGCGGAAAGGGTGAGGGACCTCATAAAGGATGGGATAGCGTTTCAGGAAGAACTACTCTATCCAATAGTGGTATAAAAGGTTGGCTGAAGCCCTGAATTAAATAATCATTAATGGTATGAGAGAGAAAATTGTGGAAATAGTGTTGATGGGACATGACAGAGCTTTTTGTTCTTATGATCAAAAGTTTTAGTCATTTAATGTAAATAGTCTGTACTGTTTGGTTATCGCATGCGCATGTATATTTGTCGGTACGTTTGAATTTGTTTATGTATAAATTTGTATTCCAATGGCCTATCATTAGTTGTGTGAGTGGGAATGTCAGAGGAGGAACTGATCTTGTACCTTGAAATGATGGTGTGAAGTTCTTTAAATGCGATCCTTTTTTTGTTGTGTGCCATCTCCGTAGACATTTACTAAGGTTAGTTTCTCTCAACAAAGACTTCACACTTTTTTCATGTTTTCCACGTTGGAGTAACCCTCCAGCGTGGGAGTTTATTTATCTACGTATGCCATCCTTTCTGGATACTACACGTATTTTGATTAGGCATGTACATAAAATAATGAATTATTTTACAATTAATATGAATACTGAAATTAAATGACAATAATAAAAATAAAAGTCCGTCACGCAGGAGCTGCATAACTAAGCACTTTCCTCAGAATTTGGGTAGTGTAGACTGCTTTCCAGAACAATTTGCTTAAAATATCCTACATAAATAAAATAAAAACATGAATAGTTCTCTTTTAAATTTGTAATGAGTAACTGATCAATTATTAATTTGCTTCCAGAGTTATGTTTACACATGGTACCTACTACACTACGTAATAAATACAAAAAACCTCATATTACCGTATTTTGATCTAACGCAGGAACAGGATACAGTCACTCTAGTGGTAGAAAGCGCTCCTTGCGGCGGCTTTGTGAACCTACGTCTGGCGGGCTTTTCTATTGAAATATATTACAAAATAAACCCCCACTTTCCGATTGTCCGATTCAGCTCATTTTTACAACACTTCTTTCTCATGAGTTACCCACGACGTATACCGCGTTTCGTTACAATACAGCAGAAATTACGACCGGTATGAGTATATTAGGAATTTGGGTCCGCAGTAAACCCCCCCTTCTAATGAACCGATTTAGTTTATTTTTACAACACATATTTACTTGTGGATTACCACTACGAATACCGAGTTTCGTCGAAATATACCAAAAATCACGGCTGGTAGTGGCGAATTGGTATCGTGGGTCCGGAGTAAACCCCCCCTTCTAATGAACCGATTTAGTTCATTTTTATATCTCACTTTTCTCTCTATATTACCACTACGAATACCAAGTTTCGTTGAAATATAACAAATATTACGGCTGACATAGTCAAATTAGTGTTTTGGGTTCGGGGTAAACCCCCCCTTCCGGTGGACCGATTTTGGTGGTTAACGAACTCGTTCAATCGTTTGCTAATTGAATGCTATATACCAAGTTTCGTGACGAAAAAACAAAAACTCTGGCCGCTATCGTGTTAACAGACATATATATATATATATATATATATATATATATATATATATATATATGCATATATATATATATATATATATATACATATATATATATAGATATATATAAATTTTAACGGGGGTCATTTTCGGTGTCTACTAGGTAGGATCGATAAAGATTTGAAGAAATTTTTCAAAAATTCCCTCATGAGTCCAACCTCAATAGCTACTTTCCTTCGGAGGAAAGTGCTAAAACGAAAACTAATAAAAAAAAAAAAAAAAAGATGAGTTCATTGATATTTTTTAGGTCCAGTTGTTTAATAAATGCATCAAATTCCTTAAAATATGTAAGTAGTAAGTCAGGTTTGTCAACGGGCCAAGTTCCGTCCTGTAAGGTAATGTCCTTAATGAGTTTTGTCCTGGGTCCGTCCAGTAATGTACAGTCGAACAGGAGATGGTCGTAAGTCTGTTCAGTCATATTGTCGCGTTTACATGTGTTAGTAGTTATAAGTTTAAATTTATGTAAATAACTTTTCGACGGTTCATGTCCTGATATGAATTGAGTCATTTTAAAGTTGTTAAGTTTTAATTTTTGTCTGTTGAGTATTGTAGGTAGGAATTTGTGTAAATGTCTTCCTTTAGTTGTGTTCGTCCATCGTTCGTCCCATTTTTGCATTGATTTGTCTCGCAGTAGTGTTTTTATAGTCTGTGATGTAAGTTTAGAGTAAGATATAGGTAATGTCGTGTCCTTTGAAGCTGATTTTGCAAGTAAGTCAACTGTCTCGTTCCTTAATAGTCCAGAATGTCCTTTAATCCATGTTATTGTAACTGTCACATTTTTCTGTTTACACAGAATTAGTAGTGTTCTAATGTGCTCAGTCTGTTCGTTATGATTTTGGCTGTTGTATATCCGTGCTATGTTTGTCTTGCTGTCAGTGTGTATTATGCATGTGTCTCCGTCGTGACTTATGGAATATAGTGTTTCGACTGCTTTTATGATTGCAAGGTTTTCTGCCTGGTTGTTCGAACATAGTGGTGATAGTCTGTATTGTCCTCTGTGAATGGTTATGTCGTCCTTTAGTATTATGTATGCAGATCCAACACTTGCTTTTACTGCCGTCCGTGTAAATGTGATAAGTCCATGTTGTTTCTACATCGTCAGCCGGTACAATGTTGTCTTTAGGGTGTAACCAGTTGGTGAACCGTATGTCTTGTTCTATGTCATGTGCTGTGATGTTCTGATAAGTAAAGTCTTCTGGAATTTCTTTCAATTTCAATAACCTATGCAGCCTTATCATTTCCTCAGCTTTGATGTGAATTGGCAATGTGTTAGCTAAAACACATGATGCTTCATATGATAATGTACGATATCCCCTAGATATTTTAATCGCAGCTAATCGCTGTACTCTTTCTTGTTTTTTCACATTTCTTTTCACACTTAAAGCATGGCCCCATATTTCAATCCCGTACGTCAACATGGGCCCCTTTGTATATTGTGGCTAATGATTCAGAATTAAGACCCCAAGTAACTCTGGCAGCCATCGATAGTCCATTTATTATTGAAAATAGTCGTGTTTGTAAGTTAGTAATGTGATAGTTCCATTTCAACTTGTTGTCAATATAAAGTCCTAGATATTTAAGAACAGTTTTTTCTTGAATAGTTTGTCCATTTAGAGTAATGTCTAATTTAGGTATATTTCTTCTTCTTGTTAATAGTGTGTATGTCGATTTCTCCAAGTTAAACGTAAGTTTGTTTCTGTTCGTCCATTCATTAATTGTGTGTAAAGTTAAGTTTGCACGTTCTTCTATTTCAGTTAAGTTTGTCCCAACTACTGTAAGTAGAATGTCGTCAGCAAATGCTATAATCTCTGTCCCTTCAGGGGTTTCCGTTGTGAGTAAACGTAAGTTTGTTTCTGTTCGTCCATTCATTAATTGTGTCTAAAGTTAAGTTTGCACGTTCTTCTATTTCAGTTAAGTTTGTCCCAACTACTGTAAGTAGAATGTCGTCAGCAAATGCTATAATCTCTGTCCCTTCAGGGGTTTCTGTTGTGAGTAAACGTAAGTTTGTTTCTGTTCGTCCATTCATTAATTGTGTCTAAAGTTAAGTTTGCACGTTCTTCTCTTTCAGTACAAGACTTCTCACTTGTAATTGATAAATAATTGTACACATTGTTTGCGACTGGCAGTTTTTACAAGTTTATCTACTTTTTCATTACCCATTATTCATGCATGTGCCTTGACCTATTTGAAATGAATTTGTGTATGGTTTTGGATCATCAGTGATATAGTGTATTTTATTTTTTATCTATTAGTGTATGTGTTATCATTTTACACTCAATAACAGTACTTTTAAAACTGCAAAAGCTTCAGATACCTTTTCTGACTCCAATTTTCTTGTAGTCAATAGTATTATCCGTACCATTGCATTTAAATATTATAAAGGCGTATCCCCATTCTCTCCATCTTTGCTTTCATCTGTGTGTATATTTTAATTCTTTGTGAGTAATTATTATTGGTCTATTTGCTGGGTGCGTCCAGTTAGAAGGCTGGGTTGGGTAGTCAATGTCTTCAGTGTTTTGTTAATGTTTTAGAATAGTTTACCGTTTAGTGTTTATTCTTCAAACATTACCGTAATGGGTACCAAATTTGCCTGGATAAACAAGGCTTCTTATGAGATCGTTGGATAACCTTTATTATTAATAATTATTCTTATGTCAAGTAACATTTGAATTCATTCAAGCTTCTTTACATTATATTTCTTTCTTAAGCCGGAATTACGAGCTGGTATGGAATATGTTAAAGTGGGTAATATAGCTTTTTCATAAATGGTACTTAAATAGGATCCTTAAGCGTGGAACTAATAGTTGTCCAATATCCGGTACAATTATTCGCATTAGAGAGTTATATAGGAGTAATTCTTTTGCAGAGATTATGCGTCTGTTTGCGAAGACCACATCCGGTTACTTTGAAGTATCTGACGTTATTATAAACAGTGATTTCGGTACTTACTGATTAGCTTACAGGATCTTTGCAGGTTATCTATTACTTCTTTACAAATTATCTAAGGTTAGAAATAAATATAGTAATCAAAAGTTAATATAGCAATCAAAACTATTATTATCAATAAATCACTACTAAAAGTAACTTTTTTTTACTACTATATTTATATAATATGGCTTCTAACTAACAGTTAGATAACTTGCATTTGTAAGTAATACTTTTAGGCTTGTAAAGCATAAATGAAAATAAGCAGAATATATTTTAGCAAGGAGTATTTATTAATAAAAAGGTTAATGTTAATACAAAGGTAAAGTTTAAGGGCCTCCTCACAGATTTTTTTGTCCGTTGGTTCTATAAGATATTTATATTTATTTCGCATTATGGGCATACGTGTTATGTGTTTCTGCTCGCTCAAGAAGATATCAAAACTCTAGTCAATCCAACTCGCTAAAATTAATATAATTCTATTAATTGCGAGTTGTATTGACTTGAGTGTTAAAGGTTACTTTACTGCCAGCAACAATCAATAGAATTGCCCATAGGAAATGCTAATGATTTAAGAGCATGTGATGAATCACTGTTATAATGACTATAGGTACTTCACAAGTAGCTGTATGTGGTCTTCGCAAACAGACCCGGAATTATTTAACTTTAATTTCCAAGAAAATGCCACTATACCGAAGCGAAAAAGATGTTCTCTTCTTCCCCTAGAAACGGCAGTGATTTCTGATTTAAAAATACTTAACACGTCAATGATTACACGTTAGGACCACCCAACCGAGAGACAATGGCCTGTTTTGACTAGAACAACCAGCGGGGGTTCTGCGGTCCCATAGCGGGTACGGGTACCAAAGCTATGTTACAATAAATCTCTTGGGACCTGGGTGCATCCAGGTAGGTAGCGGCCTACGGTCCAGGTACACAGACCAAAACCTTTTCCTATTAACATCTGAAAAGGTTTTCCACCCCCTGGGGTACACCTGGGTGGGTGGTTCTATCCCGTCTCCCGTCTCATGATCACTGAATTTCATATGAAGATTGGAACGATTTACTTTTCCAGAAACCTTTCTGTTGAATGTTTGACGATATTTTTTTTAACGTTAGCAATTTGGAATAATTTACGTTTACGCATGTTTCCGTTCACCCTATTGGCTGGAAACCCTCGTTAAGCATTGCGATTACGCTATCCAGAACTGACGATTCATTACTCATAGGCCACAAAAACAGAAAGCTGAAAATTTTGTTATGATAAATATATCGCACTAGTATTCCTAAAGTGACACAACTCAAAAATCTGTTTCAATCACACTGTCATAGTTATGAATGTGAAAGACATGGTAAATATCTCTTTATCAACCATCAATACTGTATGTACCTAGCTTCAGAGCTTCTGCATCAGGGGGAACTTGTGTCACCCTTCCTGTCTTAATCCTAAGACCCCTACATAGGTAAGAGTGACACATTTTCAGTTGAGATTTATTTTCAATTGTGTCACATTAGAAATACTAGTGCGATGTGTATATATATCTTTTTCCGGAAGATCGCCGATTTACTGTGTTCAATCTAGAATCGACACAAACAAAAAAAAAATAAAAAAATACCATGGTAAAGTTGTTTTTTATTCCAGATAATTTTATGTGCCCCAGCTGATAAAATACGACCCCGAATGAAGCATTCCATGGAGTCTGGAAGATTTTGATGGTATCTTTGCACTGGCTTTTCCATGCGAGTGAAAAATGGAGAAACCTCCAATCGTCTGAGGATCTGGCTGTTCGTTAGAGACCAAGGAGCATTGGACACTATTGGAGTACCTTGTGTTAAAAGGTTTGTAGACGTTTTACAAATGTGTTACTGGCACCAAAATAATTTATTTAGTAGGTGTTCAGATTTCAATTGCCGCGACATACAGGTAAAACTAAGACTTTTAGAAGAAGGCTGCCAAAGTGCAGCAAAAACATCCAATATAGATTTTTTCTGAAAATCTGATATTTTTTCTCCTAGCCAAATCCCAACCATCCCTTGACTTCTTAAGACTATTAGGTTGTCCGGAGAGATTTTGAAATAAGTTTTTAACTTATAAAAAGCATTAACTGAATTAAAAATACTTAAACTTAATAGACTTTGTATTCATTATAATATAATGAATACATAGTCTTTATTTGTATGCTGCAACATATTATGTTGAAAGCATACAAATAAAACCCTGTTTTAAAATCTATACGAATTATCTGGACAAGTCAATATTTCTAATTTAACCCTCTTTCTACTGTTCCTAATCCTGGAACTATTTTGATGGATATTTATCTCTGCCAAATTAATAAAGAAACATCACTAAATATTATTAAACTAATAGAATCGTTCAATTTACAATCACCAATTAGTGTCTTGTTGTTTGTTACATGGAACCAGTAATTAACTTCTTGTTACAAGGAATTCAGAAATCTATTCGACAACTAACCATTGGCTTCCCGAACATTGGTATATTATTTTCAGTGTAACCAATTAATCTTTAAATGGCCGCTCAAGACGGATGAAGCATTAACATTTTTACAAAGCGAGGACTCTGCTAACCGCTGTACTCCTATTAAATTTAATAAGGACATCCTCATTTACTTTGTAATAAATGTTGGCCATTTATCAGTACCCGGAGGGGAGGGGAAGGGAGAGACCGTCCCTGAGGAGGACGCGTCTGCTTTACGGCCGGCTTGGGCTCGTAAATATACGGCGGAGAATTGCTGACTGACTACTGACTTACAATCAAGCTGTATTCGATAGATACTACACGAGTATTTACTGTAAGGAAGTATTTAATAAGATGAAGGGGTCTCCAGTGGTCTAGTGGCTAGAGCCTTAGATTCATAAGCGGGAGATGATGGGTTCGATTCCCACCAGCGGCAGGAATTTTCTCATCTTACGGCTCGTTGGGAAAATTCCACGCTGCACCCTGGATGTCGGCGCTAATGGCCTAGACGTTGAAGCGTCGTAAAAAAAAAAAAAAAAAAAAAAAAAAAAAAAAAAAAAAAAAAAAAATCCTGTAAAATATGTTACATATCTTTTAGGATTTTTTTTTTAAATTCATTTATTTATGAGCACCCGCAACTAAGGCGATTTGCTCAGTATAATTATTCACATACAGTTCCAGATGTAATTTAAAAGAAAATACATTGTATACGTACTCATAAGAATAACAGACAAAATACGTTGGGATAAGTCAGTTCATGTAACAAATAAGGCCTGTTTACAATTTCTGCGTGATAGAAGGAGTAAAATAAGAAGTTGTTCAGCAAATAGTGTGAATAAGGTATATACAAGATTTCATAATGAACATAATTACTGGACAAAGTAAAAATTGCAAAAGCGAGAAAATAAAAAACTTGAGAAAAAAATATATAAATAAAAGATTAGGTATTATTATTATTTTTTTTTAATACCCGGAAAGGACAACTTTGAAAGTACACAGATAAGAATCTACTTTTGTAAAACTATAAAATTACAAGTTTAAAAACAAAATTTACTGACCTGCCAATGACTCTTGTTACTCTTGTTCAGTGGAGGTAGAAATTAAAAAAAAAAAAAAAAAACTGTCGAGCGTATGGGTATTACAATTGATTCCAAGATACGGATATATTAGTAGTATAAAGACACGATAATATCTATATTATGTGAAGAGATTTGAGGTGAAGATTGTTCAAAGTAAAATTTGTCATATTAATCTGTTTTTTACAGTATACCTACTTCATAAATTTTTCTTTCATACTTCATTTCTTCTTTAACGACTTCATACGAAATTCGGATTCAGCGCGTCGAAATACATAAGAATTTATGTATGGAGTCTTTGGAAATTACCACTATTTTTTATTTTTTGTTGTGTCATATTTAGATACATTTGTGTATCCTAAACCACAACGACTAACTCCTCCCATTGTTCACCGAAGTTAAGCAACGTCATAGACAGTACCTGAATAGGTGACCGTCCACGTGCTGTTGGCATTATAAAATAGTAGAAACCTGTAGATAGCCCGGCGTTAATAGCCCAGATCTTGAAACCTTTCATAAGAAGTATAAATAAACACACACACACACACACAAAAAAAAATATACATTTTTAAATAATAAAAGTAAGTGATAAAAAAAAAAAAAAAAAAAAATCAGTCCCGTAACAGGCCACAAGGGCCCAGAGGGGCAGATACTGTAGAGGTATCTGATTCTTGACCATACGGCACACAAGGGAGATGGTGTGGTCAACACTATGCTCCGGCCGCTTGATTTTCCCTTGGCTGCTTCGACTGCTAGAGTTATTAGCACCCAAGGTACCCATTATTAATTAAATTAATTAAAGGCTGGGTAAGCGTAGGACGATCTGAGACCCCAAATCCAGCCCTCGAACGGCAGCACTAGAAGAAAAAATCTTTAGTGTGCGTTCGGGTTTTGAACCTGTTCCTCCAGTTCATTAGTCGAGTGCTCTACCACTGAGCTAACCTCGCCCCCGAAAGTAAGTGATAAAGGCCATAAAATGATCTACTGATTACCAACCTCTGTAGCAGATGATGAGCACTGGCCTCCATGAATGAAATTTAGTCTAGGATTTATAAATTGGGCTATTAGTGATAATTTAAAAATATATTTTATTGAATAGATACAAAAAAAATTGTGAAGAAGAAAACAACAGCCCTATAACAGCTGTCTCAATTATTAATACAAAATTGATTTTATTATTATTAGTGCCAACGGCCATAGCCACGTTGAATGCACCGGTTCCCATAGATCACCGAAGTTAAGCAACGTCGGGCGTGGCCAGTAAATGAATGGGCGACCGACCACGTGCCGTTGCCATTAGAAAAGGGTGGCAACCTGTGGATAGCCCGGCGTTAAAAGCCACAACACACACGCAAAAAAAAATATATATATTATTAGTTTATGTGCATTTATTAAGTTTATTTTGGCACATTATTCAGGAATGTGGAATAAACTAACTTTCTTGCTGAAGAATGTGATTAATTATGCATATCCTGTGTGGCTGACATTTTTGCTTAATTTTCGAGATTATTCTATTTTAAAAATTGCTTAACAAAAATATTGTTTGATAAAAATGGGCGTAATAATATTAATAAAAAATGTGAGATATACTTCTTAAAATATCAATTTCAAATGAACCATTGTTTCAGTCTGATCCTCTGCTTTATATTAGGTTGAAAACATACTATAAGGATAGATCTCACAATAATTTCTGAAACGGTCTTAATTACCATTTCGAATTAATTTAATTTAGCCAAATGTTGCAGATATGTATGAAAGCAGCGGCTGGAACAAGGAGTGGCCACTAGATAGCGCCGGCTGGAGCAGTCTGCACCTCTAGTAACAATATCAACCGATAGGTAGCGTGGTCTGTACAACCTCCCCTATTCGACTGCAATATAAAAATAAAGGATTATTTTTCTGTTATTTTGTTATTTGACAAATTAATATGCTCATTTTCCTCTCGATTTTTCCTCTTTCTCATAAGTTAAAATTTTGTGTATTTATTAAATAGGTGTTTTACTGTTAAGTCACAATTTCATATGTCGCAAATTGGTTTATTAAGCCCTGCTGTAAAATATTCGTCTTTCTCTTATGTGGCCAATTCTCAGTCGAGCAAGAACTATTCCTTCTCATCTGTTGACAATGTTACCGGATATCCAGTCAATAATGTATTGTCAATAAATCTAATCCAGCTGCCTAGCAAAATAATTTCTGATATTTAGATTTATTTTATTAGTCAAATCTCAGTTAGTGTTGGATCGGTTGGGCTTAAGTTGTATTATAGTAATCTTTGCGGACGAATCTGCTAGGAAGCGTTTTGAAAATGTTTCATGTATTTAAGATTATCTATACATTTTAGCCTCTTAATCTGAAATATGCAATATTCCTATACTGGAAAATTCCCGATTGACTTAAGGTGTAGAAAGTGAAATCCACTATATATATACACATGAATACGTGAAAGTTTCTTGTTGGGACCTCTGGATTGAGTCTTAAGGTCGACGTGATAAGCAGGTTTCCAACTAATGGAGAGTGTTAGGAAAAGCGCTAAAAAATGTTTTCCTCTTGAATTGTTTTTATTTCTAGTTCAAAAAGACAAAACATTATACAAATTTGTAGGAATGAAAAAAAGCCCAAGGGACCTTAGGAAGTCAAGGAGCAAGGCTGAATAAGGACCTTTGCATGAGCATTGAAAATTTGGCCCCTGAAAGTCCCTGGAAATGTTTCGCGAAAAATAGAATACCTGTGGAAATGTTGGACTTTTTTTTCATTGTTCTGATTATAAATTTAGGGAAGCGTGTTAAAGACCATTCACAAGTTATGAAATAAATATTGTATATTATGAATATATTGAAGGATAAAATCATGGTTATGACATATTTGGTTGAAAATATACATCCTGTATCTTAGAAGTGTTTTTTAAAAATAAAAATAATTTGTTAATTGCTCACGATAAAGGCCAAAAAATCACAGATACTAAAACTTTTGTCATGCAGTCTTTCAACTACTTAGTATCGTTAAATTAATACCACGAATTAGGTATCTTATTATCATAAATGTATAAAAAAACCACTATAGTTGTATATTTTTTACGTGATCAGCCACTACTATAACCAGAATTACAGCATTACTTACACTCAGAAAGAGGAAGTAGTCTTTAGTTGGTTAAGTATTGGTCATGCATATCTCATTTTAAATTAGGGACGAGGCAGGCCGTAGAATTTAATACAGAAAAACAGAACAGCCTATATTAACAGTAGAACATAATATGCAAAAATATATTTCAAATTTAGTAGCCATGAACATTCGTTATTTCTTGAACTCCCTTCCTATGTTATTTTTGTAGAATAACAAATCGTTAATTTAAAGTTTCAAAAACGTAAAACAAACCTTAATAACCTTTTGTCTGAGTGTGAGGTGGTGTGAATATCCTTCCGTATGTAGTTATACAGCCTCCAAAGCAATCTCCTGAATTCGATTTTCTACGGTGTCTGGGCTTACAAAAGGACACGATACTTGCTACAATGCTCCTGGCGACACCACACCATTATAGGATTCAAAGATGACCAACCACATCAAGGACACGTCTTCATGGAAAGCTTCTTGATAGTTTAGAGACCGATTTCTGAAATTTTACTAAATTGTCTAGAGTATTTCTTATGCAGACTCTATTTGATTACGTATTTTCTTGTTCAGATAGGACCATCTGAATGGGGTATTTTCTTGGTCAGATACGCCATCTGAATGGGGTATTTTCTTGGTCAGATAGGCCATCTGAATGGGGTATTTTCTTGGTCAGATAGGCCATCTGAATGGGGTATTTTCTTGGTCAGATAGGCCATCTGAATGGGGTATTTTCTTGGTCAGATAGGCCATCTGAATGGGGTATTTTCTTGGTCAGATAGGCCATCTGAATGGGGTATTTTCTTGGTCAGATAGGCCATCTGAATGGGGTATTTTTTTATGGCTATACTTTATAATTCAGGATGATTTGTGTTTAATAATGGAGAGATTGTTCACACTGTATTAATAATTGCTGTCAAAGAGATGATCTGTTTTTTTGTTATAATGAATAATATACATAATATATCGTGGAATAGATTTACATCGGAATTATAAGCTAAAGACATATTGTTAATAAAAGATTAAAACATGTTTTAAACAATTATCATTGTAAATAATACAAGATATATAATCGCCTTTAATACAAATTGAAACTAGCTAGCTATAGCCTGTTGAAATATACAGAAAACTATAATTCGGCAAGAGGTACATTTTTAGGGAAATATTTTTGATGGTTCCGCCATACATGAAACTCTAAAAAAAATTGAGGAATTTGTGGGGAATAGTTCTCTATCTTCCCATCGGTAAGCCCATATTGTTATTTTTATATCTAATCTAATATGTAATCTGTTATTCTTATATCTGTTCTCCTAATAATCCAAACACTTCTAGAGCACATTGTTCTTCTATATATTATGTTCTAGTCTTTTATGTTTTTATGTTTAGGCATATATATATATATATATATATATATATATATATATATATATATATATATATATATAATATATATATATATATATATATATACATGTATGTATATTTCAGTATTACATCCGTCCTACTTGTTTTTTTACAGCCCTGATGAAGGCTTGAAGTTCAAGCCGAAACGTCGGCACAATAAAACCATTTTTATGATAAAATGTAGTTTTATTAAGTAGCAGTGACCGAACCCCGACAATCCCTACCTTGCATCATCTACGGTCAACGATCTCCTCTCAATAAAAAAAATTGATTATATCTCGTTAAAGAACAGGGAAGGCTTTCGAAGGTGAGGATTATGTTTAATATTTTTCGACACTTATTGTTAGCCAAAGATCAGTACTAAAAACGTTTTTAACGAAAAGAATTATTCTCTTTCTGACAAATTATTCCGACAATTCTCTTTCCGGGAATATAGGCAACGCCCCTTTCTGTTCAGCTAAAGTGTCTATTTGACCAGGAATACTTATAGTTAAAATTGATTTCAGCCTTAGGTTTGGCTAAGTATTGGCAAACATTCAACACTATCTCCCTTGCCTCATCTCTCAAAGCCTTCCCTGGTCTTCAACGAAGCATATTCAGTTTTTATTGAATTTCACCTAGCGCGTTGCTCATTGGAACCGCAATTAGTGTTTGGCGCATGCGGAATTGAACTTTATCATCTACCTGAACGGGCTATAGCATGATAGTAAGAGAACACTACTTCCACGGACACATGGTCCAAAATGATGTTTGTGAGAAATTCCATTATTTTACAATATTCAGTATAGCCATTCTAAAAAAAGTCCGTGACGCAGGAGCTGCATAACTAAGCACTTTCCTCAGAAGTTTTGTAGTGTAGACTACATTACTAAATAATTTGCTGTAAATAACCTATATAAATAAAATAAAAACGTGACTAGTTCTGCTCATTTACATTTCTTATGAGAACTGTTCAATTATTAATTTTGTAAATATTTTGCTTCCAGAGTTATGTTAATACATGATACTGTACTACTTAATAAATACACAAAAACTTCACATTCCGTCTTTTGATCTGACAGAGGAACAGGATACAGTCCCCCTAGTGGGAGATAGCGCTCCTCGCGGCGGCTTTGCGAACCTACGTCTGGCAGGCTAATGAAACAGATTTTAAAGTAAACCCTCCTTTCCAATAGACCGATTTACTTCATTTATACAACACTTCTTTCTCGTGAGATACCCACGACGTATACCGCGTTTCGTTACAATACAGTGGAAATTACGACCGGTATGAGTATATTAGTACTTTAGGTCCGGAGTAAACCCCCGTCCAAATAACCCGATTTAGTTTATTTTTACAACCCATTTTTCTCTGTTGATTGCCACTACAAAAACCAAGTTTCGTTGAAATGTAACAAAAATTACGGCTGGCAGTGGCAAATTGGTATTGTGGGTCCGGAGTAACCCCCCCCCTTCTAATGAACCGATTTAGTTTATTTTTACAACGTATTTCTCTCTTTAGATCAAAATAACGAATACCGAGTTTCGTTGAAATATAACGAAACTACGGCTGGTATGGTCAAATTAGTGTTTTGGGTCCGGGGTAAACCCCCCCTCCCGGTGGACCGATTTTGGTGGTTAATGAACTCGTTCAATCGTTTGCTATTTGAATGCTATCTACCACGTTTCGTGAAGAAAAAACAAAAACTCTGGCCGCTATCGTGTTGACAGACACACACACACATTCCTTCGGAGGAAAGTGCTAAAACTGTAAAAATTCGATGTTAAGATTACTCACCACATCCTGGTAAAGGTATTGAGTCGTTTTATAATGTTATTGTTGTATTAAAATTATGTTAATGGAGATAGAACACTGTTCTGTACATTTTTTCTTCCGTTGAATAAAAGAAATGAAATTGAGCAACAATAGATGAGATTAAGTATTCGAATATTTGAAATAATAAAACACGTTATTTTACGGTAAACTAGGTAGATCAATTCATTAAAATATCGGCCCTTGAGATCGATTCAATAAAAGATATGTCCTTAAAGATGGATTCTTTAAAAATATCGGCCCTTGGAGAGCGATTCTTTGAAAAGATCGGCCCTGGGAGTGTTTAAAAGATCCCCCATCTCAAGTCTGTGCTATTTTGGTTATTATATTCCTTCATTATAAATAACAACCATCTTATGATAATTGTTAAAGAAACCAAACGTATGATTATTATTCATTTTATATTATTATTCATTTTTGTTTTGGGGATTCATCAAACCACCTACTAAATTTAGTTTCCTAACATATTATGGAAAGTTATTACTGTCAATATGTAATTACTTTGCTGTTTTCCCATTTGTGAGTACGATCCTTTAAGGCGTTCTACAGCCTAATGTCTACCATTTCTACACTCCATGTTTAACAAGCTGTAATTAAGACTTACCTTTTGTCTGAATTTCTAACAGACGGTAGCCATATTATTGAACAATATTTAAACACCTTATAAACATTAAATATCCTCAAAAATTATATTTTCAAACACTTAAAATTTCCTTTCTTTATATTACATTTATTTATTTTTATGTTACGCATACTGAATATTTCTCTCTTTACTTATTAAAGATTGAGAGATACTTTAAGAATAATGTATTGAAAATTTGACCTGAAAAGTCCCTGAAAACGTTTTGGAATAAACTAAACAATTGTGGAAATTCGAGACATTTTTTTCTATTTTCCTTAAAATGAGTTTATTTATGCTCTATAAAATATAAAATGTAAATTTTATTTAATCAAAAGACCGAACCCTGATGATCAAAACCTTCTACGTGTCAACGGTCGACTTTATCTTCTCAATTTTCATTATTCTGATTCGTTTTCAATTCGTTTACCTTTTATGTTTTATTGAGGGCATTCACAGATTTTGTTTTCCAAGATTATATGGTTTCGAAGCACACTAATTTTAACTAAATGATATGATTATGATTTTATTGAGCGAATCTTCTTAGTTGCGAATGCCCCAAAATATCCTAAGTAACCCATTAGATTTCAGCAAGTTTACTTAGCTCTAGCGTGATGATAGTTGTATTTCATAACCCTCTAGATGTTTGTTTATTTTATTCCATACATACAGCAGATAAATTGCATCCAATCCTATTCCATCTGGTGTCTCCCCCATCGAAGCGATCGCTTTCAGTACCGCGAAGCAAAGTGTTTCCCACGGCCGAGATTGAGGCACTATTTATATGGGAATGCATAGGATCCATTGTGGTGACCGAGGGCGCTATAAGACGAGGCCGCAGTGATAATAGACGTATTAGAGCCGGGAGAGAGGGGTGCCGGAGAGGAGTAAAGCAGGTGGTAGAATGTAGAGAAAAAACTGCCCCATGTGCTGCTCGCTCTCCCCCACACCGAACAGCCATACCTACCAGCTTAGGGTCTACAAAACATAACTAGCTACTGAGCTTTATTAATTACATACCACGTTAATTATCACTTACTCAAATGTTTAGGTGTTATAATGAGACCTAGGTTAGCGCAAAGTTCCATGTTGTTCGAAAACGGTTTGAAGAAAATCAGGCACGAGGTTAATCCAATATTATATTTAGTATAAAAATGTCCCATTCACAGGAACACCGTAATCACCGTAACCATAGCGCGTTTACGTTCTTATTCCTCGTGACATTTTAAATGCTTAGAATATGGACAAAAATATATACATTTTTTAAATATTTCATGAAAAACACCTAAACCAAGAAAATCTATATTTTACGCGTCACAAGGGACAGGAAACTACACAGACGGTATCTACACAGACGTAGTATTTCTTATCTTTGAAGTGTAAATAGTTATGAATGACTGTCAGTGACGAGGCTGCCTTAAACAGTGCCATTCACAATTACCGGCTAAGTAAGCCATAAAAAAGGCCGACTTGATCAATTAAACAGGATACCGTCATTATCGAATATGATAGTAAACTATGGAATATGCAAATCGGGACAAACTAGAGAACAAAGATATTCTTTCCATTGACGAAGTAATATATAGAAAAATGGTCTGATTCGATGCGTTATTTAAGGCATTAAAGGCTATTCTAAAGGGGTTAGAGCTGTGGCAATTTGCGACAAGCCGTATCGTCCACAACCCAAGAACAAAGTGAAAAACGAGTTTTTGCATATTCGATAGTTTGACATGGTATGGACGATATTTTCTTAATGTTATACAATTATCAATATATTGATTTACTTTTTTTCAATAAAGAATGTATTTATTTCAATTTTAACGTCCATTTATTTTTGACAACGAATTTTAGGACGGGTTTATCTATAGGCTACCTCCATTTTCTAGCCAGGATAGGACTGATGCCTTTTCTTTTTTTGAAAGAATAGCCACCACCCCCCGTGGGAATCGAACCTTAGGCACGGTGTGCAAACTCCTTAGCACTCACGGCCATGAATTTATACTAACTATTACATAATGAAGGGATAGTCGACCGTTGATATTGAGAAGGTGTTGATGATCGTGGTTCGGTCATTTGTAAAATAAAACTACATTTTATAACTAAAATGAGTAATATTTATTTAAGTTTCGGCTTACGAACATAACTATAACAAGTGTATACAAACAACTACAAGAAGCTTACTATAGTACCCATACTAACGTACACATGCTTGGTCTGATTTGGCGAAAGAAAACACTTTTTAAAATGTCTGCAAGCATTCTAAAGCAAGGTAGTCAGAATAGTGCAAAGGCTTTTTGGTTCTTAAGGTACAGCCAGATCGTGGAATTGGAGGTTGATCTATTTTGCACTCATATAGAAAATCTAGAGCGGAAATAGCATCTATCTCTTCCAGCCTACATCAGTTCCGCCTTTTTCAACCTTGGTCAAATGAAAATGAATCCAGTGAAAAATTTTTAATCTTGGAAAAAATCATGTTTTTTTTTTGTTTTTTTTACGGCGTATCTACAGCTTTGCCATTAGCGCCGGGCCGTCTACAGGTTGCCACCCTTTTATAATGCCAACAGCACGTGGTCGGTCGTCACCCATTCAGGTACTGACCACGCCCGACGTTGCTTAACTTCGGTGATCTACGGGAACCTCTGTATTCAACGTCCCCGTCCGTTGGCCATCATGCTTGTTGTGGACGAAATATGATGTTTGCTTTCTAGCCAAAAATAATTGACGTTTTGAAAATCTCAAAGTGGCTTAAACCCTTAAATTGCTAATTATAATAACAAACTATTACATTTGAATCAATTTTCTCTGTAGGCCAATAAATCTTTGAGACAAACGTTACATTTGTTTTACTTTTATTTATGTCCCTCAAGGAGTCAGAAACAAATTGAGGTTTTCCTGAGTCGGAGCTAAGCGACGGAAGTCATAGAACAAGTGACTGGAATACGATAATAAAGGGCAGACTCTACGTCATCGTCGAACCTCCGCCAGAAATAGACCTGTACAACATTCTTACTAACTACAATCAACGGGTTTTGTTCTCCTCAAGTAACGGCTTATTTATTTAGATTGCTACGTCAAAATAGTTTTATGCAAATGAAGGACATGTTTACCGGGGACAGGGGAACGCACAAAACACCAATAAAAATACCTGGTTTATTTACCCGTTCCCGATGAAGCTGTCTACCCCCCATGTCATGGAGGAATGTAGTCCAAGAACGGAGTGTTAACTGATAAATAACAACTGTATAAGGTTCCACACAATATTGGCGGCGGCGGGAATGTCATG
Source organism: Gonocerus acuteangulatus (assembly GCA_946811695.1). Classification (NCBI taxonomy): domain Eukaryota; kingdom Metazoa; phylum Arthropoda; class Insecta; order Hemiptera; family Coreidae; genus Gonocerus; species Gonocerus acuteangulatus. Next base: position 67,930,717 of record OX328127.1, on the reverse strand, counting down.
AAAATCACCTGTGAATATCAAAAAGATTTTAATTGGGTTGAATTATGTTACACGGTTTCTGGAAGAAGTGCTATAAAATCGCGAGATAAGCAGTTTTTTCGCTGGTTATTTGTACATAAAAAAGTCATTCAATACACTAGAAACTCTGAATACTTTTTGTGAATATTTTTAACTGAATGTGCTTAAAATACATTCAGAAAATTAGTTTATATGTTGAATAAGTACCATTTGTTATGTAGCACCATAAGCGGCATAAGAACCTACCATTGACTGTGTACTATAATAATTGAATGAAGTTCATGTGAGAGATAAATAGACTGAAATTAATTTAAGGAAATAAAATTGTGTATAATATTTATCGCTAATGGGGTCTCCCGTGGTCTAATGGCTAGCGCCTTGGATTCATAAGCGGGAGATGGTGGGTTCGATTCCCAACCTCCGGCAGGAATTTTATCATCCCACGGCTCGCTGGTAAAATTCCTCGCTGCACCCTGGATGTCGGCGCTAATGACCTAGATGTAGATGCGCCGTAAAAAAAAAAAAAAAAAAAAAAAAAAAAAATTATCGCTAATGTGCAGCAAAACTAGCAAAAAAGGGGGGGATATTGCGCTTCAAGGAATTCTTAATACTTGGTATGATTAAATTTCTCGTTACCATGAATTTTTTCAAGTTCATATTCAATATATTCATTTAATTGGGTGCGTTTCCGATAAATGTTAAGTTGTACAAAGTATCGTTAGCATTGGAGTTTATAATTAGGTAATTGATAGTACTATTTTTTATAAATAAGTCACTAAAACTGAAACTAGTCAAAACAACAGGGATTTTAGAAGAACACTCAGTCATTAAAATTTCTTTATCGTGCGTTAAAAATTAAATAATTTTCAGTGGCGCTTACGGCGAAAGCAGTCGGAGAAGAAATATTATATTTTTTTAAATAGTTAAATATTAGAATTCCCCTTTATGAAGTTCGTAAAGTTAATTTGAAACGAATTAATTAACAGCTGGTGCCAATGACCATAGCAGTCGACGCACCCAAATGGAAAAAAAAAAATTAACAACCGTTAAATACATTCAAAAGTAAGCTATAAAACTCACTGTGAGTTAAATATTCGCTTACAGATTCTAGACAACGCAGGGACTTAAGTTATTTCTTATCAACAAACATTTAGAAAATATAAATATATATATTTTTCAATTAAATTATTTTATATTATTTTGTATTTATTGTATTAAGTTTTGTTTTGTTTTTTTTTGATTTTTTAATTTATAATAACTGACTATTATCTAAGCTGATTTTAATTCTTCTGTCCTAACGAGCTAATCACCACCATCCCGAAACTCAAGAATAAAAAAATAAAATAAAAATTTGAGAATGTAAGATATTATGTAGGAAAAGTTTAACTCTATGTATATAGTAGTGGTTATTTTTTAATTTCCCTTGAAGTTGGAACCTGCTGGTATGACCAACATTATCCTCTTGAAAATTTGAGAACAAATTTAAAAATAAGATGTTGAGTTTTGAGCATTACGAATATTAAGAAAAATTGCAATATAATTATTGGAGGAGTGTAAATATTGTTGAGAACAAGCATATACAAGGAAGAGAAACAAAATATATTAAACAAAAGTTCATCAAATTTTATAGATTCTGATTTCATTTAATGTTATTGAAAATATAGTTATTTGAAAGTTTTTAGTATATATTAGTAATTGTTAAGATATTTCAATGATATTAACTATTTTGTTTAAGGTTTAGAAAGCTAAAATCTTACGTACCTCATTATGAATTTATATTTAATCTATATTGAATGTATTAATAGGAAAGGGATGGGGTTGTGAAGAAAGTGCTCGGATTGATATATATTTGAGTGGTGTGAGAAGGCACGGTCTGCTAGATCTGACTCGAGGTCACTCTTGAGAGATGACTGACCGACTCTTGGAGTGGGGATGAGAGTGGGGGTAGCCAGAAGAGGTGGGGAGAACTAGCCTATAGGCTGTAGGGTGCTGCGCCCTCGTGGCTCTCATGCAAACCTATCATCCCCCCTCTCTACATAGCCTTTCTCCAGTCTAACTCCTCTCCAGTCTTCTCGTGCGCATCAAACAGTACGGACGTGTGTCGGAAGTTAGCTCTCGACATCGAGTCCCCAACCTTGTTTTCATGATCAGTGTCCAAGTAGTTGCGATAGTAGTGCGGCGATGCGAGTGCTGTTTCAGTGAGTGAGACTTCCTTTTTTTTAAGCCCCGGAAAAAGGGAAGATGTGCGCGATACGTGCCCTTCTCGGCGGATTGGTGGCATTTTTGATCTTCGCCGGTGCCACGGCAAGCGACATTGGAGACCAGTGCCTAAACAGCTTGGAGGGCAATGACACCAAAGGTACTATCGTCTGTAACTTCCGGACTCTGGGAATCGACGTCGGAAATATGAGCCAAATACCGGCCGACGGAACACATCGCCTGAGGATACGGTGTAGCGATGTCCTCATGCTGAGTCCCCTTCCAGCGAGATCTTTCTTCAGGCTGCATCATTTGGAGGAATTGTCAATTTCAAACTGTAAGATTTTAGAAATACCTATGGATGCTTTTGACGGCCTTAGGGAACTCAAGGTGTTGACAATAAACACTAGGAACGCCGACTGGGGTTTTGGAAAAACTCTCGAAATGACAGTGGATAGTTTCGATGGTCTCAAACAACTTCAGACTTTAGAGTTAATCCAGAGCAATGTTAGATCCGTTCCTGATAATGTGTTTTGTACCCTAGGTAATTTGCAGACCATAAATTATACTAGAAATTCCATAAGAGACATAGATGCCATAGGATTCATGACAAAACGTGTGCGCGACATTGCACCTACTGCTCCTAGAGTCGAGTGCAGCGGTGGAATGGATCTCAGATCCCTTGATCTGTCATATAACGAGATCAGATCAATTCCCGAAGGCACCGGGATGACAGGGCTACGTAGACTTCAGAACCTCTTCTTACAGAACAACCAGATATCCGAAATCTCACCGGATGCTTTCGCCGGTCTAGCGTCGCTCAGAGTTCTCAATTTGTCCTCCAACAAGCTCGACACGCTCCCGGAAGCTTTGTTCACAAGTTCTCGCGAGTTGCGAGAAATCCATCTACAGAACAATTCTCTCTACGAGCTTGGCCGTAAGATTTTCCACCGTCTTGAACAACTCATCATTCTAGACCTCTCCATGAACCAGTTGAGCAGCAATCAAATAGACGAGGGTACGTTCGTTGGTCTAATTCGTCTCATTGTACTTAATCTATCTCATAATGCTCTAACGAGGATCGACGCAAGAACATTCAGAGATTTATTTTTTCTTCAAATCCTCGACTTAAGAAACAATTCGATCGGATTTATTGAAGACAACGCATTTCTCCCACTCTACAATCTTCACACTCTGAATATTGCAGAAAATCGCATCCATCATATCACAGCTCATTTTTTCAACGGTTTGTTCGTCCTAACAAAATTAACTCTTAATAACAACTTGATAGTAAACATTGATTCTCAAGCTTTCAAAAACTGTTCCGATCTGAAAGATCTCGACCTGAGCTCAAATGCCCTACAGGAAGTTCCCGAAGCCCTGCACGAATTATCATTTCTGAAAACGCTGGATCTAGGAGAAAATGAAATCAGCACCTTCCAGAATGGATCTTTTAGAAATTTGAATCAGCTCACTGGATTGAGACTTATCGACAATAACATTGGGAATCTTACCAGAGGTATGTTCTGGGATCTTATTGGTCTTCAAGTATTGAATCTTGCAAAAAATAAAATACAAACCATTGAAAGAGGTACGTTCGAGAGAAATATTGAAATTGAAGCCATCAGACTGGATGCGAATTTTCTAACCGATATTAACGGCGTATTTTCAACTCTTGCTAGTCTTATATGGTTAAATTTGTCGGACAATCATTTAGTGTGGTTCGACTATGCTTTCTTACCAAGAAATTTAAAATGGCTGGATATCCACGGGAATTATATAGAAAGACTCGGAAATTATTATAAAATTCAAGATGAACTTCATCTGAAGACATTAGATGCCAGCCATAACAGAATAACGGAAATAAATGACCTTTCGATCCCTAACAGTATTGAAGTGATTTTTATTAACAACAATTTTATATCTCAAATCCACGTTAATACATTCTTCGAGAAAACTAATCTTGCTCGAGTTGACATTTATGCTAATGAATTAAGTAAATTAGATTTGAACGCCTTGAGACTGATACCAGTTCCTCAGAATAAATCATTGCCAGAATTCTATGTCGGAGGAAACCCGTTCATCTGTGATTGTACAATAGATTGGCTCCCGGTAATAAACAACATGTCTACAGTTCAGAGGCAGTACCCAAAAGTAATGGATTTAGAAAATGTCGTTTGTCATATGACTTATTCCCGTGGTGCTGTAAATATCATCTTGACGGAAGCAAAACCATCAGAGTTTCTCTGTAAGTACGAGACACATTGCTTTGCACTTTGTCATTGCTGTGATTTTGATGCTTGTGATTGTGAAATGACTTGTCCCCAGAACTGTTCTTGCTATCATGATCAAACTTGGAATACAAATGTGGTTGATTGTTCTCGTCGGCAGAGTGATCTGATTCCCAGAAGAATTCCTATGGATGCAACCCACGTTTACCTTGACGGTAACAATCTAAAAGAACTTCAAAATCACGTTTTCATCGGGCGGAAAAACATGAGGGTTTTATTTGTGAACGCTAGCAGAATTGAAACAATTCAAAACAGGACATTTAACGGACTTAACGCCCTTATCAGCCTTCACCTGGAAGACAATCTTATATCCGAGTTGAAGGGTTACGAATTTGAACATTTATCTCATCTAAGAGAACTCTACCTTCAGAACAATTTAATTGCTCATATTGGTAATTTGACACTTCTTCCTCTCAGATCTTTGGAAATATTAAGACTTGAAGGTAATCGACTAGTCACTTTTCCCGTATGGCAATTGACTCTCAATTCATATCTTGTTGACATTTCACTAGGCAACAATTTGTGGTCCTGCAAGTGCAAATTCCTGACCGAGTTACAAACTTGGGTAGCAGATAATAAACAAAAAGTTTCTGATTCAGATGATTTATGGTGCTACGGGAATGATACAAAGCCCCCTCATAGACGGCCAATTGACTTAAACAATACAGTCTGTAGTGATTTCTTTTCGGGAAGTTCTATGATTCAAAATATAATAGTGTCAGACTATTTGCCTATGGTTGTCGTAACGCTTTCTGCAATTGTTCTCGTGATATTTTTGACAATTGTCATGTTTATATTCAGAGACCCACTCAGAGTATGGTTATATTCACGATATGGTGTCAGATTGTTCCACTTCAAGGCAGCCTCGGCGAAGCATTATGGTGAAGATCGTGAGAAACTATACGATGGCTATGTCGTTTACAGCCCGAAGGATGAAGAGTTCGTGCTGCAGTCAATTGTAGCGGAATTAGAACACGGTACTCCTTCATTCCAGTTATGCCTCCACTACAGAGATCTTCCACATCACGCCGTGTCCAATTCCCCATATATGCAGCACACATCTCCCGTAGTCGTTGAAGCTGCCGAGGCGAGCAAGAGGGTCATCTTGGTACTTTCGAGAAATTTTCTCCAGACGGAATGGTCAAGGTTTGAATTCAGATCTGCCCTACATGAGGCCCTGAAGGGCAGAATATTCAAATTAGTCCTAGTGGAAGAAGGGAGCATTCTACCTGAAGCTGAGCTCGACCCGGATTTGAGACCCTATCTGAAGACGGGAGCAAGGATCAGGTGGGGAGAGAAAAGGTTCTGGGAGCGCCTCAGGTACATGATGCCTAGTGGCGATAACCAGCGAAAGTCGTGCAACTACAGGAGGAACATCAACAACTACAGCCTGGATTCCGGTGTCCACAGGAGCTCTGGACACAATCACACCTACCTTCAGGATAAGAACAAGGCACAGGTTTCGCCTTCACTACAGCAGCACATCAACAGCCATCCGCTGTTCAAGCAGGCAGCAGCTACAAACGATGCGCCTCCATATTCTCCTAGTTCCACGCTGTCTAGGACCCCACAGCAACAGGAGGACCCTAACTACTCGTCGGCGACGACGGCAACCCCATCTCCGCGACCTGTACACAGGCATCATGGCTACAGCAACGCCGAGAGACCTAGTTCTGAACACATATATTCATCGATAGACTCTCCAGAATACCCTCAATTCGAAAGGGTAGACTCAAGAAGAGCTAACGGAGGACCTCCTGTTCATCAACAACCTTGGAGATCTGGACCTTCCGTTGTAGATACCAGTGGAGTTCAGGCTTACCTTGTCTGATACAACGGCTGGATCACATAAGGTACATAATGTTACATGTTACCTCTAGTAATGGGCATTATCTGACAAAATAATCGAGAAATCATATCTTTCTAAACATAGCTTTCTAAAATCTTTTTAAATTGTAGAAAAATAAATGGATACAAAAATAAAAATACAGCAATAGAATTCTTAAAAATAGAAACAGTTTCAGACAATGTCTTTTATTCGGTACGAAGTAATTTTATTCCTTTCATTTCAATTGTTCTATTTTCTATAAAATGCAATAAATAAAACTTGAACTGTCAGGATTAATTAAGTGATCAGTAATAACAATTAGGCATCGAGTATTCTGTTCAAGAAATTAGCTTTCAAGTAATTTCAATGTTTAAGAAAATATTAATGTTTAAGACTATTTATATTTCAATATACATTTAATTATCATTATTTAGCTCCTCTTGTTTTTTTAGTAAAGTAATCTTCCAATATTCGTAAAAAAAAAAGAAATAAAATATATATGTTGTCATCTTTAAGAAGGTTTTTATTTTTCTAAACCAGTGTATTTGTTTGCTTGTAAAATTTATTTATTTAGATTTTTTCAAGTATTTTATTAAAACAGTATTCTAGTTTTAGTATTTTATTATTTGATGCTATTTTTGGTTTATGATAGATAATGCCCATCACTAGTCAGCCAGCCATTTTGATTGTATTATATTTACGTGTAAAGACATATACCTTAGGCACTGATATACCCTAGGCTGTGATATTATAATAAATTTATAAAATATTACAATTAATTAATTAACTAATTAAAATTGAAGACCTTTATAAAAAAGCTATGTATAATATAAAATAACTCCACTATATTTGGAGAGTTCTTTAGACTGTGCCCCTAAAATATGTGTGTCGTCCCAAAGTTGTTCGCCCACGCTACAGAAATAAAATAAAATTAGGAAACATAAAAAAAAAATAATAAAAAAAATAACAAAGTAACTAAAAGGAAGTTAAATAAAACTCTTTCTCCTTTGAAGCTGTGAAGTTGTATCTTTCCTCGCTTTTGTTTTGTATTAAATGCTGTTGTATGTGTTGTTGGCGGCAGATAGTGATACACAACTCCTCACTTAGCCTATCTCGATCCGAGATCCCAGTAAAAACTATTACCCCACCTTCACCCACATGTGAAAAACCTCACATGGTTCACTCAACCCATCTCAGCTTCAAAAGTTTTATTTTCAAATATCTTGTTTTATTGGCACTAAATTTTTATTTATTTATTTTCATACTTATGGCTATTATTTTTGTTTTCGTTTGATTTTTATTTTTATTAGTTTCCTTTGATTTTTTATACCAGTGTTTCCGAATAAACGATTTCTCGTTTAATTTGAGTTCCTAATGATTGTCCTTATTTTTAAATGTGTAAAAATATTTTTTTACATTAACAAAGTTCTTGTAATATTACTGTTCTGTATAAAATAAATTAAAAAGTCTGCTGTATATAAACGTTGTGTATTTAAGAAAACTTAATGTAATCTATTCGGAAATATTAATTTTATAAATCAAATAGTCAGCCATCGAACTATACTTATTCTCTGTGATACGTTTAAAAACATTTAATTTGTTCTTGGCTGAGTGTGTTGACTTTTAGAATTGTTATAGATATAATTGTAAACTAGTCTATAGGAGCTACATTTTGCTTTGAACTTTTTTTTTTTTTAATATATATTTATTAAAACCTGTGTAATATTAATATGTAAATATTTTTATATATAAGAATTTTTATAAAGAATACTTGTGTAAAGTACTTACGGTAGCTGTAACTACCTTTTCATGTATATCTTTTGTATATTATCGAAATAACGCAGACCTGTAAATATTTTTGTAATATTTATAGATTTAATTTCATTTGTGTGTGGCTAACGGTGCCAAAAATCGAATAAACATAATGTCGAAAGAAGCAATTTGTTTTATTTCATACATGAATTTATTTTTCCCTAATATTTTTTTCTTTTTTATTGTTTTCTTTTACCTATTATTTTTTTTGTTGTTGTTTCTCACTCATAATTTATTTTAAATGAAGCCCGTCTTGACCCCTGAGAAGACTGTCTAATGATGTGTGAGGGTGTTCACTAATCACATACAGTCTCCGGGTTCTCGCCAAGTGCGTGGTCGGACTAAGATGGCGCCCCTCACACAAACACACAGTGATCCATACACGAGCACAGCATACAGACAGACAGACACAATAAGGCTAGAGATGTGGTTTGTCATGATAATTTTGAGCACACGTTTAAAGGCAGTGCGTTTGATTCTATTACCATTTTAATAGGCCTCCCTCCGTCTCTCCCCCCCCCCTTACGACTCTCTAGTACACACTAACGAAAACACACAGATATACTCATAACTATATACACATACAAGCACAAACATAAAGGCTCAGATATGAAACTCCATGAAGCCAACAAGAATGTAGGATGTTGTCTTTCAATTTCCCCCAAAATGAAATGACAAAAGGACAAACGAGACAATTCTCTTTGTTGTGGATTGAACTGGCGTTTTCATACAAGTTTTGTTTGCATTCCATGTATTGATTGACGAGAGAGCAAACTCAATCAAATCTCCCTCTCCTACTAATAGTCATCACAACAACACTTTATGAACTCTATGTACATATTTGTACACAAAATTCAAAAAAATTGAACAAACAACAAATGTCAATTTTTCTTGAAAATATGATTTAATATAAACTATTTTCAATAAATTGGAATTTTTAATAATAATTACAATTAAATAGTTAAGAAAAGAACAAAAAATTAAAAAAACGCATTCACGAGTAAAAAGTACACATAATCCCCGTAAATGAAAATAATTGACTTTATATACAGTTTCAGAATTTTTAGTGTAGCTCACTTTTGAAAAATGCTGATGGCTGAAAATTTGTTACACATTTTTTAAAGTAGATGTAATATTTATGACATTTATTCAGTGATAATTATCAATAATAAGTATAATTGGGGTCTCCGTGGTCTAATGGCTAGCGCCTTGGATTCATAAGCGGGAGATGGTGGGTTCGATTCCCAACCTCCGGCATGAATTTTATCATCCCACGGCTCGCTGGTAAAATTTCTCGCTGCACCCTGGATGTCGGCGCTAATGACCTAGGTGTAGATGCGCCGTAAAAAAAAGAAGAAAAAAAAATTATAATTTAACTAAGCGACTTATGTATACTTAGTTTTGGCAAGATACTCATTTATTTAAGTATATCAGGGGTAATTTTTAGTATTTATATTAGTATGTATAATTAGATCCATTATGAAGTATTTGCTTTAGTGCATGCTCTGTTATTAACCTTAATTAACTGCTACATACAAAAGTAAAAAATTGTTGCTTGGAAAAATAATCACTAAATAGCAAAAAGTCAGTTTTAATTGAACAATTAGTATACACTTGAATGTCTATGAATGTGATAGCTGAAATATTAAAGTTATTAAAACAAAAATGTTAAAGTTATATAATAAGTAGAGAAAACATGTTTCATGTCACATAAGGATCTCTTCAGGTGTATTTATTAAATATTAAAGCAGCCTAACACAAGCACCTTCAGCTATGCAGGACACACGAAGACTTGCTTTTATGATGAATGTTCACTGTTTAAGATCACTTCATCTTCTTTTTGCCCATTGAATGAAATGTAGTGGCAAAAAAAAAAAAAAAAATAAATAATGACCTCTACTCATCGTATGAAAACTACACAAAACATAAAAAGAAAATGTTTCTCGGACAGATTTGAAGTGAATCTCTTGGTCTTCGACTTTTCTTCACCAAGCTGCTGAGCTGAGGAATGAGATGAAACTTTTGTTTAAAAATATATAAAATAAACATGAATACGAAAACTGCATATAGAACATCATATAAATCCATACTAATTAGAATTCAATATAAGGAAGTTACTGTTGGTTTAATGGGTTATTTAGGTAAACATCCACTATGTTTCACAAAAATGACCCCAAAATCATTGTCAATAATTTTTATGAAACAGGCAAAACGTTAATTGGTAAAATGACAAGTGTGTATAAAAGCGTATTATATGCTTTTATACACACTTGTCATTTTAATAAAATTCTCCCACCGGTTTCACATCCATTTGGATGTTTCTTCATGGAAGTTTTTCAATCAATTGAACTTCTGCCTATTTTATATTAATTATCGCAAAAAATCTCCGGGGTTTATATCTGTATAAATCAAATGAAAACGTGTATGATTTCATTTTTCACTCTTATCTTCGTTATTTCTGGACATAGTGCCCTATAACATTTTATGTATCCGAAAATCCACACCAAGAACATGTAGGTAGTTAAGTCAATCCAATTAATTAACTTTTTATACCCTAGAGGGTAATAGAGCCCTCTCAAATAGAGTTAAGAATAACTGAAATAACCTAAAATGGCAAGTTTTATGTACATTATATTTACACTAAACTCAGCCACCATTACTTAGTTTATTTATTTACTTAATAAGAAAATAAACCATTTGGCTTATTGTTACTATACTTTTTTTTTAAACATTTATTAATGAGTTGTAGTTAAACTTCACAACTTACACTTGATTAGAGGGCCTAATAAGAACTTGAAAAAAAAGAAAAAAAAGCTGTAAGCTTTTGTAAATAAATGAAAATAGGAATTGAAGAAAAACAGGGATTTAAAACAATAAAAAAATAATGCAGTTCAATCTTATATTATGTACATAGCCAAAGTTTTTTCATTTCACAATTTAAGCATCTAATCATAAATGACAAGCCGGCGGAAAATTAATTAGCATTAATGAAAACTTATTTTTTTAATGTATTTTTATTTAATGTTATGATTTAACCCTGACTATCTCTATTTTTGCAATATCCACAGATTTTTCCTGAATTATAATAAAATTTATTGTTTTGGAATTAAATGAAACTATTGTCAAAGTAGTAAATTACTACAAATTGCGTTGATATTATATTAAAAACAATTAGCACCCTAAACATGACCAACCATTAAAAGTTCAAAGAAATGAGACAAAGTTATTTTATGCCGTCATAAGATTGGCTATACACGCCATAATCATCCCTATATTACAAGACAGGACAGAACCTGTCCATGTACTGACTGCAATAAACAATTATTAATGAGGACTATTTTGACAGATTGTATATTCCGAAAAAAAATGTTAAATTGCCATTCTATTTGACCGAACTGCTTCCCGGTGGGAGCCCGAATAAGAATTGGACACACAAAACTGTCGCATGGATTCCAGATGTCGAAAGAAGACCCACTAAAATGTGATGACACATTGTCTATAAAACGCAGTTTAGTCCAATGCACCAGTACAGGAAGGAGTTAGAGGTAAAGAAAATCCATGAAAATATCAGCATTCCGTTGGGTAACGACAGAAAAATAATAGACTTTCTTAAAAAAATAACAAATATTTATATATAAATATATGAATGATAAATAAAGAAAAAAGAAAAAAAAAGAAATAAATAAGGAAAATTAGAAAAATAAAATTATATATAAAATGTAAATGAAAAATTAATGAATTAGAAAAAAAAGATAACAAAATTTATACAAAATACTCAAACAACACTCATACATGATGATAGTTAACCAAACATAGCCGACAGAAACAAATCGGGCAATTGTAAACTTGAGGTTTTTTTACTTAAAAATCTAAACTAATTCCCGATGGTAGACATTGCATTGATGAACTTATGAAATACCTTATGCTTACACATTTATATAACAGTATTAAAACAAGAGAAAATAAACACAACCATTTAGTGAAATTGATTTGTTTTTAATCAACCTGAAAAAATTATATTCACTTTTTGTTGTGTTAATAAAACATGGGCGAATATAATTAAGAAATTTCGGGCTGCAGCCCCCTCAGGCCCCCCCCCGAAATTTCTTTTGATCGGTAAAAATATGTCAAAAACCTTTAAGAATAAATTAAATAAGATTACCTACTTCTTAAAAAATATTTTATTTTAGGTGTAATAGCGTTTTAGTACCAGCCCCCCCCCCCCCGAGATCCCCCCACCGAAATCCCCTCCACCCCCCGAAATTATTTTCTATATACGCCCATGTAATGAAACAAAACATACATAAACATTTGGCAGTAACACTTGTAAACTGTTTGACGGAACAAAACTGAATTTTTTTGTACTTATTGTGGACAAGGAAAGACCAGTTTTATAACTAATTGATAAAAAAATAAAATATTGAAAACAACATACACTATATCACTATTTACTAGGAAAAATCTATTTAAATTCATTCTATTAAATTTATGTTCAATTCTATATGTATACACAATCCTGAATTGGAAGTAAGTGGAGACATAACTTTAATAAGACCAGACTACAGCAAGACCACAATTATACCCAAGTTTATTCAGTGGATCCTAGACCAGTTAGTTAAGTGGCTCCGTAGTTAGATTTAGTGCTTCACTACATGCTTGGTATAATAGTTTGAAAATATATCACAGTTATATAAAACGTCTTTCGAGAAGGTCTCTTGTAACTTTCTCTAATCTGGTTTATGAGGGCGTCCTAATGTAGATTTATTCTCACAATTCTCCCTTGACGGCGAGATGTCGTTGTAATTCAAGAATGTACCATCATTTCTTGGGAACCATTAAAATCCACGTGGGTGAAACTGAGGATGGCCCGAAAACACGGACAATATAACGAGGTAATATACTAACGTTATTCGAGTTTGTGTAAGCTCTGAGGAAGTTATCTGTCTTCGTTAGTGTACTGGTTATTGAAATCACAAAAGAAAAAAAAAATAAACTAATTGAAATCACATTTGCACCGATTTTGATCAATTATTATCGTTATTAAGCTATTATAGTTAATTTAAAATTTAATGATGAACGAAATATCATGTATTTATAACCCGTAACGAATAATCTCGCTTGTTCAAGTTATGGTTAAAGATTAAAGTGGTGTTAACAATTAGGGGATATAATTAGTGAAATTTGTCTGATATTAATTTGTAAAAAATCGCAATTTTTAATTTTTTTTTCATGCTTAAATTTATTTTTAATTTAATTTTGTTTCATAAATATATATATATATATATATATATATATATATATATATATATATTATCTCATTATTTACATTACCTACGTTGATAATTATGTTTAATTTTATTATTAAAATATTATTCAGTTTTATTGTCTATTTTATCTCATTATCCTTGGTCCATTGGCCCCAGGATAGAAGCGCAAGAACTACATATAAATAAAAATAAAATTAGTAGTAGTAATATTTTATTGTTTAAGAAAATTATTTTACAATTGAGTTGGATTTAGTGCATATAACGAATTCAAATTAATAACAAATAAAACAAACAATAAAAAAAAAAACAGGAATATATAATAAACAATTAGTACTTTTATTGCCAATAAATGAATTGTAATAAAGAACAAAATATATAGGGGAAGGTGTTGTACCTTTGACCACTTTGCACAATTTAATTTTTTTTCGCTTGAATATTAAGGCTAAATTAATTTTTTTTATTTCATTGTAATTAGCATTCTATTGCTTATCATATTTAATTTTTTCAAGGTTCGAGCTTCACATTTAATATTTTTGATTAATTTTAAAAAAAATATTCGTACAGTGGTCAAAGGTACATGCAGTTGTACCTTTGATCATGGGGTGTTGTACCTCTGATCACGTAAAAACAACACAGCAGTACAGAAAAAAAAATGTATTCAGTAATATTGTAATTAATTGTAAGTTTAATAAATACAGGACAAGGATTTAAGCATAATAAAAAAGCTATTATTGATATTATGTTATGCTTAATATGCTGAAAAATCCAGTCAAATCGATAAACGTTTTAACTGTCAAGCAGATCCACTTGCAATGGTAGGCTACGGGAGTTTAGTCACAATGCCTTCAACATCAATATCATACAAATTTTCATCTTCTCTCGTAAACTTGTCACTTTGGGTTTTTTTTTCACCTTCAATAATTAGCTTTTCAGAAATATCTATTAGGACACGAGGTTTCCCTTTAGGCCGGCCCCTATTTGACATTTTCCTTGCCTGCGCTTTTGGATGAGGTCTTACATCTTCAGGTGGAAGGATAAGGGGCAATAGGTTCGAACTGCTACAATGAGGATTGATAAAGTCAGTTTCAACTTATTTCATTTATTATTTTTTAAATTGTTTGAACAATTGCAGCAAACAATATTAATTATTTTTTAACAAGTTGTAGGAGAACAAAAAAGTTGAATTATGAAAAAATTACTCAGGTGTGTTGTACCTTTGACCTGGTCAAAGGAACAACAACTAGTCGTGGTCAGTACACCATGGTAGTACAAATTTTAGGATTAAGATAAATTATTTTCAGAAGCTACACCATATTTCTTATTGTAATAGCTACTTTGTCAAATGATTTCCATCTAAAAAGACATAATACAAAAAATATTATGAGGCAAAACGTCATCAATAAATAACTTACATGTTTATAATAAAAATGGATAAGTATTTTTTGCAAGAATCCTCATTGACTTGAATAATCCAAAGTAGGTTACACAAGCCCTCTAGGGAAGGAGCTAAACACTAATTACACCAAAATTTATATAACGTTGCTACATGCCGCCACAGCCTCGGTGGTCAAAGGTACAATATGGTCAGAGGTACAACACCTTCCCCTATGTATACATATATATATATATATATATATATATGTACTTGTTCAATGTGCGCTACACTTTTATTATTTTGGCTTCATTATCTTTGTATCTTTATCTGTAAATTTTGCTCATAAAATTTTAAATTTCGTTTAAAAATTCAAAGATTTTATAACAGATTACATTTATTAAAAAAATATCAGCCTCCCAGGATCGTCGAAATGATCACATAGTGCCTTATAATTTATACCCGTTGAGTATTTGAAAGCTCAGAAAAGAAAATATTAATATTTTGTCTTCCATGGAACAAAGGCAACATCTCCGAAATTTAAAGCGCTATTTTTCACAAACTGAGGTGGTCGAAATTGATATCAATACAATTTCTCAAGTTGTGTTTAATAATTTTTTTTTTCTTTGATAAAAATAAAAAATGCGCACAACGAAGGTCTGATAGCCGGCAAGAATTGTTGTAAATTTTGTTAAAAAAATATATTGAGGATCGTAAACTTTATCTTTTTTTATCTTATTCTTTTACATCAGGAATATATTTTAAATAATTACAGTTTTTATCTTGAAATAAATTGCTATCTTCATTATAGGCGATCATCAGTAACCCTGGCTCTATAGCCCCCCGAGGCGGGATTATTTCGGCCTGCATATTAAATTTATTGACTGCAATATTCCTGAAATTCTCGCTTCTACGACTTCCATGTGCCAAATCCTCCATGGTCTGGACCACTTTTAGGCCACAGAATCGCTCGTTTACGAATACTTATCGGATGAAATCTTTATTAAGGTTGTCCGCTTTTTAAGAAATCGGCTTCGCCTTATGGAGCTCTAAGGCTGCCTGGAAAATAATTAAGAAATAGCTTACTTGATAGGCTCTGAAAAAAAAAAAAAAAAAAAAACCTGAAATCGTGAATAAGTTACAGGTGAATAAAATTCATATTAAATAATAAAAAAACCCCAAAAAACAACAAATTTAATGAATTTGGCAATATCATAAATAATGGCCAATTATATAAATACTACTGCATTTATAGATAATATATACTGAAGGGTAAACCCATGGTGACCAGTAGATAGCCCGGCGCTAATAGCCAAGATGTCGGCGCGGAAATATATATATATATATATATATATATATAATTTTTTTTCTTGTTTTGAGGTCCTTAGTTCATATTTTCAGTTTGGTCAGTTAACCTGAAACACCCTGTATATATATATATATATATATATATATATATATATATATATATATAATATATATATATGTATATAATATATATATATATATATGTATATATATATAATATATATATATGTATATTATATATATATATATATATATATATATATATATATATATATATATCTGCACTTATAAGGAGTAAAATTTTCTTTTTCTTTCCCATATGTTTTAAAGGTCTTTGTAGAAAACGAAAAGTCAAGTCGTTAGTAGGCAGAATAGTGGCAGGCTGGAACACGTTATTTTCAGTGACATTCGTGCCAAAAAATAATTCAGGCCACGATTTTGATAATTTTCTGATAATAGAAATTTTATAGGTTTGGTGAAATCTAAAGAAATCACTGTTAAAACGATGGCTTAAGCCATTTTTGAGAAATGTGGACATCACTTAATTTTTTTTTCGGATATTAGACATGACGAATTAAGCAATAAAAAATATTACTATGGGTAAGTAATTTGTTATATTGCTTAATTTGTCATATCCGAGAAAAAAAGGGGAAAAATATAACCCATAGTATGCAAACATGCCTTGTATTTTCTCAATTCTATATTCCACTTTTGAAATTATCGTTATTCAAATTATATAGACAATTTTGCTAGGCAAAAAGAAAATCGATGCAATAACTTGGCAATACAGAATTCATAAGTATTCCCCACTTCACTGGCGCTAATAGCTAATAAGCTGACAAGCAAGAAAGAAAGAAAGAAAAAAAAAGTACAGTTTTTGAAATTCATCCAAATACCTACATAAAATGTGGGTTCCGTTTGGAGTTAAGATATTATTGTCAAAACATTTTTTTATCAACGGATTTGAGCTGTTTTGGACTTTTCATATACCCTAATAAATATGATTGTTTTATTTTAAGCATGATTATTTTATTTTGTTGTTAATTTACATTGTCATTTTTAATGAAAATGTTCTCCACCAAAATTATGAACATTGATTGATGAATTTCGCTAATCAAAGGAACTGTCATTTAAATTTTTTTTGTTTTTAACAGCTTAACAATGTAATTCCCTTCTTTAAGATACTATAAACCAGATTAAAAGTTTTTAACAGGCCTATTAACTATCACACAAAGAGTAACCGTTATTTACGAACGGACTTCTATGAATTGTATTTAAGTTATTTACTTTTTTATTTAAATGATTGGACTAACAACTGCATCTAATTGCTTCCTGACAGATGCAATTAAAATAAAAATTCTTAGCGTTTATTTATTCATTTGCTTCCTTGCAACTTCAGCCCCATAAACTCGTTGTAAAATTTTATTACATACTCGTTAGAGGGCGACTTATCGTCATATCGAAGGATAATTGTATCTGAAGTCGTAAAAGTTAATCGATTTTTTCAAATTGTAATTGAACTCCTCCCTGAGCAAACTGGTATCTTTATAAACATCGATATATGTCATTCTGTTGGCCGTAAATTTGATTAAATAGTTCAAACGGATTGGCCGAATAATTCTCATTTTTATTCGTTTCATTATTTTACGGATATTACGATGCCCTTTTCGATGGCCAATCGTAAGTCATATTAATAGGAAATTTTATTTTGCGTTTTTTATATTTGTTTTTATTTTTAATTTTAATACCTATCATTGTACATACGAAACTATGTTTCTTAGTTTGTATAAAATCAGAAAAGAAATTGTCTGCAGCCAAAAATTTAGTTTTCTTCAATTGTTCTCAAAACCTTAAAATATCGCCTTCGAAATGGTTTTATTCTTTTCCCGACATCTAAATACGAAATGTACCAAAAAACCTATTAACGCAAAGAGTAGGCGCTACATTTTTTTTATTTATTTATTTTTATTTTTTTGCAAATTAATATTATTATTATCAAACAGCCACAAAAAAAAAAAAAGTTCAGACCCAGTGAGCAGACCATGTTTACATGTTTTGGGGCCGCCGAATCCGGGGTCAGAAAAATGCCTGGACTTTTTGTTTAAGCCTACCCCCCCCCCCCCAAAAACTCATACTTTAGGATATTTTACACTACAATCTTTGTATTCGTCTTTAACCAAAATAAACGACTATTTACTGTATACCGCATTTTAGAGCTCAAAAATACTTTTTGGAGATCTCATGAGAGACAGAGGCTGTACAGTGCCTTAAAAATTTATCAATTAAATAAAATATAGAAATTATGAAAAAAAAAAAAAAAAGTATATTAGGAGATACTAGCGATTTTTGTAGTTAATACCAAAATACAGAAATCAATTTATAATTTTGAATAAATATACTAGATTTTGTCATTTTTTAATTATTGATTTTTAGCCATCTTTACTTTATATCCACCTTAAAAATCTCCTTCAGATATTGTGGTTCGTAATTTTAGTAGATTGTGTAAATAATATCCAATTATTATAAAATCAGAAAAGTAAAAATAGCTATTCATTTCGAACCTGAATTACTGGTTCCAAGACTAATATCTTATCTGAGGAAATAAGATTTAGAACTATAATTAGAATGATATAAAGAAGGTTTTGGCCGTTATATTATTTCAAATAAAATAATATTTTTATTAATAGTATCCTTGGACTTGGTTGGCAACTCCGTGACCGGTTGCCGCACGCACATCCCTGAACTTTAGAACCTTGAATTTTGAAAGATAATATTTTAAGGTCTTCAGGATATTGCCGTGGCGGTAACAGACGTTTTGCTATTCACTTTGCCTGCTTTACCGAGGAGTTTACGAGAATCTCACAACGAACTGTTAGGTTTTTTTTCAGTCACTCTATTACAGACTGTTCATCCTCGTACAGAAACACACGCAACTAACACTAGCAAACCCAAATGTAGACATTGTAAACAGGGCTGCTTAACGATTGAATTTATAATAAAAGTATCACATTTTCACATAATTTTTAGTGCGTACAGATATAGCTCACAAAATCAAGCTTAGAAAGGCTTTTTTACAAAAAAAAAAAAAAAAAAAAAAAAAAAAAAAAAAAAAAAAAAAAAAAAAAAAAAAAAAAAAAAAAAAAAAAAAAAAAAAAAAAAAAAAAAAAAAAACGTTTTCGATATTTTAAAATGATATTTATTATTGCCCACGACATTACCAAAGTTTACTCGGGCTACAATCAAGCACCCCAAAAAAATAAATAAATAAAACAGCAAAATGTAACCGACATTAATAAAAACTCTACTCGAAATAGTAATATTTAATAAGACCTAAAGTGAAAATATTAAGTGGATGGCATTGAATTTCCCTAAAATATTCAGCTCCTGATTTAACTAATTCACACGAGATATCTCGGGCGTCTTCCTTAAGCGGTAAACTTGGTCTTTTCACAAGTCTTGACAGATAAAGTTTATGTAGGCGGAGAGCATTGATACAACAGTGATATATGTATTTTAAACATACTAACATATACTAACAAAATAATCATATTCCATTTCACCTATTCAACTATAGAACTTCTTAGAAGGAATTTCGCTTGAATTTTGATTACATTTTTTTTTTCATGCATTTAATTTTTAATGTTATTAATTCGATTATTTATTTAAATTTTAACGTCCATTAGTATTAACTTAAGAATTTTAGGACGGGGTATCTATAGGTTACCACCCTTTTCTAGCCAGGATAGGGCTGATGCCTTTTCTTTTTTCTAAAAAATCGAAGCCACGACCCTTGGCACGGAGTGTTAAGTGCTCACAACTTAACTGTCACGGCCACAGGGCCTATATATTCGTTTATTTAATACTCTAGAAGAAAAATAAACTAAAGTATTAACATATAATAAAACCCACTTATTTTTCCTTTACATTAATTAATTGCACTTCTGTCCAAATATTTATATACATATAATTTAAAAAGTATCTTACTTCAAAAACAGCTGCCCCATTTTGATTTATAATCTATAGTAACTGTTCTACAATAAAAAGGGACCTGGGCCCTTCGCCCTTGTTCACTGCGACCCTATTGGATCTATTGTGATTTTAGTAACTGTTTTAGGATAATTTATTTACTTTATTTTATTTTCTGGTCTATCCATATCGACATTAGGTCTCAATGCTCACCTCATTCAGTTTATTGCCTCAGAGAAATCATTTTTTAGTATGTCTTTAAATGTAGTGCTTCGGGTTACAAGAAACTACTTTAATGATATTTGCCATAAATACAGGGCATTAACAACAAAAAAAAAATAAATAAAATATAAACATACTATCAATTACTGCTAAACTATCATATTTATACAGCGTAATTTATAAAACTACGGGAATCCTAAAGATTTCCTATTGTCATATTATTAACGAGACCTCATTGTTATCATAGCTATTCCATGGCTAGATGGATGCTCATGTGTAACAACTTCCTTAATATTATAATGGGAAGTCATCCTGTCGAGTCGGTGAGAAAGGTTTTACAAGCCCGCTTATAATCCGTTTCGCATCCACACAATGTTATTTGCATATCCTATTATCTAGAATGAAACTACACCTTCTCCGTCGAAGGGGAACAGTTGGATAGACATTAAGTTGATTTTTCAAAAAAATATTATTTTATTTATAAAACAAGTGTATTAATTGATTTTATAAAACTCGCAAAAAAGTCTATACCATATTTCTGTACCCGAAAAGTAAAAGAAACCACGTCATATATTTGTATTTGTTCAGGAGAGCCAATTTTTCAAAATATTGAATTATTAAAATTTGTCTCTTCGTTACTTACAGAACCAGTTTAAAGAAAATTGTTCACATTATTATTGGCATTGATAATCCAATTCATTGTCTTTTACTTCTAATGAAAATGGAAATGATTTTAATTTCCTCTGTCTTATCTTCGTTTTTCATAGGATCAGGACATAGTGACCTATACCATTATATGGTTCGTAAAATCCACATTAAGAACATGTTATTATGTATATTTAATAAAAAAATGGACACAGTGAAAATGTTTCTTAAAATTACCTTTTTCAATTTACAATCCATGTAACTGTGCTGTACTGGTTGAAAGTTTTTATCACCTTCAACGGAATTATAATGAATAAAATGCAATTTTCCAAAGGAGCTGTGTATGGAATTAAAAATAAACAAATCAATTGCGTATTTTTACTCTAGAACGCGAATTCTGGGGGGAAAAAAGAAGAAGAAAAACATCAACTCACCATATATTTTGGATGTAATCTATATATATAAAAATCACGTGTCTGTCTGTTTTTCTGTTTGTTTGTTCCTTATACAAATCCACACCGTTTGGCCGATTTTGACCAAACTTGGAATAATGGTAGGTCTTGATACGAGAAATCTCCTAGGCTAGGTCAAAAAAATCTACTAGCTGTCTGTCTGTATGTTTGTCCCTTATACAAATCCACACCGTTCGTCCGATTTTGACTAAACTCGGTTCACATGTGGATCTTAATCTGAGGAGTGTCGTAGGCTAAGTCAAAAACGTCTACCAGCTGTCTGTCTGTATGTTTGTTCCTTATACTAATCCACACCGTTTGACCGATTTTGACCAAACTTGGAACAATGGTAGGTCTTGGTACGAGAAATCTTCTAGGCTAGGTCAAAAACATCTACCAGCTGTCTGTCTGTATGTTCGTCCCTTATACAAATCCACACCGTTCATCCGATTTTGACTAAACTCGGTACACTTGTGGATCTTAATCTGAGGAGTGTCGTAGGCTAAGTCAAAAACGTCTACCAGCTGTCTGTCTGTATGATTGTCCCTTATACAAATCCACACCGTTCGTCCGATTTTGACCAAACTTGGAATAATGGTAGGTCTTGATACGGATATTGCCATAGGCTAGGTCAAAACGGCTACCATCTGTCTGTCTGTATGTTTGTTCTTTATACAAACCCCCACCGTTTGACAGATTTTGATCAAACTGGGCACACAGGTTGGTCTTGATCAGGGGAGTGTCATAGGCCAGGTCAAAAACGTCTACCAGCTGCTGTCTGTATGTGCTTTTTTTTTTTTTTTTAAATAAAAATCCACACTGTTAGACCGATTTTTAACAAACTTGGCATACATGTATGTCTTGATACGGGGGGGGGGGTGTTATAGGTTAGGTCAAAGTCGTCTAGGACTCCCAGTTGGGAGGTCACGGGTTCGAAACAGTTACAGATTCGTGTTATTTGATTTTAATAATACTTATTTGGTTTCTAATTTATTTAGGCTGTTCTATATGCAGAAAGGAGGTGTAGCATGGCACGCCGGGTAACAGCTAGTTGCCAATAAAAACTCGTTTATTAAGGATAAACGACTGAAAAAAAAATTAAAACTCAGAGAATATTTTTTCCATGTTTTTTAGTCCGCTAAACACAAACTTGGAGCTAAACATGAGAATTAGGTGTTTAAATAGTAGAATTGGCCATTTAGGGAAGCTTCAAGTCCCCTAGGATATATAAATATATATTTATATTATTTTCCACGCATTTCTGACCTTTATTTACGTCTAATTATTTATTCTTTATACATAGCCAAGGTCAAAAGAATAGTACTCCAATTTTCTTTGCACTATCTATTTATTGTTTGTACGCCCTACACGAAACGTGTAGGGCGTACGAACATTAAATAGTACAAAGAAAATTGGAGTACTATTGTTTTGACCTTGGCCATGTATAAAGAATAAATATATATATTTATGAATTTACTTTTGAACGGATGATAGTCCAGCCTATTTTCCTTTGTAATCAGTATGTTTTATTAACTGACACTTGAACCAAAACAAGCCATTTGCATTTTTTTTTTTGCCAAATGTTTTTGTGTATTTTAAAGGAAAATTTCAATACAAAATATCGAATAAATGTCAGTTTTTCGAATACAAAATTACGACTAAAGACCAGTAGTTCGTGATGGAGAAGAATATTGATGTTATTGGGTCAGCATTTGTGTCGCTGCTTATCTGAAAGAGAGAATCATATCTGAAACTGGCGGTGCATTCCCGTGGGATTTTCAGCTCGAATACTAACATGACCTAGTTACTAGGTCACTAAAGATAGTTGCTTGCAATTAGCATAATCCTAATATGGCGGTTGTGATGATTAAACTAACTAGGCTACAAATAAAATATAGTATTTCATTGAGAGGAGACCGTTAAACCGTTGATGATGCGAAGGTAGAATTTGTCAAGAGTTCGATCGTAAAATAATAAAACTATGTGATCACACTATGTTTGTTTTTTTTTTTTATATTGTTCTATAAAAATAGGTTAAGAAAATAATTGATTTTATCATTTTTGAAAATAGAAAACACTTTAAGTAAACAACTCCAATTTTTGTGTCACAAAAACTCCTTTATATTACTTAGACCTTGGAGGTTCCATTAATAAGCTATTTTTTTGCCGTGGAGAGACCACTTGGGATAAAATTTAATTTATATTTTTTGTCCGCCACAGGTAAACAAATATGACTAGTAGTAAAACAATAGAAAAATATTTAAAAAAAAAAAAAAAAAAAAACTTTTATATATATTTGCGCTTAATTAAGGATTCTACTTTACAAACTTACATAACCACACGATCTATGTTACCCAATGTTTTAAGGTCTTCTGGTAGATGTGGTGACAACCGCGTTTCGCCAGACATTTATTAAGTGTTATCCTTATTTTCCTAATCTTCATATTTATTTATTTGGGTTCTCAAAACATATATTATTATTTATGTATTTATAAGTTGTTCGCTACTACAGCGATTTCACTCCTTCAAGGTAGTATCTGTATGGTCCAATGAACCAGCATTAAGATGAATATTTCATTCAATTATTTCCATAACCAGAGGTTTGGGAATGTCTGTAATATGCCTGGAAGCCTCTGGTTATCCAGCAGATGTCTTCAAATGCGAGTGTATAGTTTAGTGTGTTTCATATATTAAAATTGAATAATTAAATCAAAGATAAAAAACGATGAGTGCAATTTAACAGTTACCAGTACGCATTTTACACATTCTAAACAGCCCTAAGGGTGAAGCATAAATCTAGAGAAGGTTTTAGAAGAAATCCCCTGGATTTAGCTGAAGAGGGTTGATGGGACACGATTCTTGACCCGCTGCAAAGTTGCCTATCCCCTTCTAGGACTTAGTTCACGTTTCTGACAGCGACTTAGCCTCTTCTATATCACGTGCACGTGAACAAAGTATTAGATAATGTGGCTTTGTAGTCGCATTTATAGAATAGAAATTCATTCTCATGAAGAAAGTCAAAGTCGACTTGATTTCAAATGTTCTATATTGGACGATTTATTATAACAAATATTATGACCCAATTAAGTATATTAAATTATTTGGATGTGTGCGACAAAGGTCATTAAAATAGTACTACTTTTTCTTGTAGAACTTTATTTTATAAATCTACATGGTGGGGGAATTGGTTCAAACCTATACGGCTAGGATATTTTCAATTTTTTTTTTATGTATATATTTGTCTGTTCGCACTCTTTGGGCAAAGTTCGACCCTTTGGTTTCAGTTAAATGAAAATATCCTAGCAATATAGGCACCCTATTTTACGATACATGTTTTGTGTCGTTCATGCTATTGACGACCATTATAATCCTGCTGTTGTGGCTCACTCGACACCCATATAAACACTATAGCTCGTTCATGTATACGAAAAAGTTTTCTATGCCGTCTTCTGTTCTGTCATTTGCAAAACCGTTTCAGAAACTGTAGTTTGGTTTTAATACTGATAAAAACAGGCACAAAGAACCACTAAAATTAAGAAAACCAACACTTCCGGGATCGGCTCATAGAACATTACTTGTGAACGATTTTCCAACAGATATTGACGTATCCAAGGAAATATACAAAAATTCCAAAACTGCTCGTATTTGTTATTATTATTTTTTTTATTCTTGATAAACTCCCGAATTTAAATATTTTAGTTTGGAAGAATGTTTCTAAACAAAATAATTAAAAATTAGTAAGAAAAATTAATTTCGTTTTGAGCCTTCTGCTCAAATTCATAAACATAAATATGCTTTAGGTCTACCCGACACACCTATGTAATGTACTGTATAACATACGGTCAGCTTTTTCGTACATGGCCACCGCGCATGCGCGAACGCCAGCGGATACTTTTTTGTAACTTTTTTTCAGTTTAGTCATCGCTAAAGCATATTTATGCTAAAACTAGTTTTATACGATTTTCTCGAAACCGTATACAGATATCGCCTTAAAAATTGTTTCTATCTTTTTATTACTTACTGGAAAATACACAATTTGTGTACCTGAAAACATAATTAACGCAAAATCGTACTTGTTCTTTTCAGCCATTCAATGTATTTGTGTTCCAAATTTCGTCGAAATTGGTCTATTTTGAGACTGCTAGAAAGCGATCAGACATATACGAGTATGTATATAGGTACTCTAGCAGCAGATATCCTCTCTACGGATGGAGAGAACGCGCTAAATATAGTTGAAAAATATTTTTTGTGAATTATCTATTATATAAAAATGAATAGCTAAATGTGTTGGTAAGCGCGAATCTCTTCTTTTTTTATAATATTCCTTGAACTACGTGGATGGTTCTTACGGAGAGGAAAATTTAAAAAATTGCCTGAAAAAGTCTAAAAACAACACTTTTCGGCTCTTTTTCACTTCCTTAACGCAAATTAATTTTTAAATAGAAACATATGTTCTCAATTATAATATTTTTAACAGTTAACGTATTTGTATATCTATGATATAAAAATGAATCGCTAAATGTGTTGGTAAGCGCAAATCTCGAGAACAATTGAACCGATTTCGCTAATTCTTTTTTTATAATATTCCTTGAAGTACGAGGATGGTTCTTACTGAGAGAAAAATTGCCTGAAAAAGTCTAAAAACGACATTTTTCGGTTATTATTTACTTCGTTAACGGAAATTCATTTTTAAATAAAAACATATGTTCTCAATTATAATATTTTTAACAGTTAACGTATTTGGTTATTTGTGTATAAGTAAAAAAAAATTAAATGAATAAGCACATGTAATCACTAGGTGACATTAGAATCACATGTTAATAATGCAATTTAAATTAATTTATATTTGCATTAACGAAGAAAAAAAGACCCCACTTTTCTATATTCCCATACAAAAGATTGGTAATAATACTTAAAGGTCAATTTGAACTTTAATACCATACCATGGAACCTGGGAAGGCAAAACAATTGACTGACATTAGTATCGTATAAATATTAATGTCAATATTTGTCAATATTTATACGATGGTAACATTACTCAAATACAAATTGTCTTTGGTAAAATGTAAATTGTCTGCGGTAAAATGTCACTTGAAATGTAAACATATCTTTGCTGTGCATCTATAATATTACTAAATCTAAAAGCTACAAATTTCTATAAAATTACTAAAGTGTTGTGTGTTCGTGACTTACTAAATATGCCTCCTATAAGGCGGCAGACAAATTTAGGCAGAAAAACCCGAAATGCAACGCATCAAATTAATTATCAATCTAATCGTACTGCCCAGGAACGTGAAGATCGCAATGAACGTGAAAGAATTCGGTTCAGACAGACCCGCGAAGCGCGACATTCGACTAATAATGGTGCAAGTTTGAATCGAGCTGCTGTGAATTCATTACAGTGCCTGCAGCTGTGTTGCTATTGGACCTATGAACTCAGTTCGACTATAAACAAATCCCAGGGCAGTCATTAAGTGTTTGTGGTATTAATCTACAAAAGCCATGTTTCTCGCATGTTCAATTGTATGTTGCCTGTTCCCGTGTTGGAAAACCATCGGCTCTGTTTATTTACGCGTCAGGTAATGAAACAAAAAATATCGTGTACCATAAAGTACTACAATAAAAGTGAAACTTAATTTAGAATAAGTAAAAATAAAATGAAATATAATAAGTAGGTATCATAATAAGAAATCTGATATTGTAATTTTGATTGTGATTTCGTGACTATTATTTATTTATTTAAATTTTAACGTCCATTTATTAATAACTACGAATTTTAGGACGGGTTATCTATAGGTTACCACCCTTTCCTAGCCAGGATAGGGGTAATGCCTTTTATTTTTTTCGAAAGAAAAGCCACCACCCCTAGTGGGAATCGAACCCACGACCTTTGGCACGGAGTGTTAAGTGCTCGCGCCTTAACCCTCACGACCATTGGGTCTCCTCGTGACTATTAAAAGAATTTTAGTGTTCTATAATTTTTATTTTTTGACATAATTTTTTTTTTTTTTTTTTTTTTTATCTTACTAGCTGTCCGGGTGTCCCAAATAGCAGAATAAGTATTAAACAAAAAATTAAAGAATTAACTGTTAGGCGGTACGAAGTTCGCCGGGTCAGCTAGTATTAATATAGTTGTAAATCTTTCATTCAAAAACTGTTATAAAATTGTGGTAAGTGGAAGGTGTCCATTCTATTTCTTTGCAAAACAGTGTCCTGAAGGAAATTTTGATTGGTATATTGGTTTAATTGGTAAATCTTCCATTCAGTATATTGAAGCAATGGATTAAAGCAGTTAATCTTATCAACAGCTTATCTGTTTATATTCCACGAAGATTCCCATTAAGGCTTAAATTATATATATGTACATTAACTATTAAATTTCACCGACCCTGTTAAAAAATTTATTCCGGAAAAATGACGGAAAAAATCCGCTTCTTACATCAGAAAATCCTGGACATTTTTTATGATCCATATTACTTTTTATATAGAGCTACTTAATTACAGGCGAACTAGAGCCGCGTAAATCTTCAATGATTTGAGGCTGATGCAATTGGAAATTGTTGGCGGGACCTTCGCCAATTATAATTTTAAGGATATAATAACTGTGATGAATCATCGACCAGGGTTTTTGCTTTAATTTTAAGGAGGGGGCAGCTCGTGCTGAGAATATTTACATTTTAAAGGTATTTAATAGAGTTTTCACTTCGCTCTATTAATAGAAGCTCTATAAATTATTCAAGCTTTAATCAGCTATTCTTTCCTTAGAATCAGGAATGTGATTGCTTCGACGCCGAAAGCAGGGTTTTTCGTTTTAACAGTTTAACAGCGATAAATAGCTGTGTTTTAGGGTTTTCACGCCTTCGTTCAATCAATTTGAAAGTTTTTCTCAATGAAGAACTTCAGTTACGAAATATATAATATACCCATTTAACCTGATCAAAAACTTCTTCCATTGGATATTGGTACCTTGAAGGGATTCTTTAGTTTTCTAATTTGTAAGCAGAGTTTCCGGTAAGCTAAATTTGTCTTTAATAATGTGAACGGTACTTAAGCAGCTAATTCGAAAAGTATTTTTGAAACGGAATATATATTTAACACATATAAATAAATTATTCCTAACAATGACCTAAGAAGCGTCAGATTTGTTTTTCTTGTTTTAAGGCTAAGAGCCATTTATATATGTATACATTTTCGGTACTTAGTCGTTTTGACATATTTTATTGTTATCATATAATTCCTGACATGTCTTAGCACGACTCCAGTTTAAGGTAAAAGATCAAATAGCAATGAAATAATATTTTTAATATATTCCAGTACTTATACTAATCTTTTATAAACTAATGGGAGAGCCATAAAATTTGTATATAATCAAAATAATTATCAGTTATTTAATCCAAATAATATTAATATCTATATATTTATTTAAATTTTTTAACGTCCATTTATTATTGACTAAAAATTTTGGGAGGGGTCATCTATAGGTTACCACCCTTAATACAATTTATTTGTGTGGTATTTATAGCACATACTTCACATGCAAGTTTAGATAGGACATTGTGGCATGAACAAACTGCTTATACATATATATATATATATATATATATATATATATATATATATATATATATATATATATATATATCTTGACATTGATTTGGCTGGACGGTGGTGGTACTGCATCATAATAGGAAAACCAACAAACTCCAAGGTCTCCACCACAAATGATTATGAGAGACCTCAGTCTACGGGTGAACCGCCTGCAGTGAAGAACTGGGTGGGTACCTCAGCATTAGGTTTTTATTTTTATTTTTAACTTGTGATTCACTAGTGTTTTTTTTTTATTTATATACTTATTTATTTATTTTTTCGTACGTGTGCTTGGACAGAAAGTGTGTATTTTGCTGTTTTTAATGTATATTTGAGTATGAATGCTTGTGTGGTTGATTACGTGTTTTGTGTTTTAGGATTTAATTGGTTTTTATGATTGCATTGATTGTTTTCAAATGGTTCCTGACAATTCAAATTTATTTGATAAGCTTATTCTCAGGTGTTAAAGATTATATATGTTTTGTTTTTCTATGCTGTAGAAGCACTGAGGATGGAGCTGTAGACTCCGAAAGCTTGCTTTGAGTGAATAAAATAAATCATTTGTGGTGGAGACCTTGGAGTTTGTTGGTTTTCCTATTATGATATATATATATATATATATATATATATATATATATATATATATATATATATATATATATATATATATACTTCACAATAATAAATTTCGGATTTATAGTCCATAACAATCTTTTTAATAATTTATGCTAGACAACTCATTGTATGGTATAGTTTTAGGCAGATTTTTATTCTAAAATCTTTAATTAATTAGAAGAATGTAATTTTCCTGGAAAATGTATCGCCATTTTTTTTTTCAAGGAATGAAATCCAAATTCATATCTAGCTACATTTAATGACGTTTTTTACAAAGAATCGTCCAGATCCAACAAATCATGATAGCAAGCTATGATTTTTTGCACCACACGTAATAAGCGCATAAAAGTGATAAAGTTGTTCATCGTTACATATAAAAACAAACTCCTGAAATAAACAGTCTGACTGTAATCTGGGCAGTACCAACTCAGTCAAATTTATTGGGATATTTTTAAATTTTTGTGTAATTTCATTCATCCAAATAATCATGAAAATTCACCCATAAAATATATATTTTTTTCTATCTAAAAAAATACAGGATATCTTGATGACTTTGGTAATGATTGGGTAGTATGAAGATTTGGTTAAAATATACAGAAAGTTAATGATATGTAAAAAATTCCATGTACTAAGAAAAATCTTAATTGTAAATATTTTTAGTAAATTTTTGTTGTAATTAGATATAGTTTATAAATATAATTCCTTATTATCATGGAAAATGTACTTATTTTTGAATGTTTTATATTAATGCTAATCTGAAGAAGGAAGGAGCCAGGAAGCTGCAATTGTTTTAAGGTAAGCCTCCCACGTTAATTATTTCTAGCATGTGTACATTCATGGTATCATTAGGCATATCATTATCATACGTAATGACCTGCAAGTGCAGGGGGTATAATTACGCAATTTCTCCACTGAAACTTGCTGAAAATACTTTTTATCAGTATATTTTATCTAAAAATTAAACGCATGCATTCATTTTTAGCGCGTTTTCTCCCGACCCCCATAGGGGGAGGAAATCTGCTCTCGTTTTAGGAAAATATCTCTCGTAGGAATAGCTGGATGGTGGAAATAGATGTGAATTCCTGGTCAGAATAATGAATGAAACTCGAAAACTTCCACAGTTGTTATTTTATTTTTATTTTTTTACAAAACGTTTTCGGGGACCATGGGCGTAAGGGGGGGGGGGCGGCGGTCCCTCCAGAAATTTTTATTTGATGGTAAAAATGTGTCATAAAAACCTAAAAAATAAATGAAATAAGATCACTTAGTTAATAATAAATAGTTTATTTTAGGTGTAATAGCGTTTTAGTTGCCTAAAACTATCCCAAGCTCTAAATTTTTCATATTCCATACCCCGGAAATGATCTCAGCCCCCCCGAAATTTCCCCAGCCCCTCCCGAAATTATTTCCTATATACGCCCATGTCCGGACCTAGCCTCATTTTCAATGCCCATGGAAAAGTCCTAATTCCACAGACTTTGAGGCTCTGAGTCCAGGCTCTGTTAAATAAGGAACTTTCCATGTGCATTGAAAATGGGTCTGAGCCCCTGAAAACGTTTTGTTAAAAATAAAATACCTGTGGAAATGTTGGACCTTTTTCATTGTTCTGAAAACATGTCTTGTTTCAGAACGTGTACATCATAATTACGATGGTTCAAATTTGTGTTTATATATACATATATATATATATATATATATATATATATATATATATATATATATATATATATAATATATGTGTATGTGTTAATATATATATATAACAATTGTATGTGCATCGTATCTCCTAATAAAAATATATAAATAAATATATATATATATATATATATATATATATTTTTTTTTTTTTTTTTTATTAGGAGATACGATGCACATACAATTGTTACTTCTTTTCTGAAATACAATAGGTCATCTTAACAAATGGGTATCTCCTTCACCCTCGTTATGTAGGCTTGAAAACAACACAAACCTAGTTGCTGTGAGACCTAAATTAATAATATGTCCTCCTCTTAACTGTACCTCATGGAGAACATAAGAAGACACAAAAATAATTAAATAAATAACATAATATAATATACAAAAATTAACACTAATCAACAAACAAAATACAAATCAGTTTATCTTACAAAACTGAAATTAATTAATAATTACAAATAGATAAAAAATAAAAATAAAATAAAAACTAACGATAAAAATGATGAATATAATAATAAGAACCCAATTCTGAACCCAAACACTTCATACACTAGACCAGAGCTACGACTCGATGGAGGTATTAACGTGGTGCAGTCAAATATAACATTCCGAGACATCCCCCCCCCCCTTCAAATTAAAACCAGGCGATCCTCAACGGCCCGCCCCGGCGTGGAGTGTGTCTGTTAGTTTTCTAGCTGGCTCAAAAATGAACCGAGATCATTAAAATTTGGTTGCTTCGCTGAACCATAGGGCGTTCCTGTAATGTAGGTGGCTTAGTAATCTCCAAAGAGGTAACCATAGGTGGACTTGATTTGGAACAATCGTGGAACAGCGCAGGTTCTTTACATATGCTTTTCGGGCAATTTTCTCAATTCTTTCCTACACTCTCTTGGTACTGAGGTATCAATTATATCAGTCTTGGATTTTTATTATTATCTTAAAAATAAATTATCGATAAAGTAGGATCACCTTGTTACCTTTGCATTTTGAATAATGTTTGGGCGATACTAGACTCTCAACTGTAACGTGTTTGTATAAACTAGCGCAAAAGTCGTCCCGGTATAAATAATTGCTATAGGATACGCTGGTTGAAATAAATGCTATTGGATAGCGTGTAAGAACCTCGTTCCTACCGGAGAATACATTCACAATGAAAGAAGCCGCCTCTTCAATATGTAACAGCATCAACCTCTGGGAGCTGTTCGTCTGAAAGAGATCAGCCATTTAAATAGAAATATATAAAGAAGGGCCCCTCCGGTGAGAGTGTGTGTATTGAAAGTAAAATGGCGGATTTACTATAAGATGTGCTGACATTAGAATGCAGGGAGACGGACCGACTTGCTCATAGGAAGATCTGATTTGATGTTCCTTCCTGTGGGACTTTAGTATTCCTGTAAGCTCCTGGAGCCACTCAGCTCCTGTCCCTGTAATACCTCTCCTGTCTTCCTGGAATCTCGGGAATCTAGTACCCCTCCCCCCCCAAATATGGCCGCTATACGGATTCGCATCTCCGGGTATTGTCTGGGCCCCTTGATTCTCTGTATTTGGATCTATCTCCATTCAAGATATATTTGTATGTTGTCGGTCCATTGGTGTTTACATCCGTCTTTATTTACAAATAATATTTACCTATCAACAATAAAAAGTCCGTCACGCAGGAGCTGCATAACTAAGCACTTTCATCAGAATTTGGGTAGTGTCGAGTGCATTCCTGAATAATTTGCTTAAAATAACATATATAAATAAAATGAAAACATGAATAATTCTGCTCTTTTACATTTGGAATGAGCAGCTGTTTCAATTGTTATTTTTGCAATTAATTTCCTTCCAGAGTTTTGTGTAGGCGTGGCACTACTAAATAGATGCACAAAAACTTCACATTTTCATCTATTGTTCTTGATGAATAATAAAAGGAACCTGGTACAGTAATAGAGCAGAAAGGAGATACAGCGCTTCCTTGTGGTAGAAATCAGAACTCAACAATTTTCTATCCTGGTGGAAGATTTTGGAGGGAGAATTCTATCCAAATAGAATTCAAAGTAAACCTACGTACGCATATAAATATATATATATATATATATATATATATATATATATATATATATATATATATATACAAATTTTAACGTGGTCATTTTCGGCGTCTACTAGGAAGGATCGATAAAGATTCGAAGAAATGAGTGCAACCTCAATAGCTACTTTCCTTCGGAGGAATATGCTAAAAAGGAAGCAGGAAAGTGCTTTGGAGGATTAGCTAAAAAATAAGGAACCTTGTGCTTTATTGAAGAAAATGTCATCTTAAACCGTATCTCTGTTGTCATTTGGAAAGTTTAGAATAGAGCAGTTAATGTTTTGCTTAAAAATATAAACATGTGTCAAAATGTGATATGAAATTTCCAAAAGAAGCAAGATTATAGGCACCTCAACAGGAAACTGACAATATCCTATGCGGCAATTACTCCCTCCGCCTTCTCGACTTACGTTCTAGGATAACCCTGCAATAGATATGTTTCTCAATTTATTGCCGTCTTTTCCTAAAAAAAAAAAACATTTTTTCGTATCTATTTTAGCAGGTAAATACAACCTATAAGGTAAAGATGCGTCAAAAAATGTCTTGTCTACAGACGTGAGCGGTCTTAGACTCTCCATACATTTTTGTCAATATGTCAAAATCAAATAAGATATTTTGGACGTTTTTGAATCTTATGGTTTTCGGAATAACGTAATCGCCAATAATTATCAACATCAAGCTACATTTAACTTCAGAATACAACAGACATTCATCCCTCGTTGACATTTGATAAAATTATTGTAAAAAAAATAAAAGTCATCAACAGATAAGAACAATATTATACTTTCTATATATTTTCTTCAATATGTTGAAAAATCTTTGTAACTGAAAAGCGACCATTCAAAACTCATAATAATTTCCTACAAACAATTATTTAAAATACGTTAATTTTGAATGGAATAATCCATTATAAGAGAACGGTGCATGGATTTAATCTTTAGTTTCGTCGGAGGCAAAGTATTATGATTTTGCTATTCTTAGCCTTTCTATAAGAATATGACTCCAGGGAATTCAATTATTTAGAAAAATGACGCATATCTTTGGACCTGGATTTTTTTTAATGTTATATATTTTATGAAGAGAGATTAATCATTATGTATCTAAGCCCTTACTTTGCACAACTATATCAGTATGCGATGTTTATATAAATTAAATGCGTTTTTTTTTTATTTTGTTTAGATTATAATAGTGGTTAATAGTTGATAAAATGTTCAATAAGCCATTAATAATACTCAACTCCTCAAGGTATAATTATATTTTATCTCTACTCAGTTTAATCTTGATGATCTTAGTAATTGAATTTAATAGCCATCAGATAAATTTTAATAGGCTCTCAGAAAAATTCATAGATTGAAAATGACTCAAATAATAAAACCTTGTGTTCAAAGTAGATTAAAACTAATAAAATCTGTGAAATTAATTTATAAAAAAAATAATGATAGAATTATTCTTGGTATGAAAACCTAGTTTTATGCTAAGAAATTACCAACCAATCGCATACAGATGAAAAATTCAATATTTAATTCATAGAATATCAGCAATAATTTAGCTATTAACGTTATCATTATAACATTTATTAATGTTTAACCACAATTTACTATAGAATGATAATCATATTTATGTGGAACGTGGAGCCTACCTATACTATGTCAAGATATTTGTATATTTTCAGCTCAGCGCTGTTGTGAATGGTACAAAAACATTTGGCACAATAGACATGAATGTTTGGCGAGATATGACGTAAGATTTCCTAAGAGAACAGGGATATTCAAGAATATTTTTGTGTAGATAGTTCTTGGATCCAAAATTCTAAAAGGTTAAAATTAAAAAAACTGAACAGTAAAGAGATCACAGGTCATAAACGCATTTTAATGGAACTGAAAAAAAATTAAATCAGAATTTAGGCTTAACAAAAATAATGTATCTTTTTAAAAAGGTGTTGATGATCGGGGTTCGGTCAATTTGTTTGAATAAAACTACATTTTATAAATAAAATGACTCGTATTTATTGCCAACGTTTTGGCTTTTGTGACAAGCTATCTTCAGGGCTATGGAGAAGAGAGGGAACAGCTCCGTACTTTTCGAGACTACATTTCAAAGTGTCGAAAGAATTTGTCATATTCACTTCACACTTTGGAGCTTCGACTGCTAGGTTTCCAAATAAGACCATTCTCAGACGGTAACTTACTCCAAATATTAAAGGAATTATTTGTACTACAAAAAAAACTATTGCAAATAAATCTTACAATTATTTATTATAATTTATTGATAACAGAAATATTTAGGACGAGCTATGTATAGGTTACTACCATTTTCAAGCCGGACAAGGACTTATGCCTTCCTTCTTTCTCCCAACCCCAGTGGAAATAAAACCCAAAACCTCAAGCACGGAGTGTTCCCGAGACATTATTATTAAATCTGATAATTATTAACGAATTGCATACAAAAGAAAAATCGCGTGCTTTAGCGCTTGAAGAAACATTTCCTATTATTCGCTAAATAACCTACATGTGGCTTATAGCTGTATTTTTCTTTCATATTCACATATTCACGAAGCAGTGCTGGACAAAAATCATTCACAATAAAGAATAATGAATAAATTTGATATTTCATTCTGAACAATGAATAATTTTTCATTAATTATTCAGCCATTCAATGAATAACGTAACATTTTATTTGTATTCATTATTGAATAACAATGATTTATTGCATGAAAAGTTTTATTGAATAAATTGATTTACTTTATTGAAACTTTTTGTTAAATTCAAGTGATTTATTCTAACAATCTTTTCTAATAACAATGATGACCTTCATAAAAATGTTTCTTACTGTTAATGAAAATTATTTGAGTAATGTTGTTTACTGAATACTACTGATATATTTAAAAACAAGTAACTAATTTATTGTTCAAATAAAAGTTATCAAATAATGATAACAATTTTTAAATTATGGCAGAAATTCTTAATGGATAATAATGAATTCAATTCATGAGATTGGAGGTTATATTCAATTAAGCCACCCTTAATTTTTCTTACAACAGAAACCTTGGCATTTATTATTTTGTGTTCAAAAAAGGAAATCCATACAAAACATTTTTTGAGTACAATGTACTTATTGCATGAATACTGGTTAAAAAAAAAATGACCTACTTTTATTTTAAATGGATAGAAATAATGAACGAAGAAGAAAAAAATAATTAATTATTCATGAAATAAAAAAAAAATCAGTCAATCCATGACTGAAGAAATCTTATTCAATAAAAATGTATTGAATAATGAGCCAACCCTGCTTTCTTGTTATAAAAAAAAACAGTGGATGAACCACCTAATCAATGAAACAATTTTATTAAAAAAAATTATTTCTATGATTACTGAATGTAGTATGGAGAAATATACATCTGAACAATAAAATGCTCCAATCCCCAGATATATTTCAACATGTTTTGAAGATACATTTATTGTCGTTTATTTCTGTCATACGTACATTGTCATGTAATATGCAGAAGTACACATCTGAACACTAAAATGCTCCTATGAGCAGGTATTTTCCAACTTGTTCTGACTGTAGTGTATTATTAATCAGTCTTCGTACATTTTATATCGAAACCGTAATGTACTTTCCACGGTTTTATTTATAAACTAGATCAATATAAAACTCATTGGCTAACTGGTGAACACGATGAATTCTTTATGCTTGTCAACACGAGTGGACAACAATGACACATGTTGAAAACGAACGGCACGTGGAGAAAAATTACGCCTGTTGCCGTTAGCTGAATTATTTATTTAAATTGCATTATATTTAATTGATATCTGTTACAGGTATGATTTAAATGAAAGAATTTTAATTAACTTTGTTTTATTATAATGGTTATTGGATACATTTAATTCCCAACGAAAGAGGTTAGTTTCAAAATGTCATGTATCAAAAATGTACCTAAAATTTTCATTAGAAAAGAAAAAAAATGTAAACAATTCTAAAAATAATAACAATAAATCAATATTATGCCCATCTCACAAGTGCTGTAAAACTAAGGACATTTCTCAGAAAGAAATGAATTCTTGAGAAATGCGTTCAAATGAACGAAGGACATTCCAAGGAATTTGGGTAGTTGTACGCTGCATTTATCAATAATTTGCTCAAAAGATCCCATATAAATGAATAACAAATTGAATTACTATTCTTATTATTATTTTTTTTAATTAATTTCCTTCCGGGTTGTTGTGTATGCGAGGTGGCACTACTTCATAAATTCACAAAAAATCACATTTTTGTGTGTTTTTCTTGATAAATAATATAAGATTCCACAGGCAAAAAGATAAAATCCCACAATCATAACAACGGAGGAACCTGATACAGTGCCCTGTTCAGCGCCCCTAGTGGTAGAAATAACAACCAATGGCCGAATCGTTTTGGTGGCTTAACTCACTTTTGAACAGACTAAGGAGTAAACCCCAACTTCTAATGAACCTATTTTTAGTTTATTTTTAAAATGCATCGTCTTCTATGCTAATGGCCAAGATAAAGATGCGCCGTAGAAAAAAACAACAACAATAATAAATGAATTCTGAAATTATTTATATGTCCTTGTCCATCTAAAATTGTTCTTTACTGTATGAGATTCAATAATTTTTGGAAGCCCACTTCTCCCTTAATAATTGATTTGTCTTTTCTCTCTTTTACCAATCCGGTTTATAAAATATATTAAATAAACGACCAGTGGGAAAACCTCGGCCTTTTTAAATTAAAAAATCATTTTATTTTACTTACTGCTGATGAGTCAGTTGGTTTCAGATTAAGATTCCAACTCATAAATTCATTAAAGATGCGTTGCTGTAGTGGTTAAAATTTCAGAGTAGTCGAAATAGTATATACTTTTGCTTATAAGCATGTATATCCTGTCAATGTATTGTAAATTATTGACTGTTTAATGGAATATAAATTGCAATATTATATTGAGACATGTTGGCACTTTCTGGCAAAACACGATGCATGAGGATTTTTTTTGTCCCCCCCCCCTAAAAAAAACACATTGTTATAATTTAGAATCAGTTCGATGAAACGAAGCTATAAATTGCAAATTGCAGAGGATCATATCAATATTTATCAGGATCAGGGATATTTATCGCGGCGATAAAACCTCTGAGTGCAAAATAACGAGCGGATTTCCTTATTGCTGATAAGCAAAGAAGATTATAAAGGATTTGCATTGAAGCAAGCCAGTCTCCTGAGCATTTTATTTTTTATTAATTCTTTCCACTGTATTCATTCGAAT
The DNA here is from genome assembly GCA_946811695.1 of Gonocerus acuteangulatus. Classification (NCBI taxonomy): domain Eukaryota; kingdom Metazoa; phylum Arthropoda; class Insecta; order Hemiptera; family Coreidae; genus Gonocerus; species Gonocerus acuteangulatus. The sequence continues at coordinate 67,892,094 of OX328127.1, read as the reverse complement.
GCATTATATTAAATTTTATTAAAATGATAAATTGAGAATTGAAAATTTAATTTGGAGGCAGCTCGAAGGAGACACACAGAAGTTAGATGATTAATTATTAAAATCTTGTGGCCATTTTCAGCGCCAAATACCACAGCGGAAGAACGATCTCCGGGACTAGTAAAGTTCAATTTAGTACACGAAATGAAGTTTACGTAAACATAGTTTGTTTTGACATAAGTCAAAATGCAAGTATACCTTTTTTACCCTATCCGAAACGGCTAAGATTATTCATTTATTATGCTTTCAATAAATATTTTATTTTTTTCTACAATAAAATATGAAAAACATTTGACAACCTGTGTACTTAGCATCGGAAAATAAAGGCAGATGATGCTGTCTTGAATAAGAAAGACACAGGAGTGTGTGTTAAAACCTTAAAAAATTATAAACTTCTCCTAATAATATTTCATGGGACACAATATTGCGCCACCGATGATTCAAATATATACTTTTAGCCGTTATTTTAATTAACAATTGTTCAAAGAAAAATTAGCAATACATATATTTTTAGTTTCTTTTTGTAGGAAAAAATGCATGGTATTGTATGTATATAATAATAAAAAAAAAGTTTCTTTTAATTCCTCTGCAGTCTCCAAAAATGAAAGGAGCCAGGAGAAAAGTAATTGTGTATTTATTGTTTTGTTTTTTTTTATTCGAGAAGGGATAAATATTGAACTGGAAAAGTTTATAGGTTGAAGAAAACGCAAAATGCAGTCTACAAGTAAATTATTTCAAACGCGTTTGTTCATTCTTTAGTCCATTATAAGCCGGACGATATGTGTACCTTGGATAGATAGAATATGCAAATGTGGGCTACCAGCTGTGTTGTTTACTGCTACAACAGGTACAACTACATTTGCGACTAAATTTATATGCAACTGCAGAAGTTCTGCGGTCGGCGAAGTTGGAATAATAGCTGCTCGCATGAGCAGTATTGCATTCAGTAAGGTTTGTGTTCCCAAACTTTAATAAAGCTTTTGCAGTCGAAGATGCCAATTTATTCTCAATTAAAGAGAATCAAAATACATTCTGTTAATATTTTGTTTGTCTTTTTTGAAGATTACTGCTTCACAATGGGTAAGTTTTAAAACCTACGCAGTGAAAATATCCATAAAACGTTTTATTGAACTGACGTTTTTTGGGACATTTTACAAATAAACGTTTCTAACACAATGCAATAAATTTAAATCTGATTTCTTTATATTTAGGCTTACCTTTAATATGTCCATCCGGCAGGGAAAATTACAATATTCCTTAGGCAAAAAAACATGTAATATGAGTATAAATTGCCTTTATTAAATTGGTTATGACTGGTAGACTCAATTAATGCAATAATTCGGAATTGCAAAAATCGCGTCATATCAGCGTTTATGCATGTGTCTCATATCCACGATATGATTTTAAATGTTTTCAGTAGGAGCTCAAAATATTTTGTGCTCAATTGAGCAATATTATCACATCATGGTTATTTTTGAATGAGGGAATCCTTTCGAAATTTACGCTTTTTTAAAATCTTTGTTGTAGGAAAGGTGTTAGGATTTTGAATGGTCCAACGCGATTTATCAACCGTTTTGAAAAGTAAATAAAGAACAGTTATTAATTTCTTGGATTAAATTGTATAATTATTGCGTATACCCAATATTTCGCTCTTTTACATAATTAATACTCAGCAATGATTAAAAATCAATTCCCCCAAATTTAGGAATATAATTTCCCGCCATAATTTCTTGCTTAAATTGCTTTCCGGCCACGTGACCGATGACGTCACTTCCGTCCCACTTGGAGACGCAAAATTTAGAGATCCCCAACCTTATGGCAGTCAAAATAGCTACTTACACAGGTGTGCCGAAAAAGAAAAAGTATAGATAAGCCTTTTTTTTAAATGTTTTTCGAAGTGCCAAATCCAAAAATTCCCACCACTTTGTCCATTGCATACACTTCCCTTGCAAAATATAAAGTGTGGGCACTTTGAAAACAAAACAATACAGAAAACGCGACATCATTGTTAGTATGTACAAACTAAATAATTTTTGTATATATTATATAAAAATTGACGATTGTTTTTGAAATGATTGTGCATCAATACACCTCCCTTTTTTTACTCCTATCCCACCTCTCTCTTCCATTTAGTATCATTCCTGGAAGTCATTTGACTAAATATGGAACGTGGAAAAAATCTATGCAATTCATAAGATTTTCAACCTGCCAGGAACGACCGAATTGAGGTTAATCGTTGAATAATATGAGTAACACAAGTGATAGTAAATGTTTGCTAAAAAAATAGTCTTGATTATTTGGGTATTTTTGTCTGATTCAAAATGTAGAAATCCATGGGAAATTGTCAAAAACTCTCATGTAGTTATTTGGTCGTAGACATGTGTTATTGGGTCTGTTGGATAAAAATAAGCTTTTGCTTTTATTTAGGGATTTACAAGTATTTACTTACAACCACTTGAATAAAATATTTGTTTTTACCGAAGTGATAGTATTTACTTAAAATAAGTAATCCCTAAATTTTTCAGTATTTATTTAATTCACGAATAATTACTAACCGTTTTTCCAGTAAATTCTTATTTTCAATTGAATAAAGATACGTTATTAGTTTGTAAAGCAAGTAATTACCTCCAGTTTTTAAATACTACTTATATGAAGAAATTATATTTTGAATTCAAATTTCTGAATTCTACCCATGTTAGACTTTATAAATTTACGAAATGTTTAGAGTTACAAAGATAAAAGAAATATAGGTTCAGATGATTATAAAGTTTTATTGCGTTTTTTACAAATTCAACTCTTTATTTACTTCCAGGCTTGATCTTTTGCCTTTATGATTTCTGATGTCAATGACTTACTCATCACCACTGCAAAGAACTTTGATGAGGCTAATATTTTTACAAGGATTCTTTGTTTTCCACTTTTGGCCTACACTTCATCATCACTCAATGGCATAGTTATACTAATTGTTCTCACACTTGCTAAAACTCACAAAGACTGAAATAGACTGTACTGGCACTATAGAGCTGGCGGGTTGGATCTTGTCACTAGGCTGGTAACAAACCAACCGTTTACTTAAAGTTTAGGAAAATACCTAATTTTTCGAATGATTTTCCAGAATTTACTTTTAAGTATAAGGTACCTCTGATTCAATTGAAAAAAAAAAATAAAATAAAATTGCTCATACTTAAAAGTGAATAATTTTTATGCAAGTAGACATATCAAAGTATTTACTTATTTTTATTGATAAGACTCATTGTTTGAATCCTCTAATCTTCGGAAAGGCATCACAGCTGGCTTGAATTAATATGATGAAGGTGGGAAATCATAAAGCCTTTAGTTTATAATTTAATGGAATTCAATTTCGACTACATTATTAGAGAATGAGGGGGAATGTTAATATTTCTTGGGGTCCATTACAGAAGCGGTGGAATGTTGAGCAGTAAAGGGAAGTCCTGGAGTAGGGGTTGGTTTTGAACTCCTTTGAGCAGGCCACAAACTGCGTAATGGGAGTTTCCTTGTCGGATTGGCTGTTTGTAGGTTTGATATAGCAAGCTGTGGGCTATCCCTTCCATGGGGATAACATTAGCAAACCATTCACTATTATCATGGTCTCACTCGTCATCCTAGCGGTATTCCTTTATGAACGCAGCTTACTAACTGCCAGGGGTTTCCTTAACGGAAATCTGGGACAGTCGGGCTAACTTGCTACTCACTGTCTGGAACATTGTGTCTAATGTGTTTGCTTTTAGGCATTCATCCTTCGAATTCCAGACAAATTAGAACATATTTACTTCTCCTCGGAGCTTGTTCAGAATTTTTACAGAAATACATTTACGAGAAGTAACCCTTTCGAGACGGATAGTCACTTTCGTGAAAACGGTAAGGTTCGTTAACCAGCAGAATCCTCTTAACGGAAGACAGTGTTATCGGTGAAATGCGCTCGAAAAGAATCATTGCTCTTACGGCTATTCGTTTGTAGCCATCCAGGTACATTTGTTATGGGTACATTTGTTATATAGTAAGGAAACGAATGAGATCATTTTTAGTGAGGTACCTGTAACCGTTTCAGAGAAAAGTGGATAAATCTTGTTTTTGTAACACATTTTCGGTTTGGGTACTTAAAATCATCGGATTCAGCTGAAATGAGCAGTTTTAGTATGTTTGTATAGCCTGTTAAAATTCTCTAAAACATTTGGGTCGTGGTATGTGGATGGCGGCCAATCAAGAGCTTACTAAATTATCTACAAAAAGGTTCTAAAGCAACTTTCGGAGAAATAAGTGCTTAAAACTTCGACAAGTGTTTCTTTTGTTCTATTGAACGGGTTTTTGGTCTTGTTTACCCCACCTTTTAATTATTTATTTATTTATTTATTTTAGAGTGCATTTAACAATAAAATGATTACTCTATTAAATCGACATATTGGTAGTAGTGTATTCCTAGAGGGAATGTTGAGAAAGAAGATGCAGTAATGCTTAGGGTACTGTTAGTTTTCTGTAGCGCCTAGAATGATTTTATATTTTTCCCGAAAGTTCAAAACTTACCAATAACTGCTTGTATTCCTTTACGAGTGACCCTCGGGATAAAAACGCGCTAAGCTCCTGCGAGTTGGACTTTTTTAGTTAATATAAGTGAGTCAGTGTGTTCAATCCGTATTCTGCCTATTATATCTTCTTGTCTAATTGTGCGGAAGCTTGTACGCTATAGACAAATGATATTATTTTTGAATTTCTCTGAGTTTGTTGTCCTGTGCGTTCATCCAGTATTTTTCTCATGTTCTTATAAGTAATTGATATATTCGTTTGTGTCTTCCAGTAGCAAAACCTTTTTACTAACTGATATTAATTCCTCAGAAATAAGAGGGATATTACTTTTATGTCAGCAATAAGAACCTCCTTATTGACAATATATCTCACTTTAGAATGCTCCCAAGAAACTTTCTTATATGTGATAAGATTAAGCAAGAAAGCATAGGAGTCCAAATGAAATTACGCTTATTGAATGGATTGGGGAAATGGAAGTTGGACTGCATGGTTTGGAAGAGTATGGATAAACCATTATGCCGTTATCTATCCCTCCAATTTGGGAGGTTTTTCTTCGAGGAGTAATTTCATCAAGGAGAGATGTAGCGAGCTTCAATAAGGAAGGGATCATATCGTTCTTATTGGGAAGATTTCTGGAAATTACTTCTCACCATTGGGGAAATTGTAACTCATTTACTCAATATAACCTCTGATAGATAATTTATTTAGTTAGAGGATCCGCATCTAAGGCCCAATTTTATATTTGAGCTAATGTGGAAAATAATTAAGAAACGTAATAAAAATGTTCTATTTGTTTTATTCATAGCCCTCATCTTTTAACACAGCAACACTTCAAATCATACCAGAAAGTGCTGGATAAAGAAATTGACGTTGATAGTGGTGAATATGAAGTCAAGAATTGTAACAGTTTTATTTTATCTCATACAGAAAGTTTTTGGGGACTTGATCCCATATTACAATGTCCTATGACACAAAACCATCGTAAACAACATTTTTTTCAAATTACTGGTATAATCTAAAATCTTTAAAACAATATTACATATAAAAAACAGTAACTTATTTAAAAATATATTATTTTTAAAAATTTCTATTCATTAAAAGGGGTTAAAACAATATTATAAACAATAATTAATAAATTAAAATTATCTAGGTATAGAAATTCTTCTGTATTAATACTTTTTTAATTTGGCATGCTGCTTTGTGTTTATGGAAATTCGTTAAAAAAAAAAAAAAAAAGAAAAAAAAGTACAGTATATGCTGGATAATAGAAGCGACTTTCACAGCAATGAATATTACAATTATAATATAATGTTCCAAGAAAAATATTTATTAAGCTGGAGCATTAAAAGTTTAATTATACTTGTAATATTGGAGCCATTCCTAAAATTAAATGTTAAAACCATTTCTAAAACTAGCGTAACATTTAAGAATCGGCGTCGCTTTCACTGTGGAACAATAAACCGTGGATAAGGACGATTTTGAACAATAATTGTTCATATATATATATTTTTTTATATGAGAAGTTTTTATTTTCTCTAGGATTCTATTATTTTGTATTGGCCTACTCTTACTATTTTGGGGGGGGGGTTGTATTGTAAATTGAGTAATTGTATAATTGGATTTTTGTATAATATTTATTATATGTGTATAATTTTTATTTTTTAATTATTATTTTTAATAATTGTATTGGACGAATCGCCTTGGTTGCGGATGCTCATAAATAAATTAAAAAATAAATAAATCAAATTCTCTAACTACAAGTGTGTTTCTCTCATATATTATATCAGATTTCAGTCAACAGAAATTATCCAAGTTTGATGACATTTGTCACAAAAATATTTCTTATACTCGGCAAATTAAGGCTCTCGGGGCCGTGATTGTCCCTGGTCCTATCATAGAAGCTGCTGTTTTCTGATTAAGAGCAATAAATGAAAATGTAACAATATTAAGTATATATTAAATAGTTTATTGCCTCACACACACAATTTCTGGGAGAAAACTTAGTGAAAAAAGGCCAAACCAATTCATTATTATTTTGTATGCATAAGCCAACGTTTTTAAAATAATTTGACATGGGGCCACTTCATTCGGACAGCATGGCAAATGAAGTCTCCCAATCGTAGTAGCAAAACTATCGGTTGAAGGTGAAATATTAAATAATACTGTTCTTAGAGTCCGAAATCTTACGTGAGATAAGCCAGTTCTTGTGAGTTTTACCCTTTTTTTTTAATTCCTGTGTAATTTATTGTGAAACGCCCATATAAACGTGCTTCCATAATTGTTTAACTCATAATATCAATACACCCTAGTTTAGAAAAACTCTATTATTATACGTTTGGTAAATAATAACCCTTGGGAGAAATTACTAGAGCTAATAAGAGTTATAGCAATTCTAGATTATGGTTAAAGTTATTGTGCATAAGAGAATGCCTCGTCAGCTGATCGTCCCCAAGACGATATCATAGCCTTGACCGCAATGGATATTTAACACAATTAAATTTAATCACACTATCGATTCTAGGTTAGGGATCGAACGGAGCTGCATGCCTCTTCAAACAATGTGCTTGGTTAGTCGTAGAAGGTTTTGCACAAGAAATGCATCGTCCAAGATGGATTCTCTGTAAGATACAAATATTGTTGAAATTTTTTTTCTCCCGTAATAGCCGCATCTCTGATTTAGTTTAAAAAGTAAACACATATATTTCATATGTTAACTTAGGCGTTAAAATTTGACTTCTTCTATGGAAAAATCAAAATTCTTATATTTCATGAACTATCGTGACATTAAAAATCATCTGGATAGCTTTTTTTTACACGTAGGAGACAAATTTGACCCTAGGATTCCCAAGGGGGGCTTTTGTTGCTCCTCTTTTCCTTATTTTATTCATATCTCAGTCCATAAAGGTTTGAAAAGTTAGAGAAATAATCTATTTGTGAAAAATACTAACAATAATATGGTGATGAAAATGTTTTAAACTTTTTTAGTTTACCTAAAAATTTGAAAGATAAGTCCCTCTCTTGTGAGAGTATGTGGTCCTCTAAATACCTTTGAATTTAAGTTTAATTTAAAAAAAAAAAAAAAAAAAACACAACAATTTATTATACAATAAACTAAAGCAAACCAAACTGCAATATAAGTTATGCACAAATTTTATAATTTAATTTTTAAATTTAAAGTTTTAGTTGAAAAGGTCAAAAATCTGAGAAATTCAACAAGATAAAATGATTAAATATTTTTAATTTTCTTCCCCAAACGGTCTCTTATGATCTATAATAATCACAAAAAAACAAAAATAAAAATAAAACATATTTTTAAATGAAGCACATAGGAGTGGGCACTCAACACGTTGTGGGTTCCTTGGGCATCCTAGGGTTAATAATTTCTGACATGAAAATAAATTTTTATTTTACTGTGCGACTAACGGATACTATTTATGTTACAGTTTTTTTTTCTTTAGTTTATTGTACAAAAATACCTTTTTAAGAGAAAAATTAGCTTTTCAATGAAAAGGTATTTAGAGGACTTCACACTTTCGCAATAGATGGTCTTTTCCCTCGAAAAGCGGGGAAACAAACAATTTTAAAACATTTTCATCATCATATTTACTACTTCTATACAATTTATACTTTTAGTATCGTCTTGATTTGTGTGTGTGATGAAACAAAAAACGTTATTGATGGTGCACCTCGTTGTGGAAAATGCACAATTATTACACCAGGTAAAGGGAGAAGCTGAAAGAATAGGATATCATATTTGCGTACTAACATTAAGTAGTATAAAATAAAATAAAAAAAACAAAAAATGCAAGAGTATTAACTTACCAAAAGTGCAAGAGGATAATCCAGTTTAGCTGCACCCTCTTTCTAATTATTTCTCGGAATCAAATTTGAGTCTGGGCTAAAGTGAGTAAAAAGTTGAAGAGCCGCCCGGATTGCTGGCATAGTCGAGTCTGGAAAGTGCATTCCGTTTCTACTGCAATTTGAGGACCAGCTCTCCCCGGGCTTCATCTGATGGGGGCCAAGTCATTTAGAAATTCCCAGAATATATTTTTTCTTAAAGTGTCACTGACCCGCTAGGAGGTTACCGACTTGAAGAAGCATCTCTGTACGGATTAGTAGGGGAGGTGCAGCTGTCAGCAGATCATCTGGGAAATGGGAGTCTCAGCATGGGAAAAAGGCAGTTCTTTTATTTTATATTGAATCCTACAGAAAACTTTAAAAAAAGTAAAATTTTTGCCGTAATAATTTATTTGTATGCATTACCTAATCAACTAAATAAGGCAAATTAATAAACTCTCACATATTGATAATTTTTACTTTTCTGTAATAATAGCGGAATTAATAATATTAATTTATTTTAAAAGCATAAAATACTGCTAAGTCTTGAGACAACATAATTTTCAAAATAATTATTTTGTTCGCTGTAGACAGTACGTACATAGACTAAGGTCTCTGCCGTGTATAACATATGGATCATAGTATGTTTAAGACATTAAGAAATCGTTTAGTATATTGATATAAAATCAATTATTTTGCAAATTAGCTGTGCCCGCGACTTCGTCTGCGTTCCTCCGTTTATTCGTAAATAATATTATATTATAAATAATATAATATTATTGGGGAGTTGGCTGCTGGTATTGCCACGGTTCGTATCGGGTCTGTAAAACATCTTCTTTTAAAGTGTTTATAAGTGTGAGTTGGCCCAGAAAATTTGCAGAACGTATCCCTAATAAACAGTGATGAGTGTAGTGTAGTTAGGAAACGTTAAAATTATCCAGTGAAATAACCAGATCGATGGAAAAATCTATCGCTTGGAGAATAAGGTAGGCAATTAGCCATATTAATTAGGGAAAAGCGCATGCGCCTATCCCCACCTTACTTAACTCCAGATAACGATATCAGACCTCGTGAGTGTCCGAGTAACAACAGGAAGGTTATACAATCACGAAATAAATATGAATATAGACACCAATAACATTTTATCTAAATTGGATGTTTTACTTAATAGCAATAAAGACTTAAAAAAGGAAATTAATTCAATGAAGGCAGATCAAGAAAAAATAATTTCTAGTATTGAGGAAGTAAAATCATTGAAGGTACAGACTATAAAAAACACAGAAGATATTAACAATTTAAAAAAAGAAAATAGCAATTTTGAAAAAAGAATTAAGATGTTGGAGAAAATTGTTCTTGTTAATCAGCAATCAGTTTTTAAAAATGAAATAACTATTAATAATATACCCTACATTGATAATGAAGATATTCCAACTATTCCAGATGCTATATGGTCTAGATTAGAAATACCATTAGATTTAGAGAAAATAGATTGGTACAAAAGATATAAACTAAGAAATGGCTCGTATTCTAAAACTATAGGTGTAAGATTTACAAGATTTTCTGACAAATTAAATATTTTACAAGTCTTAAAAAGCAAAAAAAAATTTCTAACGTGGGAAAGTCTTAATCTTTCTATTAACACAGATCGAACACAGCTTGTTTATATTAATGAACAAATGTCAGTGAAATATAGACTTTTATTTCATAAGGCCAAACAACTGCAGAAAGAGTCCATTCTTAAATATGTTTGGTTTAGAGCCGGATCTTTGTATGTGAAACGTTCTGAACAACACAATAAAGTTAAAATAGAATCTGAAGATGATTTTAAGGAAATTGAAGAAAATGCAGAATGCCAGTATGAAACAGATTCAGATGAATTCCGCATTAGTCCAAGCGAAGATAAAACAGGTACACCGTCATCCAAGAAGGACAAAAAGGTGGAAGGAAGGACACCCAAGAGGAAGAAACGTAGCACTCCATGACTACCCAAGCAGCTGGTTCATTGGCCGCGAGAGTTTCGCATTCTCTTTTGGAATTCTTCAGGATACGCAAATCTAATAAGTGAATTATCATCCTTTAAGGACTTTATGGTGATTTGCTGTTGTGAAGTTTGGCTTCAGACCCAACCAGTTCTACTTCCTTCATCTCAATACTCCATCCAGGCCTTCTCTCCAGCCATCAAGGATAAGGGTCATGGGCGAGCTGGTGGTGGCTTAATAGTTATCACTAACCCTTTACTAACCAATATTAGAATATTGAATATTACAATACATTGGATAATTTTTAGTTTTAAATATAGCAATAAGGAAGTGTATATTGTTTTTGTTTACTTTAGACCTACATACGACATAGAGACTCTACTGGACTTACTTGACAGCACTCTACTCACTTTGCAGATACCATCAGAGGCTAATATCATTTGGGGTGGAGATTTTAACTGTCGTATGGGAATCCAAGAAAACATTCCTGAAGGTATTGAAAGCTATAATCTAAATATTGAACATAAATCCCTGGATAGTGTTTACAATAAGAGAGGTCGAGTCCTTAGTGAATATATGACTTGTAAAGGATTAGTTTTGTTGAATGGTAGGACTAGAAGTGACACGCCTGCATTCCATACTTTTATAAACACTAATGGAGAGAGTGTCATAGATCATGTTTGGTGTGTCTTAACCGAATTACAGGTTATTTCTGACTTAGAAGTATCAAGTGCCGATCATTTATTTTAAATGAATAAAAGTTAATTATTTTTTATCTTATTTTTTATTCTTTACTTTTTTATTTATTTATTTTTTTTTTGTTCTTTTAATAATTCACTTTTCAGTTAATTTAAATTTGATTTATGTTATAATATTATGACTATATTTATTTTAATCATAAGCGGAAGGATTTTATTTATGTTATATTAGTTATATTATTTATTTCTCATAAACAGATATTGTTATTTTGCAACTCATTTGCTCATTACAGTTTGTTCATATTAGTAAAATAGTGCAAATATATACTATAACAGCTAAGCAGTTATAAAAGTTAAAATTACTAAAAATAGGACTAACTAAATAAATATGTAAGCCAACTCCTTTGCTAAGGAGAACTCCTGTATAGCAAATAAAATAAATAAATAAATAAATAATATAATATTATTTATATTAATTTTCATCGCGAAACCTAATTGTTTGCTATAAGACAAATTCAAGGAATAAGAAATTATATTACATTTATAATTATATTATATCATTATATTGTAATTATAAAAAAAATAGTAATTAGTAATTTAGATTTAGTTTATTTTTGGAACATATTTTTCTCTGTAGATGATCACAACGTATACCGAGTTTCGTTGAAATATATTAAAACTTACGGCAGGTACTGGCAAATTCGTGATTTGGGTCCGGCGTAAACCTACGCTCCTAATGAATCCATTTAGTTTATTTTTCCAACAGATTTTTCTATTAAAACTAACTCAACGAATAATGAGTTTCCCGACAGTAAAACCAAAAATTGCGTCTGGTATTGGCAAATGAACCGATTTAGTTTTTTTTAATTGAAATTGAAATATTATAAATATTAGAGCTGGAAATAGGACATAGGTAATTTGGGTCCGCAGAACTCCCCCCCCCCCCTCTCCTAATGTACCGATTTAGTTTTTTTTTCCTCTGTAGATGATCACAACGTATACCGAGTTTTTTTGAAATATTATAAATATTAGTGCTGGAAATAGGACATAGGTAATTTGGGTCCGGAGAACTCCCCCCCCCCTCTCCTAATGTACCGATTTAGTTTTTTTTTCCTCTGTAGATGATCACAACGTATACCGAATTTTGTTGAAATATTATAAATATTAGTGCTGGAAATAGGACATTGGTAATTTGGGTCCGCAGAACTCCCCCCCCTCTCCTAATGTACCGATTTAGTTTTTTTTTTCTTCTGTAGATGATCACAACGTATACCGAGTTTTGTTGAAATATTATAAATATTAGTGCTGGAAATAGGACATTGGTAATTTGGGTCCGCAGAACTCCCCCCCCCCCTCTCCTAATGTACCGATTTAGTTTTTTTTTCCTCTGTAGATGATCACAACGTATACCGAGTTTTGTTGAAATATTATAAATATTAGTGCTGGAAATAGGACATTGGTAATTTGAGTCCGCAGAACTCCCCCCCCCTCTCCTAATGTACCGATTTAGTTGTTTTTTTCCTCTGTAGATGATCACAACGTATACCGAGTTTTGATGAAATATTGTAAATATTAGTGCTGGAAATAGGACATTGGTAATTTGGGTCCGCAGAACTCCCCCCCCCCTCTCCTAATGTACCGATTTAGTTTTTTTTTTCTCTGTAGATGATCACAACGTATACCGAGTATTGTTGAAATATTATAAATATTAGTGCTGGAAATAGGACATTGGTAATTTGGGTCCGCAGAACTCCCCCCCCCCTCCTCCTAATGTACCGATTTAGTTTTTTTTTTCCTCTGTAGATGATCACAACGTATACCGAGTTTTGTTGAAATATTATAAATATTAGTGCTGGAAATAGGACATTGGTAATTTGGGTCCGCAGAACTCCCCCCCCCTCTCCTAATGTACCGATTTAGTTTTTTTTTCCTCTGTAGATGATCACAACGTATACCGAGTTTTGTTGAAATATTATAAATATTAGTGCTGGAAATAGGACATTGGTAATTTGGGTCCGCAGAACTCCCCCCCCTCTCCTAATGTACCGATTTAGTTTTTTTTTTCCTCTGTTGATGATCACAACGAATACCGAGTTTTGTTGAAATATTATAAATATTAGTGCTGGAAATAGGACATTGGTAATTTGGGTCCGCAGAACTCCCCCCCCCCCCTTTCCTAATGTACCGATTTAGTTTTTTTTTTCCTCTGTAGATGATCACAACGTATACCGAGTTTTGTTGAAATATTATAAATATTAGTGCTGGAAATAGGACATTGGTAATTTGGGTCCGCATAACCCCCCCCCCCCCTCCTAATGTACCGATTTAGTTTGTTTTTTTCTCTGTAGATGATCACAACGTATACCGAGTTTTGTTGAAATATTAGTGCAGGAAATAGGACATTGGTAATTTGGGTCCGCAGAACTCCCCCCCCCTCTCCTAATGTACCGATTTAGTTTTTTTTTCCTCTGTAGATGATCACAACGTATACCGAGTTTTGTTGAAATATTATAAATATTAGTGCTGGAAATAGGACATTGGTAATTTGAGTCCGCAGAACTCCCCCCCCCCCTCTCCTAATGTACCGATTTAGTTGTTTTTTTCCTCTGTAGATGATCACAACGTATACCGAGTTTTGATGAAATATTGTAAATATTAGTGCTGGAAATAGGACATTGGTAATTTGGGTCCGCAGAACTCCCCCCCCCCTCTCCTAATGTACCGATTTAGTTTTTTTTTTCTCTGTAGATGATCACAACGTATACCGAGTATTGTTGAAATATTATAAATATTAGTGCTGGAAATAGGACATTGGTAATTTGGGTCCGCAGAACTCCCCCCCCCTCCTCCTAATGTACCGATTTAGTTTTTTTTTCCTCTGTAGATGATCACAACGTATACCGAGTTTTGTTGAAATATTATAAATATTAGTGCTGGAAATAGGACATTGGTAATTTGGGTCCGCAGAACTCCCCCCCCCCCCCTCTCCTAATGTACCGATTTAGTTTTTTTTTCCTCTGTAGATGATCACAACGTATACCGAGTTTTGTTGAAATATTATAAATATTAGTGCTGGAAATAGGACATTGGTAATTTGGGTCCGCAGAACTCCCCCCCCTCTCCTAATGTACCGATTTAGTTTTTTTTTTCCTCTGTTGATGATCACAACGAATACCGAGTTTTGTTGAAATATTATAAATATTAGTGCTGGAAATAGGACATTGGTAATTTGGGTCCGCAGAACTCCCCCCCCCCCCTTTCCTAATGTACCGATTTAGTTTTTTTTTTCCTCTGTAGATGATCACAACGTATACCGAGTTTTGTTGAAATATTATAAATATTAGTGCTGGAAATAGGACATTGGTAATTTGGGTCCGCATAACCCCCCCCCCCTCCTAATGTACCGATTTAGTTTGTTTTTTTCTCTGTAGATGATCACAACGTATACCGAGTTTTGTTGAAATATTAGTGCAGGAAATAGGACATTGGTAATTTGGGTCCGCAGAACTCCCCCCCCCTCTCCTAATGTACCGATTTAGTTTTTTTTTTTTTTTTTTTTTTTTTACAACACATTATTCTATTAATATAACCACAACGAATACTGATTTCCGTTGCGATGAAACAAAAATTGCGGCCGTTATTGGCAAATAAATCCTTCGGGTAGGGAGTACCCCCCCCCCCCCCCCCCCCTTCCAGATTGATGTATTTTACTGGTTATCGGACTCATTCAATAGTTTGCCAGGGGAATACTGTATTCGAAGTTTCGTAGCGAAAAAACAAAAACTCTGGTGTGTAACGTGTTAACATACACATGGGCATGATACCTATATAGATAGTTTATCAAATATTTGACGTAGCTCTTTATGGCATAACGTTTTTATGTTTAAACCGATTAACATGAAACAAATACTAAATGACAGTTACAGCTTACCACAATATATTAGTGAAAACCGCATCTAAATCGGATAAAACGTTTCTGAGATCAGCGTGCACAAACTCACAGACTAAAATATTAACTATCATTGTTTTGGGTGCTATTGCGTTGATAAAGGCCCCTAATCATATTTTTTTTCCATGTGCAGACTGCGATCCATTACGTTTTTATTATTATTATTATTCTACCAAGTTAGGTATTTCCTAGTAGAATATAATGACTATATTAGTTATTAAAAAATTACTTATGTTTTCTTATAACTGTACGCTCATATGCTTCTCGTAAACATGAGCACTTTTGTGATGCTAATGGCATAGCATTAAGAGTCCATTGTGGTGAGGCGATGCAAACAATACGGAATGACTAAATAATGTAAACATAATTTGGTGTACAATAGCGATCTGCCTGTATGACTACACTATATTAGGACAGACTGGTCTCGGAGACAGTACTGGACCCGAGCTGAGGTAGTTTCGTGGCTTGGAGTCGAGCACGATCAGAAGGCCCTAGAAGGAAGTGGAGGGTTCAGAGTTCCGACCTATAGTCTTAATGCGGGGGCTAAACACGATCTATGCAACAGTGGTAAACAACATCCGTGCCGGGCGACACACTCGCCTTTTCGTTCCGCTAGTACAATGGGGGAAATTGTAATTTGCGGTTTTGGGGAGATACAAAGTGGTTAGACGGACAAATGATTCCGTAAGTAAATGATTTGTTCGACCAGTTAGACTTGATTTGTAAGAAAATCGGAAAGGCAAAACGTTTGTGGTGAGTGAACAATGGGACTCTAAACAGAATGGTTTGGGTATTTAGAGATCAAATTTATGATTTTCAGGAACTGCATAATTATAGCTTGTCCCATTTAATCCTTACATCTGGTATGGTTTGCAATGCTTAGAGTATAAAATCTTAATATTTCGCATTCAATTGAACGTTTGTTTGTATAACGTTGTAAAATAAACACAGCACTTCACCTTTTCGTCTTGATTTTTGGGAGTACAGTAAAACCTCGTATACCCGGATCAACTGGGACCAGGCCCTATCTGAGTTATCCGGGTATCCGGAGATGGACGGAAAATACAAAACATATAAATCAACAAAATATTTTTAATGGAGTTTAGAAATTAATATCGCCACACTATCACCTAATAACATATGCACTGTATGTACTTTGATAGCCTATGTATTTGAACTGTACAGCTACAAACTAGTGTGGTAAAAAAGGAAGTAAGCTTATGCTGTCTCAGTTTAGTGTATCGCTTACGAGCAGCGCGATCTCGCATCCGCTTTAACATTAGAAGTTCCTTTGGTACTGCTTCTGCCTGGGTAATAACCACCATGAACTATCCTTAGAAATCATCTTGAAACAAAAGTCTTCAATGCGTTTTCTGTTCTATTTCCATTCAGATGCAGTCGATGTTCCTACTCCAAACTCTGCAGCAATGTTCATATAAACACCACTAGTCAAACGACAAAAGAGTGGAAATGTCTGAGGGATAAAAAAAAAAAAAAAAAAAAGCGTCAATAATGCTATAATTAAAAATGAAATCTAGACAGTATTGATTACATACTCCTTCAATTCTGAAACGGCTTATCTCCACGAGGTTGCTTTAATTTTTAAATAGGAATTCCAGACTGTCTAGTCGATTCGATCTGTATTCTATTTCCAATGTCAACAGATATTTGAAGGACTAAGGGATTGTTAACGTCTGAAGTCTACATTTATTAGACTTTTTAAAAAGTTCTAAATCTAGATTAGTTTATTAAATATTTTAGTTTCAAAGGAAAACTCGTTCGAAAATTTGTAGCTCGCGTGGGCTTTATGGTTTAATGTTGAATAAAACCTAAATAAAATTATTGTTCTCTTGTTAGTTAATTACATTTCTGCAATCTTGAATTCAAACAGAAGAACTTGTCTTCAGGAATTTGTAAGAAATCATATGAATCATTTTTTAAAATAAATATGGTATGTATTGAGTTGATAAGTGCTACCACATATTTTGAATCTAGTTCCAAAAATGTAATTGAAAATAATATTTCTGCTTAATGCCATCATCAGGAAATCTTTATTTATATCATAGACTTAACATTATCACATTTTAAATGATTCATCTCATTTTTTTTGTTCGTCGTTCAATTTTATAATAACATATTTGAAACAGGGAATATGACAAAGCCATACTAGTCCCCAGGCAGTAACACATTTGGTCTAGTGGCTAACGTCTTAGATTCTTATGCGGGAGACGGAGGTTCGAGTCCCTCCTGCGGAAGGAATTTTTCTTATCTCAGGCTTTGTTCCTTGTCGCACCATTGATATCGGCGCTAATGGATCAATTGTCAGGGCGCCGTAAAACATTGTACAATTATATTATTGCTAAGGGATGAATCCTCCGTATATAAGATTGTGGGTTCGATTTCTACTGCAGTTGGTAGCTTTTCTTTGGAAAAAAGAACCAATCCTGAAAATAACAAACCTTCCTAAAAATCTATATAGCGCATAAAAGTACATTATAACAGAAATAAATATATTAGGCATCAAGTAGAATGAAATAGCAGACTTCGAAGCAAGCTGTGCTCTATCAGATAATGCCACTGAAGTGCAGCACATCTTTGAAGCCACTGAAGTGCAGCACATCATTGAAGCCACTGAAGTGCAGCACATCATTGAAGCCACTGTGGACATAAAAAATGACATTATAGAAAATTAGAGAGAAATAATACCACAACTATGTACCAGTAAGTTTTTAAGAGAAAACGCGAACCAAAAGAATCCAAAACAGCTCTACGTCACTCTCTGAAGTAGTTTGGGTAAAATTGTGAATAAGGCATCCTGCGGTAGAACATATTTACCTTCTAAATGTTCCGCATCATTCGACGTGTAAAACATGGAACTTACCATTAAGAGTATAAGGACATTTTATTTCTTGCAAAAAGTTTGAAGAAATTCAAGCAACTAACCATAGACCATCGACATGAGACGAAGCTCTGCACGATGAAGAAACCACAGTTCATATCATATTTAGTTTCCTAAGGGAGTAAGTATGTCCTGCGAGAAGTGTCAAATGTAAACGCACCCTTATTGCTCGTGATAGAAATATATATCACAGACATAGATTCATTGCAGTTTACAATAGTCACAATTTCTGTCTGGCATAAATACTCTGCCAGAACTATCAGATGTAAACGCACCCTAATAGGCAGCTGGATTTATAGGTACCCGAAGCATAGACAATCTGTACTGCCAATGACCCTCGTTTGTAGAGGCAGAACTAAAATAAATTTATATGTATAGAATATTCCAGAGCTCAAGAAATGTAGAATTCTATAGCTAGGCCTCGATAAATAAAAACAGATATGTAGAGAGAGTATTCCGTTTGGTGAGGGCATGAGGGAAGGGCTGGATGTAAGGGGGAGGAACTCAGAGAATTCCTGCTAAGACGGGGCCTTACATGTCTCGCATAGTTTCTCTGGGCCTTCTAGTGCTCAGATAAGGCTGCTATTCCACTCGGAATATGTATAAACCTTTAATTAAATATCATTAAACTTTTATTTCGGGTCATAAGGGCTATCGGATAGTAAGGAGTCATTAGGATGTGATTCCAATCTCATTGGGTGAGGAACCGAAATGGGCTATTTCAGGGGGTAATAAAGTTTTACTGAGTCTTACTATGCAGGATGTTACTAAAGGCAATGATCCAGCATTCTTAAACATGAAAAATGTATAGATTGAAACCAATATTATTTAGTTTTTAGAAATATATTAAAAACAAAAAAATACCAAAAAATAATTTTTGGCATTCTAATGTATACTTCTCTTTAAGCAATACTAGGACGTTTAGAAGTGTTTTTCACATTTCTTACACTGCTAAGTTATATTATCAGAGTTAAGCAATACTCACAAACTCATAATTATTAACGCTGATAGACCAACATATCACATTTGTAATACCGAAACAACAGTCAGACATAAAGTAACCAACTGCCTTCATTCAAAGAACTTGCTCATACCGAAGGATCTAATTGAATTACATAGTCACAGCGGCATCATATTGACAATATTATTTCATATTTAAAAATATAAATAAATGAGACAAAATTAAAACGTTCCTAACTTCTTTTATTTTAACTTTAAATGATTTAATAGTTAATCTATTTAATATTTTTTTTTTGTTATCGTTGGATCGTTGGTTTCTTATTTTTTTGTTTAATTTATTTTATTCTAATTTCCATTATTTTATTTTTAGTTTTTTGCTTTTTCTATCAATTTATTAGATTTGTATTTTATGTAACTGACATGGTACAGAAAGTATCACTATGGGCAGAACTTAACAGTATATAGTAATTTCGAGCACTCCAAAACGATGAAATGAGGTTGGCATGTTTTAAAACGTTGGACATGCATCCAATCTATAATTATGAATTTGGGTTTTGAGCACCCTAAAACGATGAGATGAAGGTGGCATTTAACACAACATTCGACATTAAGGTAAGAGAGTATGTAAGAATTTTGGTTTGAAGGTGTTGAAAACGATAAGATGTGCTTGGCATTTTTAAAACGTTCGATATTCGTCCATTCATGTGATAACGTTTCGAGAAGATAAATTATTACAAACAAAATTAATTATCAACAGATATGACCAGTTTTTGCTCATTTTCTTAATTAGTGGTCGATGATCATTCAAATTCATAATTTTTCGTGAAGTTGTATCTACCTCAGACATTTTGAAGAAAACGGTGCTTAAAGTTTAAAAGTGTTTATTTCGTTCATACGAAATAAAAATTGTCACTTGCTTTAAAATATCAGAAGCTTTTCAGCTTCACGTCTGATAGCTGATTACAATATCGCTGAACACACAAATCTGAACACATTATAGGTTTGATGAAAACGGAAAATGCTTCTGCAAGGGCATAGCGCTCATAATTTCCGTTAAAGAAGTCACTATTTTAGTTTGTTCTGCTCCTCCAAAACCACGTCCTTTGATTCGTTCCGATGAAGGAAATGTATTTTGAGTTTTTTTATGAAGCTTCCCATAGCATATAATGGCTATACGATGACGCAGTTCCAGCGAGAGCTGCCTGTTTCTTGTTATCCTACCCGCCTGTTGTTAATCTTTATATCCAACCCGAATTAGGATGAAAATATAAGTCTAATTACTTTACACTTTTAATCCCCGAGATTTGGGAGTTATTTAAAGTAATTCCATCTCTGGGGGAGTCTGTCTTGGCGGATAAAGTAATTGGAGCTAATTGGGATTCTTTCCGCTAAGACGGCCTAGGAAGTTGGATTATGGGGCTGCAGGATACCCCGCCCCCGGCTACAGAACTTGAGGGGTCAATACTACCCTTGGCCAATATTTGTTCCTTTCTAATAAACCCCTACACTCGTATAGGAGAAAAGCTCTAGCAAAGGGTAAATATATTGAAATAAATAGATTATATAGTGTAATAGTTTATATATAAATAAAATGAAGGTCTAAAAAAAATGGTTTATTTTATGTAATAAATGCAAAATATTCTTCGGTGAAACTCCGTCATGTTAGCGCATTGACGTAGCGTTCCTACCTTAACTTTAAAAAAATCCTGAAGCCGTCGGATTTTCTGATTTCCAATCTGTAAAATATATTTAAAAACTTAAATAAGTTATCTTTTTAATTCTAATTTCATATCTTTAAAAAAAAACATCGTCTGGGTTTTGTAATAAATTGAAAAATGTTTTGGCTGATACCTTGATTTTAAAATTATTATTCAGAATATATGAACTCGATTTAAACAACATTTGGTAGGTTCTTTCATTTTATTAACAACATTTGTAAAATAATCAGATCCCAAATAAACTTTATGTGGCCAACAAAAAAAGTATATTAAAAATGTCTATATTTTTCCTATGTTTTATTCTTGTTGCTATTGTAATGAGCCGCGAATGAATTTTAATTGTTCTAAATAATGAATCATTAAATAAACTTTTATTATAAATCTTTTGAAGCCTTTGATGTGATTTTTTCAATTTTTTTTTACATATAAAAAAAAAAAATGTTCTGGTAAATTTTCGATATACGCTTACCTCAATTATTGGTATTTCAGGTCTTTTGAAGATATTCCCGCAAATATTAGGGAACACTCTCAACATCCAACTCATGGACTGCAGTGTAATTTCGAAAACACGGAATAGATTTAGTTAATACTTTGTGAAAAATTTTAACAACTACTCATATAGCATCTTAAAGGGGCATTAGCGGAAACTTCCAGATTGCGTAATTGGGTTGACCTCATAAGCGAGTTTTCTGCCTATAGAGGGAGAGACGACGAAACGCTTAAATGGCAGTTTTTGGCCAAAATCTAATGGTTTTTCGTTTAGAACCATCCAAAGAAACCATATGGTTTAAAGATATTTTTAGATCAATGTGATGATACCAGGGGATCATAATTTTCTTCTTTAAAAAATAATTTCGTGAAATGTTCTCTTTGATCAGCTTTATAAAAAAAAATCCGACTCGCAGGAACTGCATCATCTTAGCGCGGTTCCGTTCTTATCCCTAGACTCATTTAGAATGATTAAAATAGAAGCTGTTATTACTTTGGGTCCAAATTGCTAGAAAGGTCTTGATTTACGATCTTCCCTGGATGGGTCGGCCAACCCTCCCTAGGAAGGACCCCGCTAGGCAGTTGAAAAGCTATATCTTGGAATTCCATATCTCTAACATTAAATTGCTTTTCTTAAACTCATTTATTATCAAATACATTATCCAACTATAAGCAATTAAAAAATAACAAGGAATAAAAACAGAGAAAAAGAACAGTTCGAATAAGCGAAATCAATTACTTTAAAGTTTTAAGCACTTATTTCTCCGATTGACATCGCCTAATCAAAACATTGATCAGCATCTTTTTTGTAGAGCATTTAGTAAGCTTTCTAATGGTATTCTTCCGACAACCTTTTTCGAGATATCAAGGAAAGTATACAAAGTTACCAAAACTTTTTATGTCTGTTAATAAAATATTTTATTCTAACCCTTCCTTAACTCCAAACGTAACCAAAATTTCAACATATTAGTTTTAATGAAAGTAGAACATGCAGAAAATGTTTCAACTGAATCCCATGATTCACAGTACCCATACGAAAAACGGTATTCAAAAACTAGTTTTCCAATTTTCTCGAAAACGGTTAAAGCTATCGCATTGAAAATGGTTTCATTCGTTTTCCTAGCCCAAGAAGCCTATAAAATGAGTACTTACAAGCTTATGAACTCAAAAACGTGAGCGTTACGATTTTTTTTTGCGCGAATTTCGCCCCAAACGCCATCTTCCAGTGGGCGGATTCTGCTGGAAGATGACGATTGTTTGGTTGTATTATTATACCATGGATTTTTGTACCAAATTTCATCAAAATCCGACCATTCGTCTTTGACCTACAGAGCGAACAGACAAATATATATATATATATATATATATATATATATATATATATATACAAATTTTAACCACCATCATTTTCGGTCTCTAGGGGTTCTGAAACACAAAATTTTCTAGTCGGCACTTCCGTATTGCGTCATGAGATCAACCTTTTAAGCGGGGTTCCTTCCTATGGGGGAGGGAGGAACCGCGCTAATAAAAAAAAAACTACTGAATTGTTGGACAATAACTGTAAGACTATTGAGTAATCAGGAACACTGAAAAAACGACTCTATGTCATATGTGACATATGCAAGTTCCTACAACTGTACGAGGTAACGTGGTCTTCCTGCGTAGAATAATTAATTTTTCAGATGCTAGAAATAATGACATTCACCACTTCTCCGTAGGAAAATAATCTGTAGAAAACTTTAATATATAATGTCCGGTGGTAAAAGACAAACATGAAAAATTTGGTTGACTTACTAATCGTTCAACTTACATATAATCGGCTTATGTTCATTTAATTGAGGAATATTAACACAAAATACTTATAATCGTCTACATTAATTTTTCACATATAGATGTTATTGTATAGATATTACATATTAGGCCAATTGGCATGAAGAGGCTAATTGAACTCATATCCAGATAATACATATATATGTCACCTAATTGTTCAGTAATTGCAAAACATTTCGTGCCTTTTTTGAAACATTATATTCCCCCTTTTTCATAATTACTTTTGAAGTGATTCTTAGATATGTAGTCATGTGATCATTGACCTTTCACAGTTATCCAAGAAGGTACTGAATGTATCAACCGCCTTTGTGGCTTCTATAATTCTAGGCATGGGCGTATATAAGGGGGGCTGTAGAACCCCCCCCCCCCAAAGTTTGATTTACTTGGTAAACATTTTTTTATAAAAATAAATTACATGAGATAAAATAGTTTAGAAAAAATATGTTTTTTTTTTTGGGCGGGGGAATAATGTTCCTCCCCCTGGGGTTTAGTTCCCAGCCCCTCCCCCGAAATTATTTCCTGTATAGGCCCCTGATTAAAAGAGATTCTTTTATGACCACTTCGTCTTTCGTTTCATCATCACTTTAGAATTCAATGTTGCCTTCTATTGCCTGGACTTCGGGTAAAATACTATACGGACAAGAAAATCATCACATACAGGAAAGTCACAATCATCTTCCACGAATTCCACAAAGTGTTTGCAGATACAGCCGTAGAGATGAAGTCTTACTACAAGTGACCGGATAATCGGTGAAATCGTCAATTGGAGTTGCAGTTATAGAGGTGATGAAGACTTCTAAGTGCTCGACTCATAAATGTAAAAGTCTTAGAAGTCTTCTCATAGGACGTCTATTATTAGTTCAATGTTCCACAATTTTGGCCTGAAATCGACTTCTTGAGGCCGAATTTACGTGAAATGTCTAGAGTTTCTGTGAGAATTGTTAAAGGGTTCGACTTAGCGAAGTTCGGCTCACCGATAGCTGACGGAATTGTTAATTTTACGTAAACCAATTGTACTTTCATGAATATACAATGTTTAGAGTAATATACTAAATGCTGCCTAAAAGTACTCATCATTTATGCATGATTATAGTCAAAGTCACGATTCTAAAGCAGCCATTCACCTGTTTGAATAGATAATACTCCGCACACAGTATGTATTACCAACTATATGTGTATATATTTTATGTATTAGATCCATCTCGCAAGCCATTGATCAAAATAATACTTATAAACAGTATGTACAACTTCAAGAACTAGTGCGTTTTCATTGTTTACTTCATTACCAGATTCGCAATTGTAAGAATTAGCTTAGTTTTCCATTAATATTATTATACGTGTGAACAACATACCATGTCGCCTTGTAAAATTATAAAGAAGTTTAATTAAACGGAAAGTCCTATCGAAATTATAAAATAACATTTTTTCAAATTACAACGAAATCATCATGGGTTGCTCATATTATAATTTTTTTTTAATTCTAATAGTTCACTCTAAGTCTTAGTATTACCAAATTTGGTCAAAAATTATTTCGTTTACATTTTTCGTTTTGAAGTTAGAATAGTTTGTTTTCAGCGTGCCAAAATACCAAGAAACGTTTACCTGAAAACCTGTAAACGAAAATTCGTATATATTATTGCTTTTCCAAGCGATTTTACAGTAAAAAAGAAGTTTTCACGGAAGATATTAGCACTCTTCTTTATTTTCTTTATACGTCGTATTTTTGTACGTAATGTATTCTAAATCCGATAGTTTAACCCTCCTATTCTAATTCTTTTTTTTTTGCTTAACTGGGTTAATATGAAGTCAATTGAAGTAACTTTTAAGACATTTTTGTTAGAAATCTTGCAATATGTAAAATAACATATGGTCCCCTAGACCACTGGATACTGGGTATACAAGTATCAAAATCGGGTATCTTTTCAAAATGCACTACATTTCATGAACAAATCTTTAGTTTACAGCAAGTAAATAATAATAAAATGTACAAGTACATAATTATTTGCCTTTGATAAATATTGGTTTTAAAAATTATTTATTCTGTGAAATCGAAATAATAGTGCGGATAAAGCCCTATATTGCAGGAGTCACTCATGAGTCTTGACTGTTTTTTACAATTCTTACAATGTGATATTCTCGAATAGTTCTGGTGTAGCCAGTGTTTGGTATATTTAATTCTTGAAAGAGGTCTATGGTACTAAAATATTGTTCGCATAACGGTTGTAAGGCCCCAATCCTTGGGGTAATCGGGAACACAACTGAGGAACTACAGATCCACCTAAGCTGTAACTATTCTGCAGAGGCATTGTAACCGCCCTGATGAGGTTCAAAAGTTGCAGGTAGCCTTGTCGAGTAGCACAAGACCAAATTTTATGACCAAACTTACTGACTTTCCATGGAGAGATGCTGCTTACAGCTATTGCATTCATAGTAGGGGACCATGCTTTCATAAATTGTTCCTTAGATGATCCAACAGCATCAACATTTTGTAAAACAATTTATTTCTTACATCGAAATAGCCCCTCAGCTTCCCAAAACAATTTTCGGGTAGTTTACAATTAGTTTATCTGAAAGATAAACGAATTTTTGAATTTCGAAAAGTCCGTTTCGACTTATACTTTCAGACACCAAAGTGTAATGTCTGTCGGATTCAAAACGGTCTCAGAACATCTTTATATTTTTGGCCGTCATGTAGCCCGTCTAAAGTAGTGCATGAAATAAATGAATACTTTTTTTCGCTGGAAGTAACATTCAATTCATGATTTATGGAAAATGAGTATGAGTAGGAGATTTATACTTTCGTTTCTGAACATCCAATTGAAGATAAGTTACTGCAATTTCTGTAGAATTTCCTTTCCCAGCTCTATTTAAAAATTTACCTTCCTCTTCAAGCCATTCAATTATGCATTTAGAACCTTTTTTGTGACTTTAGTTACTCTAGATTTAGTGGACATAATTTCTTTGTTTTTTTTTTTCTGACCATGCTTTCTTTGTTGATAGCAATTTTTGTTTTCTTCTTTATTTATATCGTTTAAAACTTCTAATTATTATATTTGTTTTGAGAAATCTACGTTATCTCTTTTCTTCGTGAAGTATTGTCAATTATTTCAAATAATATTTGAAAGTAAGTATTTTATCGGCAGCAAAAAAAAATAAGAATTGATGAACTCCCAGTGCCCAAGGTCCGCTAAGGGGACCTCAGAATTCAAAGAATACTTACGAACAGAGAGTTAATCAAATTCTCTCAAACTTCAATTTATTTAATAAAAAATATTTTCAGTAAATGATTTATACAGAAATATGTATAAAACTTAACCATTTTTTAGCCATAACAATGGAAAATGCAATGATGACCCAAACCGGTTGTTATTCAGGTTGTTACAGTAACTTCAAATCCAATTATCGTTGTTATCTGCTACACTGGAATGTTATAAATTTTCAGTAATGTAAATCAATTCCTTCTTAACCATAAAAGTATAAATCCTAGACCCAAACTTCTTGGAAAACTTCTAAACTAATGTGAAAAAGTCGTCCCTTGTAGGGGACGTAGGGAATTGAAGGGTTAAGTGGTCTCTAGAATGCGAGCAGACACTTACGTATATTTACAACTATACACAAACAGAATGTACATGGATATATTCTATAATATATTTATATATATATATATATATATATATATATATATATATATATATATATATATATATATATGGGGGCGAGGTTAGCTCAGTGGTAGAGCACTCGACTAATGAACTGGAGGACCAGGTTCAAAACCCGAGCGCGCACTAAAGATTTTTTCTTCTAGTGCTGTCGTTCGAGGGTTGGATTTGGGGTCCCAGGTCGTCCCTAGGCTTACCCAGCCTTTAATTAATTTAATTAATAATGGGTACCTTGGGTGCTAATGACTCTAGCAGTCGAAGCGGCCAAAGGGAAAATCAGGCGGCTGGAGCATAGTATTGACCACACTATCTCCCTAGTGTGCCGTATGGTCAAGAATCAGATACCTCTACAGTATCTGCCCCTCTGTGCCCTTGTGGCCTGTTACGGGACTGATTTTATATATATATATATATATATATATATATATATATATATATATATATTGCATTATATGCTATAATATATCTACAATATATTCTTTTTTTCTTATCTCAGATTTATTGTCTGCTAATGTATTTCCTTGGTTACATCTCAAAGAAATATTTATTTAAAGTTTACACAAATAATAATTATAATGAAATTGAAAAAAAAAATCATACAAAAATACATGGTCTTTTATTAAGAAACTAAGGCGTAAGAAGGAGCTACGGCTTGAAGTGTATGTATGGGAAGAATAAAGCTGATCTAGTTGGCATATATGAATTCCCTATTTGACAAATAATAATAAAAACCTGGTTATTAAAAAAACTCTACATTTAATAGCAATATAAAATGTATAACCCTAAATACAACTTTTATGGCAAAGGATAGGAAATAATAATTTTATTTTACATATATAAGCCTCCTACAAATTTGAACGATGTATTCATACGAAGCCTTGCTGATAGTGTTAAG
Source organism: Gonocerus acuteangulatus (assembly GCA_946811695.1). Taxonomy (NCBI): domain Eukaryota; kingdom Metazoa; phylum Arthropoda; class Insecta; order Hemiptera; family Coreidae; genus Gonocerus; species Gonocerus acuteangulatus. Next base: position 67,864,600 of record OX328127.1, on the reverse strand, counting down.
TTGACGACTGGTAAAATTCATAATTTATTAAAGAAAGTTAACATAACGGTTCGGTATTTTAAAATATTTTATATTTTTATTTTTAGCCTTAACTGATTTTCTACAACAACAAGACCTTATTATACTTTGCTCGCTTTATTTCTTGTTTATAATATCTTAAGCAAATTAATATTTAGGGGAAGGTGTTGTACCTCTGACCACATTGTACCTTTGACCACCGAGGCTGTGGCGGCATGTAGCAACATTTTATAAATTTTGGTGTAATTAGTGTTTTGCTCCTTCACTAGAGGGCTTTTGTAACCTACATTGGATTATTCAAGTCAAAGAGGATTCTTGCAAAAAATACTTATCCATTTCTATCATAAAAATGTAAGTTATTTATTGATGACGTTTTGCCTCATAATATTTTTTGAATTATGTCTTTTTAGATGGAAATCATTTGACAATGTAGCTATTACAATAACAAACATGGTGTAGCTTCTGAAATTGATTTATCTTAACCCTAAAATTTTTAGCATGCTTTTTAATTTGCACTACCAGGGTGTTGTACCTCTAACCAAGAATAGGTGTTGTTCCTTTGACCAGGTCAAAGGTACAACACACCTGAGTAATTTTTTCATAATTCAATTTTTGTGTTCTTCTGCTACATATTTTTAAAAAAATACTTAATATTGGTTGCTTCAATTGTTCAAAGAATTTAAAAAATAATAAATGAATAAGTTCAAACTGACTTTATCAATCCTCAGTGTAGCAGTTCAAACTTATCATCCCTTATCGTTCCACATGAAGTAGTAAGACCTCATCAAAAAGTTTATGCAAGGAAAATGTCAAATAGGGACCGGCCTAAAGGGAAGGGCCTATTATCCTGACAGATATTCCTGAAAAGCTAATTATTGAAGGTGAAAAAAACGAAAGCACCACCCTAAACGTAAGACGCCACGTACAAATACCCCCCCCCCCCTCCAAAATAAAGTGGTAAATAAAAAGAAAATTATTTTAATGACAGTTCAGATTCTGATACTGACACCGAAATTTCTTCAGGAAAAAGTGACGTTGATTCGTCTGATGAATGTCGTGAGTTATGTCGATGGCCAGTATGATTCAAAATATGATTTTGAAAAAGGAAATTTTATACTTGTTAAAAATAAAAGTAAAAAGACTATTACATATTCAGTAGCAGAGATTTGTGGTATTAAATGTCCAATGTCTAAGATCTAAGAAGAGAATATTTGAAAAAACAAACTTTAAGTGACAAGTTTACGAGAGAAGATGAAAATTTGTATGATATTGATGTTGAAGACATTGTGGCTAAACTCCCATACCCTACTATTTCTAGTGGATCTGCTTGACAGTTAAAACGTTTATCGATTTGACTGGATTTTTCAGCATATTAAGCATAACATAATATCAATAGTAGCTTTTTTATTATGTTTACATCCTTGTCCTGTATTTATTAAACTTACAATATTACTCTATACAATTTTTTTCTGCACAGCTGGGTTGTTTTTAGGTGGTCAGAGGTACAACACCCCATGGTCAAAGGTACAACTACATGTTGTACCTTTGACCACTGTACGATTATTTTTTAAAAAATTAATTAAAAATATTAAATGTAAAGATAGAACCTTGAAAAAATTAAATATGATGAGTATTAGAATATTAATTACAATGAAATAAAAAAAAAATAATTTAGCTTTAATATTCAAGCCAAAAAAAATTCAATTTTGCAAAGTGGTCAAAGATACAACACCTTCCCCTATATTTTATGAATGATTATGTTAAGTTGATTTGTTTTCATGATCAAAATCTCTAGTTCATTTTCCCGTAACTATAACCTATATCCTGACTCTCTAGCTAGGTTGGTAGAACCTATAATAGAGAGCAGAACCCTGATTCTGGTAACAAGAGATCCCTGTTTTGTCACGGCTTTTCTTACAGCTAAGCCCGTCTATAGCTTTTTCTTTCCACCTCTCAATCACCCTTTTCCTTCCTTCTATTTTCTACTCACAATATATCTACCTGTCTCATTTCCACCAGGCTTTATCGCTTAATTCACCCAAAAGCTCCTAGATCTAGCTTAAGGTTAGATCTTGTTCTGATAAAACACCTCTCTCATATTTTTATTTTTTACTTAACTATATAATGAAATAGAGGCATACATTTTAAATATTAGTATAACTTTTATTGATTATTATTTTATTTAAAAATGACTGGAGAATTTTTATAGAAAAATTTCAGCCTGTAGAAAAAAAAATGATAATACAAAATATTTATATAAGAACAATTTTAAATAAATATCTGAAAATGACTATTATAGATAAAACTCTGATTAAACAGTTAAAATAGAAAAAAAATGTATTATATATATATATCTGTACCTTGGAACAAAAAGGCCAATGTCCAAACCTCTGAAATTTGAGTGAACTGCACAAGTGACATCAGGGTTGGGTTACGGCATAACTTGGACATTCCTCGTGACCTGACAGACAAACTCTCGGAAGGCAGCCATACATTGACATATTTGAAAAACACTAGCATGTACGACAAAATATAAAATGGTCCAATAACCAAAAGAATCCATTTCACCTTTTTTTGCAATAATGATACAATAAAAATAAATAAATAAATCACTCAACTAATTTAAAAAGTAACTTATTAACTAAAATTTACTTTTTAATTTATTTTCTAGTCATTTATTTAATTCTTGTTCTCTTGACTATTCATACCTCACTACTTACCTAATTGTCTGAGCTAATATTTTGGAGTGGCATCGTTTAATGCAGCGCCTACATCAGCTTACTACAAGGTATTGAATGCTCTTCGCTTTAGATGTGGAGCATTATCAATAAATAAATAAATATTAATTGATAAAAGAGTCAATGCAGTCCTATTGTTTATTATTGAGGAAAAGTATATTTTTCCTTAACATTGGCCCTTTTAACAATTAAATTTATCCCATCCTCATGTCACTTGTGCAGTTCACTCAAATTTCTGAGATATGGCATTGGCCCTTAAGTTACACACACACACACACACACACATATATATATATATACACATATATATATATATATATATATATATATATATATATATATATATATGACGCATTATTATAACAGCCCTGCCAAATCGATGTATATATATATATACATCGATTTGGCAGGGCTGTTATGATAATGCGTCTTACGGGAAAAGCCAAAATGATTTTGATGACTAGATGAAGGGTATTAATTAATAATACCAACAAGGATGAGAAATAACCCTTCACAGCTGTACCTTAAGGTATAAGGTGTTCTAATATGGCTGTGTGATGATGAACAATTTTAATTGTCTTCAAGTGTTTTTGACTTGGTTCCTTATAGGAATCATTTGTTTAAATTTATGACGTTTGAAATGTTATTTTAAGTAGTGACAGGATCGGATATGATTGCCTGAAGATGGACGAACGGTCCGAAACGTTGAAATAAAAGTATGTTTTACAGCTGTGAAGGGTTATTCCTCATCCTTGTTGGTATTAGCCAAAATGATTTTCTTCTTGATATCTTTCGAATAGGAGATGTGGAGGCTCAAAATATCAAAAGGGGAAAATAGAATTAAATTAACAGAAAAAAAAATTGTTGAGAATGGCTCAAATAGAGCAACATCTCAGGGCAAAATATAAATGAATTATATTTCTAATGAGGTTGTAATTCTATGTGTCTTAGTTTAAATTTTGCTAGTTTAGAAATTGCTTGGCGTTCGATTGCACGCAGTCCTTTTGAAAAAAATTAAAGTATGGTTTTAAGAATTTAGGTAACTTAAAAACGTTGGTTCGAAGCATCGCTTTTGTTGCGGATACCAAAAAATAACTTATAAATACATTTGAAATAAGAAAGTTCAGTAACGTCAAGTAAATTTCGTTGGGTTAGGAATTTGATACATGCTTTGCCATTATTTATTCCCTGAACTGCGACATAAATTGAATGTAATATGTGTTTTAATGTGGATGGATGGATGGATGGATTGGGTGTTTAAGGGCAGAAAACATCTAGGTCCTCACCGCCCTGAAGTGTAGTGTTAAGAGTCGTGTGAGAGGGATCGTAATTTTGTGTTTAGGACAGTGCATGACAATGAACTGTAATTTTATGACCTGTACTATTTTTTTTAACCAATGTCATTACTTACGACTAACATGTTACTTAGATACTAATAGAACTATTTGCACTAAAACTAATACTAATATACAGTATAGCACTATTAATACAGTTAAGAGACTTGTATATAATTTTTTTTTTTTTTATGCATATATATATATATATATATATATATATATATATATATTTATGTATATATATATCTTTTTTATATGTATATATCTATTTTTTCTGAGTAATGTATGTATCCTCTTTTTTTTTTTTTTTTTTTTTTTTTTTTTTTTTTTTTTTTTTCACGCACACTAAAGAATACAAACTAAATAACTAATACAAACTTAACATAACTATTACAACTATTTGTACTAAAACTAATACTTTACTGGATGCAATGTTAAAACTAAATAACAAAATTTATAGTAATACCAATTCTAAACTAAACTAGCACACGTATATACACATACGCCCACGTTCATACACATATACACACCCACATACATACATACATACACGCACATGTGTATATACATGTGCACGCATACATACGTATATTTATTTAATATTAAATTATTATTTTATATCATGAGATATAGTTGCGCCTTTTTTAAGAATTCCACAACTAGGCCAACTGCTTTGCCATCGTCCCGCAGAGCTTGTGTCAAGTTCCTTGGTACTCCCAGCTGTAGGAGCATCAGCCTATAATGAGAGCAGTCCTCAAAAATATGTTTCATTTTTTCACGAATTTTAATGTGGAATGTATACATTCCAATGAAAATTCGTAAATATCTCTAAAATGGAATAAATACCATGAATAATTATGGTTAACGATGATTTACTGACAGCTAATTCAATCATAGATAAATTCATTTGTTCATTTCAAATCAAAATACAGTTCACAATAGTAGTGAGCTCCGGGAGAGGGTGGAGGTTAGAATTTGCCTACCTAAGGCAACAATGAATATATGGAGCTTTTGAATAATTTGAATGTTGCAGGTAATTGAAAACTAATTGAATATGAATTTGTTGTATTAAATATTCATACATGCTATTCAAGCATCGTGCATTGGATGATTTGCCTTCATTTACAATTTAAAGCAATCTAAGCCTCCAATTAAATGAAACATTTCGTAAGCTCAATCGATGTGAAAACTTCATGCTCAAAGTTGTTTTATAAGTAATTTATTTCCCTTAAAGAAAACGGGATTTTGAAGTAATTTAGTATTTGAAGTAGTACTTATTTCCTGTAAAATTCATATGAGTATCATGTCAATGGCCACAGCCACGTTGAATACACAGGTTCCCGGTAAGAAAGGTCGGGCAAGGACAGTACCTGAATGGGGGACCGTCCGCGTGTCGTTGGACTAAATGCTAAGAGCTCACTTGTTGGTAAGCCGTAAAAAAATGAACGAAAAAAAAACAATAATTATCATATGCTTCATATGAACTGTAGCTTAGAACCTGCGAATATTTTTGCTATTCGAACTGTAAATATTCAACAGAGACAGTATAATAAAGAAAAAGGATGTTTTAAATCTTAAAAAAATAAATCATTGTTCTTCCTGTAGAAATAATTAGACGACATCAAAACATACTTCCACATATCTAGCCTGGACGATTTCATTAGTGTGATGTTTTGTTCGTTTTTTATTCGAAATGAATAGCTGGCTCAATTATTTAATTTTTTTCTGGTCTATAGTTAGGCATAATATGTAACAGTTCAGGTTTGAAGGAAATAAAAATAACGCCAAATTAATATTTTTGTTGTATATTAAACCCCCATTTACGTGACTATGAAACAACAAGTTCTTACTGACTGGCAAAGATACTGGACGCAAACAGATAATAAATTACGCCATATAAAACCAACTATTAAACCTTTGTTGACGTATAGAAGTACCCTAACAAGACGAGAACAAGTAATATTAACAAGATTGCGTATTGGACATACGCCTGACACATTCCTACCTTATGGACAGAACGGTCAGACCAGTTTATACATACTGCAATACAACACTTAAATTAAAACACATATTGACAGAATGCAGACAACGTAGTCATCTTGACATACCTCACGATATTCAGAAGCTACTCACGCTTGACAGTATACACATAAATACTACACTAGAATATCTAAGAGAATAGAAAACAACACTTCTAAGGGCTCAAACAGGCCTTTGAAAGGAAGGGTTTCCTCTTTACCACAATTTTGCATTATATTTTTAAAATTTACTAAAAAAACAAGGAAGAACTGTGCAAACGGGGTTTCGATGCGTCAAGTAGATCTCGGTGAAAATACGTTTTCGTTTGCATGTATTCCTCATCTGAAATTCCAAACAAAGGCACATGAATTTATTTGAATTGTATTTTTGTTAAGGAAGGGCTAATCAGCTTAGGAGAATATGCTCAGCATTCAAAATTGTATTTATTGTAAAAAAAAAAAAAAAAAAAAAATCATATATTATTTTTTATCTGTAATTTTGGCAACTCTTATGTTGCCAATTTTTAGGTATTTTCATTTTTAGTTTACACTAATGGGAATCGTTTTGTTGGATGCTGATCACATACTCCTATGCTGAATTAACCCCTGCTTAACAAAAATACAATTTAAATAAATTCATGTGCCTTTGTTTGGAATTTCAGATGAGGAATACATGCAAACGAAACCGCATTTTTACCGAGAACTACTTGACGCATCGAAACCCCGTTTGCACGCTTCTTCCTTGTTTTTTTTTAGTAAATTTTAAAAATATAATGCAAAATATGGGTAAAGAGGAAATCCTTCCCTTTAAAGGCCTATTTGAGCCCTTATAAGTGTTATTTTCTCATTTCCAAGGGCACGACGAGAACTGCAGCTTTGCCCCTTTGAAAAATGTTGATATCTCAAACCGTTTAGAAGTTATTTCTCTTGTGGCCCGCTTATCTGGGCGTATAGGGCGTATACATACATACATATACCTACGTACGACATTTACATACATACACACCCACGCACATTTATATACATACATATCGTCGATACAAAAGCAAACTAACGAATATGAAAATCAACACTTTTCAGAGTGGAAAAGTATTTATTCATAACTTTTTTTTTGACAGTCAAATATTCGGCAGATTTGACCTTTTGATAGTGGAATACTTTCCCTTTAATAGAGTGAAGTCAGATTGAAAAATTTGCCGTAAATAAGTCCAGCAGAAATTATTAAAGATGGACAATAAAAGATGCATTTTTTCATATTCGTTAGTTTGCTTTTGTATCGACGATATATCCACTAATATACTATCTTCTATCTCCTAATATATAATGGACTATCTTCTGTGAATATGCTTTGTAGTGGATAGACGGAAACATAACTTTAATGATATGTTTTGATCTGAATTATGAGTTTGCCTAAGAACTCCATGGATACCTGAGATTATGGTTTAATAATATCGAACAATTATATAATCGGCCTGCTGAGCATTAGCATTCTCAATTGAAATCCTCATGGTCCATCGAGATCCGTTGAATATTGTCGACAAATAAAGGGAGCACTGGTTTGGAAGGAGGGCTGTATACCTCAAACAGCTGATCTGAATTAGTCAGCTGATTAGGGTGGGAAGAGCTTGGCAGAAACCGCATTCCACTCACTAATTCAGTCGGTGGTCGCAAACCGCCCGACCATATTCTCAATTATGCCATACACATATCATGAAATGGACAACGATCTGTTAGAAACCTATTCGGCCGACGCACAGTGGGACGAATGAGCAATCTAGGAGGGAAAAAGTCTGTATTACTTAAATGGACACGTCAACTAGATTCAAATGAACAATAACAACTTATGATGAACTTATAACATGTTTTAAGGCGCTTTCCAATCAATGCGTAGTAAAGTCACATACAGTGAAACCTCCCTTAAAGGACACCTCCCTACAGCGGACACCTCTATTAACGGACATTTTCTCGCAGTCCCGAATTTTTCTATGGGTAAAATAAACCTCTATATTGCGGACACCTCTGTACAACGGACACGGACAGAGAAACCTTATTTTTTACCTCCTTACTACGGACAAGTGCAGCTAATGTAAGTTATCGAAGCGTTCGTATTGGTGTAGGTTTCCAGTAAAATGCGTTAACAATAACAAACTCTTTGTGAGAATAAGATATATATATAGAATAGTGACTAGTAATATCTTCCTAGGAATTTCACAACAGGAACCTCTTCCTTTTCAGCATAAGCATATGATTTTCTCGCTGGTAGATTGCTATTGTTTTGCCTACGAGATATCGCGGTTCCGGGAATATTCCACAACTCTCAATCCGTTCACATTCCCTGTCTTCAATTTTCAGTTGGTTTTTAGCTCTTGATGTGTAAATATCGTGCTTTCTCTTCCATATGTCTAATCGGAAATCTCTGACACTTAAAGAACAAATTGACGTGATAACATTTTCTAATCGCGAAAAATGTGGTGTGCGTAAATTTGCCGAGTTTTTTAAGATAGGGAAAACACAAGCAGCAGAAATATTGAAAAAGAAAGATGAAATTTTGCAGAAATGGACGGAAAATTGTGACAAACATGTTGTCCATGAACTAAGAACTGGACACGGATTTACAATCGATCTCGCTATACTGGAATGGTTTAAAAGAGTGCGTGTTCAAAACATTCCCATATCAGGTCCTATGATCCAGGCAAAAGCACTAGAGATAGCTGGACAGTTGGGCTATTCTGAATTTAAGGCTTCCAATGGGTGACTGGAAACATTTCGTGGCAGGCACAAAATTTCATTTAGAGCCATTTGTGGAGAATCGGCATCGGTGAATGCGGAAACAGTTACTCAGTGGGAATCCAAGCTTCCATCGTTACTCTTTGGATAAACGCCTGAAAATATTTTGAACTTTTTTTTTTTTTTAAGTTTATACTTATTGAACTTCTTTCTATATACTTAAAAAAAAAACTTGTGATGGGTAATTATTAAATGGTTAATTAAATCATGAATTAAATGTACAAATTCGGTACGTATCCATCACGACCAACCCCTCTGTATAGCGGACACCTCTCTATAGTGGACAACTTTGGTTCTCCCAGAGGTGTCCGCTATAGAGAGGTTTCACTGTATTAACAAGTAAGCAGCTACATCTTTGTCTTTGTTAAACAATGGACTTGAAATAAAAACACTCAGCTGGCCTGATCCAGGAATGTAAGGGCAATGTACCAAATTTATAATATTCCTTTAGAGCGGTTCCTCCCTCCCCCTATGGGGAGAAACACCGCTTATAAGGTTGACCTCATGACACTATCCAGAAATGGCAACTAGAAACGAAGACAAGGTATAGTTGGGATTCGGCTAGGAGAAAAACGACAGACTTTCAGGAAAAAATCTGTATTTGGACGTTTCGGCTGCACATTGGCAGCCTTCTTCAGCACTAGAGAATGCCTAGGGGGGAGGGAGGAATATACAATCCACCATGGTTACCTAAGTTGTCCTCCCTCCCCCCAATTCTGAGCAAATTCTGAGGGAGAATGAACTATTTCTCTGATAAGATTTAGCATCGAATCTTCACCGAATTCCTAACAGATTCTTCTATGGCGAATGCTAATTCTTTCGTACTGCGTGACTTTATAATAACTTTAACTTTATTTAACATTCCTCGGGCACAGCTGTTATCGAATCGTTTAATACAGCGACCTAAAGCGACAGACAAGTAGATGGAAAAATTTCTTGAAACAAGTATTCGAACATGAACATACTGTCAAGCCAATGATTATTTTCAATTATAAATCTGTCCGGATATCTTCCAGCCTCGTGCCATTTCATTTTCATTTACGCAATTTTTTATTTTAAATGAGTCTCCAAACGTTTCCAAATATGGCAATATATATTGAATCTACATCCTCACAATTTCACCAAATACTAAATAGCTGCCTACGCGGAAATGAATTTTATTTTCCACAAAACACATAAGCAGACGAAAGCAGCTAAATGTTTTAATTTTCTCTCATATACCTTCTAAGTAACCTGTACCATAAATTTCACAGAGGTACTTTGAGGTACTTTTTAGTAAAAGTCCTTTTAAGTTTTCAAAATGCCTTATTTTAAAGCATGTTAAAAAAAAATTATAATAGTGGGTCAAATTATAACCTAATTATTTGGAGAATCACTTGCTTGAATAACAGTAGTATATATTCACTAATAAAAAACTAAAAATGAAAAAAATATCCGTACGGTGATGTACGGAGCTCAATTGAAAGATTGAATTGTTTAAACCAAATGTAACCCGTCGTAACAAATACTATTTACAGCGTTGTTTTTACTCCCCTTTACACTAAATACAACAGTTTCATCAATTTCGAACATAAATTTTTTCCACCTAGATTGGTCATTCTTCCCACTGTGCGACGCTCCAGTATAATGTTTACTTAATTGTTCTATTTAAGCACACTAAGGTTATAATTTTTTCTTCAAGAGATAACATTATTTACCTAGATAATAACGATAATTAAATAAAAAAGAAAATTCACCTATATATATTGTTGATAAAAAATTAAACCTTCATTTATCGAATGGTGGATGAGTAAATACCATATTCAGGAAACGAGAAACCGTGCTTTTGAAAATAAATGTGAAAAGTGGTATGACATTGAATTGCCTGATTGTTGGTAGTACTGCATTTTATGAGGCAAAAGTCTCGTAGCCACCAGAATAATTTTTGATTCTACTATATAACAATTTCATAAAACGTTTTAAATCATCGCTATATTTAAAAATGTAATATATGCTAATGAGAGTTCAGTTATACAATAGTAGAATCCTGGAGTCACATCTATGTTCTTTATTAACACACACATTACACAGGAATGTACATTCAACATTCAACCCAGGTTACACATGATTTTGTCCAGATCTGGCCGCTCTGAAAGGGCGTGCTCTCGTGAAGTACACGTGTTGGATCGATTAAACACTCGCGGAAATTAAACGTGCATGAATCATTTTGTGTTCACCTGGAAACGATCCTAGCTCACCCTAGTCAGCTGCGAGTTTTCATGGCAAAACGAAACTCTCCTGCAAGTAAACACATTTCTTGTAATAAATATAAAATTGTAGTGCTTGTTATTTAAAAAAAACCATCAATCACGTATATAAATATATTTGTATATATATTATACTGGTCCAACTAAAACAGTGATCTTCGATACCATTGGTTCGCTGAATCTGAGGCTATTAGCATATAGGCAGTCCAGATCAAGAAAAATGCAATTTCCCAAGGGAATTGGCCTGGCTGAGGAAGCTTGAGAGGATTCCAGCGAAATATAGAAGTAGAAGAGGACAACTACGGCTGGAGAAAGAAGCCATTGCATATATATATATATATATATATATATATATATATATATATATATATATATATATATATATATATATTACATTTACAAATTTGTCAGTTAAAGCGTTAGCCGCCTCAATTTTGCACGGCTCTTGATATACGAGTATAACATTCCCTTAAAAAACCATTGGACGAATTTGTCAACCAGCAACATCAGCTCACCTGAGAAGAATACCTTTATTTAGCGCGGTTTCTCCCTCCCTTCTTAGGGAGGAACCCCGCTTATAAGGTTGATCTCATGAAAAAATCCGGAAGTGCCAACTAGAAACTTTTGCGTTTCAGAACGCCTAGAGACCGAGAATGACGGTGGTCAAAATTTGTATATATATATATATATATATATATATATATATATATATATATATATTTGTCTGTTCGCGGATTTCCGGCGTCCCTAATGGTCCGATTTTGATGAAATTTGGTACAAAAATCCGTCGTATAATAATACAACCAAACAAACGCCATCTTCCAGCAGAATCCGCCCACTGCAAGATGGCGTTTGGGGCGAAATTCGCGCAAAAAAAATCGTAACGCTTACGTTTTTGAGTTCATAAGCTTGTAAGTACTCGTTTTATAGGCTTCTTAAGCTAGGACAACGAATGAAACCATTATCAAGGCGATAGATTTAACCGTTTTCGAGAAAATTGGAAAAATAGTTTTTTTCATACCGTTTTTGGTTTGGGTCCTTAGAATCATGGGATTCAGTTGAAACATTTTCTGCATGTTCTACTTTCATTAAAACTAATATGTTGCACTTTTGGTTACGTTTGGAGTTAAGGAAGGGTTAGAATAAAATATTTTATGAAAATACATGAAATGTTTTGGGAGCTTCGTATACTTTCATTAACATCTCGAACATGGTTGGGAAATTTTGATAAGTGAATAGAAACTATTCGAAAGCTTTCTAAATGCTCTACAAAAAAGATTCTGAAACAATTTTTGATTTGGTGATGTCAATCGACGAAATAAGTGCTTAAATCTTAAATACGTCTGTTTAGTTCTTATGAACGGGTTTTTGTCGTTCTTTTTGTAATTTTTGTCTCTTTCCCTTAGTTTTTTTATTGACTTTTATTTTTGTAATTTCTTATGTTAGGAAAATGTATTTGTGTGTAAAACAGGATAGGTAAAATGAGACCACTTTTCTGTTGCTAGAAATAATGAAAAATTTTGGGAACTTCGTATACTTTCATTAATATCTCGAAAACGGTTAAGAATCATGGTAAACGGAAGGTTACTATTCAAAAGCTTACTAAATGCTCAACAAAAAAGGTTGTGACGAAAGTTTTAATTAGGCGATGTCAATCGGAGAAATAAGTGCTTAAAACTTTGAAGTAATTGATTTAGTTTATTCGAACGGCTCTTTTTGTCTGTTTTATTCCGTGTTATTTTTTAATTGCTTATAGTTGGATAATGTATTTGACAATAAACCAGGTTAAGTAAATAACAAAAACAATTTATTGTTAGAAATATAGATTTCCAAGATTCCAAGACCTTGTAACCAGCGGGACCGTTTCTAGTTTTAGCCGACCCTTCCAGGTAAGACCATAAATCAAGACTGGTGGAACAAAAATAATAACTGCTTCTATTTTAATTTTTCCAAATTAGACTAGGGATAAAAACGGAACCGCGCTAAGATGATGCAGCTCCTGCGAGTCGGACATTTTTAAAATGATTATTGAGTTATTCATTATTTTGTTTTCGTTTTTTACTCTAGATTTTTAAAATACCCCCCCCCCCCCTCCCTGTTAGCTGATTAAGATGAAAGGATTTTAATATATTAAAATTATTATTCTGCGTTGCCTTGGCGTCGGTTCAATTGACTCTTGTCCAAAACAACGCCAGGACAAATATAGTGAACTGGGTCATTTATATATGTTATAATATCATAATTAGTTTTCCTTTCAATAATAAGATCTATATTTTAGGTATAGTTTTAGTTTACACTTACTTAATTTCAATCAATTAATTGATGTTGTGTGTGTTTTTTATCAATCAAAATGCTCACTCTGAGAAAGCGCAAAAGCCTCTTTTGATATTTTTTGTGGTGATGACCAGAGTCTTCATTTATTTGATTGAAGTTTATCAAGTAAGTTTATTTTCATTTTATTCTCTCCAAACCTCATAAAAAAAACTATAAATAAGGCAAAATAAGTCAATGAGAATACTTTGCATGTGAACCCAAATGATTGATGTGTACATAGCGGAATGGTAATGAGTAAAACGGTGTTTATACTTTGCTAAAGCACTTATGAAGGAGGGTATCTAATGTACTAAGGCGTAGGAGTTAAACCATACGAATGTGTTTGGAGAGGACATAATAAAGACGATGAAAGATGATCTTCTGGCCTTTTGTTGCGCAGGTTATGGTATGGATCACCAATAGGAACTAGGAATAAGTTCAACATGATATAACAAATACATCAACTATAAAGCTTTTTTTGTAATTATTATTCCAATATGGGCCCGATAGGGTTACGAGCAAGGAAAGGTCAAGTTCATTAAACACGAGGTTCTGCCTCCCGGAACACATTGGTTTTATTCAACAAAATTCGCGTAAATAATGGTTGTGATTGTGGATTTGCGTTTATTCACTTTCAGATTTGCTTTTTATATGTAACGTGGAGAATATAATGAAGCCATTTTCAAAGCCTATAACAATTTTTGAGAAAAGTAGAAGAATGAATTAAGCAGACAAATAGAGACATAAAATCTCGCTCACAAGCAGTATTAAGATTTTTGTACATAGTCTTAAATATTCGGATGACGCTTGGTAAATCATGGTTGGTGGAACGTAATCATTCGACAACCAACTATGATTCCTGCAAAAACTAGTCTTATGTAATTTTCGGTAGAGCTATTTCACTCGGAGAAAGAGGTTCCTTTGAACGGTTTTTGCGCTTTTCTAGGAACTTTTAATAGGTTTTTGATTTATTATTCAGATTTTGTAGTAATACAAGGCTAGATAATGTTTGTAATACATCTTACATTAAGATCAGATCAGAAGACAAGAATCCACTTTGACTCGGCTGTTCAGGTTTCCTTTGAGAAATCATTCGTTTCCTTCAACAATCATTAGTTACTGTTTCATTTTTTATACCCTCTGCTTCAAGGGGTAAACATCGGTCATTTGTCCTACTGTGCAAGTACTAGGCTGGTCAACCTTACCTCATCTACTTCAAGAAGGACTCCCACAGCACGCAATCCTCCCTCAGCAGGCAATAAATAAACAAACACTTCATTACTAAAGAATTGCATTATTATTTGCGAATCTTAAATTTAAAAACTAGTGCATTAATTACTATTACAGCAGTTTTAATAGCTCTTAAACCAAGTGTTTAATGACCGCTTGGTGGTTGACAACACATTAAAAAAAAAAAAAAATCCTCCGTCCAGCTTATCCAGCCATCGGAGACGAGGCCTGTCGCTCGTCCTTTTGTCCCCAGGTTCGCCGTATTTGAGCTTTTTTGGTTGTCTGCCTGGAGCCACTTGTGCCACGTGCTCAAACATTTTCAATCTGATGAAATGAAAAATTTCCGGGTCACTAAATAAATCTTGCGGGGCCAGGTTAGCTCAGTGGTAGAGCACTGGACTAATAAGCTGGAGGCCTGAGTTCAAATCCTGAGCAAGCACTAAAGATTTTTTCTTCTAGTGTCTTCGTTCATGGGTTGAATTCGGCCTCCCTGACTGTCCCTAGGCCAACCCAATTAATAATGGGTACCTTGGGTGCTAATGACTCAAGGAGTCGATGCGGCCTAGGGGAAAATCAGGCGGCCGGAGCATAGTACTGACCACACTATCTCCCTAGTGTGCCGTATGGTCATGAATCAGATGCCTCTATAGTATCTGCCCCTCAGGGCCCTAGTGGCCTGTTACGGGACTGATTTTTTTTTTCTAATAAATCTTGCAGCTGCTGATTGTTTATTGCTCAACATTGTTCACCAATTACAGTGGAGCCAAAAATTTGTTTAAATATCTTCCGCTCCCATACCAGTTTTACTCCTTCTTGTTAGTGCCCATTTTTTGCATCCATAAATTATATAAATAAGGATGTTAGTGTTCCTACTGAGGGACTTCCGCTTTAATATCCTCTTCGCTCCGTCAAAGCCTCTGCTTCTAATAATGATCCTGCTTTTTAAATAGGCTGTGTAATTTGTTTCCGGTGACATAATACTTCCCAGGTACTTAAAAAACTCTGGTCTAAATCCTGTGGCCTAAATATATATATATACATACGCTTATTTGTGCATGTACTTGTTATATCAGAGTAGGAGTGAAGTTGAAAACTCCAAGGTCTTACCAAAAACTTTCAGATGGGATAGTCCCTTGCGAGAATGAGGTGGGAAAAGTCCATCCTGAGGATGGTGGTTGTTAAGAAGTTGAATAGGAAGACAGAAGGAGTAGCTGGTGGAAAAGATTGTTTCATGCCAGCAGAAGTATCCCAAGGGCCTACCTGATCAACATATAGATAGCGGACAGGGGCTTATGATTTCGGGCTCTACCTGGCTCGCGAGCAAAAACCCCGCCAAACCTCGCTCCTCCTTTATACCCGCCTGAAATATCTTACCATAATTCTGGAGCGTTCTCATAAAATTCTTGGCATGTTAAGGGCCTTTGAGTACCTGCCCTCGGAATCTCCCCGTCATGTCAGGGCCTTTAAAGGATTTATTATCTCCATTAGGCCATGAATATACATGATGACTTGTAGGTCTCCCAGGATATTTTTTAGTCGATGGGGAATAGTTAATTTGAAAAGTTCCTCTGGTTTGGCAATTGAGTTTTTTAGTTTTAGGGGTGTGGCCTAACTTAATTATTGCTAATGAGATGTAAATAGTTAGCCGTCTAGGTGATACAATGTCAAAGGAATAGTTGGATTATGGCTAAGAAAACAATTACATTTTCAGAAAAATCTATAACTGTACGTTTCGGCATTCTTTTAGACAGCTTTCTTCAGCTAAAAATAAATATCCAAAATTAAAAATCAGGAACACAATACAAGTTTTTATATAGTATATTTAGCTATATTTTTCACTGTTTGGTTAGTTTCTTTGTTAATTTTGTATACTAATTTTTACCTGATTTTAGACTTTCCCGAAAATCTGGTTGTAAAATTAGCCAAATCCCAACTAATCTTTTTACTTTCTAATCACTGATGTATATGTAAAATAAAATTGTATCAGAAATGCACCTCGAAAATAAAGCCCACATTTTTTCATACTTCTGAGACTAAATATATGCTTGTTAGAAAAATTATGGACCCAATTATTACTGACCAACAAACATACGGCTTGACAGTATTTAGGAAATAGAAGGACTCACCGTGTAAGTAGTTTTCACGCTGCATTCTTATGGGGGAGATGTGTGTTCGAAACCAGCCGGTCGCTTTTTTCCCCCTCACAGCAAAAGCTGTTTTTTATGTAAATTATTTAAATCTCATCAAAAACAAGGAAATGAATGTTAGCGTCAATGAATAACCTCAATTGCTTATGTTGTTAGCTATATTAATATTTTGTAAATAAAAATAGACAAGTTAAATTTCTCATAACCTTAAGTTTTAAGGCAGAAAACATCTATCTAATACAATGTAACACAAACAACAACAAAATTCATGATAGATAATTGAACAAGAAAATCGTAAATAAATGTACACATGCTATAAATTATCTATATATAAAAAAATCACGTGTCTGTCTGTTTCTTCGTTGTACAAATCCACACACAATTTCGTCCGATTTTGACCAAACTTGGAACACTGGTTGATGTTGATCCGGGAGTGTCATAGGATGAATCAAAAACGTCTACCAGCTGTTTGTCTGTATGTTTATTCCTTAAACAAATCCACACAGTTCGACCGATTTTGATCAAACTTGGCACAAATCTAGGTATTGATTCGGGCAGCGTCATAGGCTTGGTTAAAATCGTCTAGGACTCACTGTTCGGAGGTCATGGGTTCGAAACTATGAACCCAAATAATTACAGATTTGCATTATTAGATTTTAATATTTCTTATTTGGTTTGTAATTTATTTTTGCTTATAATAGAAATAAACAAAAGAACATCATTGTGATGTACCATTTTTCTGTACCTAATAGAATGTCGCTGTCATCATACCACGTCTACACGTGCCTGAGATAAGGATACACGTGAGTCTTCTTACTGTTCCATCCACCACCAAGAAGGAAACATAACCTCCCCACACGTGATGCTTCCTTTTCATTTATTTATCAGTCTCACTTATTCAAAGCCCCGCCCAGTACCACGTGACCCCTCTCGAGCCTGCTTCTTTCTCCTCCCTTACTTCAAGTAAAAGTCTTCTAAAAAGTTCTAAAATAAATCCTCATCAGCTAGAGCCGGCCTTTAGAGTTGCTAACTGAAAAACTTTAGCTCACCCTTCTTCGGGGCCTTTAGACAGAAAATATTATCTCCTTTACTCCCTCTCATAGCAGCGGAGTAAACATATTTACTGCAGTAAATAACCCGTATTAAAATCGTTTTATCCCTTACAAAAGCAAGGACCGTTTAGCTGTTTATAACAAATACCCGTGAGCTATTCAAGAATACTTTAGTTCACGGTTTATTGTAATACATTGATATCAACTCTTCAAGTTGCTATTTTGTGATGAATGAATTATTGAAAATGTTTATCGATCGTACAAAAGATATATATATATATATATATATATATATATATATATATATATATATATATTTATATTAGAGGCTTGGGGGGTCGGTAAAGCGGAACCTAATCGAGAAGAAAAAAAATTCACGAAACATGGTCGTAAATAAAAAAAAAAGGAGCATAAGGTTACTACTTTACGCATCCAGAGAAGTGAATACTAAATATAAAAATATTTATATACGTATACAAACATATTCTTAGAATTTGAACAACCGTCTGAAGAAGCAGAATAGGATTTCTGCGAAATATCACATGAAAAAACCGGCCCCTAGAGAATGGCGTATATAGAACACAAATAATTCTCCCCAGCGAAGAAACATCAAAAATAATTTTTTGAATTGTATCTATTAATTCCATAGCGACAAACATTTTTGTCTAAAGCGAAGAAGCACATTATACAATCTTTTGCATAAGAAAATAAGTAATCGGAAAAATTGACCATCCAAAAAAAAAAAATGGTTACAGGCGATCTTATTCTTAGAAACCGCGTCAACTTAGCGTGTTTTCGTACCAAATGTGATTTGAAAGTCATAGAGCACCTTCAGTGGAACTAAAAATTTACTGCTGAAAAATATTCTACCACATAGGTGCTTCTATCTAAATTCTATATAGGTAAAAAAATCAGAGGCTTTCCAAAAATTGAATATGGCCATTTTCGGTGTGGAGTACTAACAATCTAGAACTTGGAATCGTTTTAGTCAACTAAAATGCTATTATACCAAAAAAAAAAAAAACCTTTAATGAACTAAGTGATCATATTTAATTTATTTTTAAAGGGTTATGACACATTTTTCTGGTCAAAACAAAATTTCGGGGGGGGGGCAGCAGCCCTCTCAGCCCCCCCTTATATACACCCACTAACATCAAAATTATCATAAATTAAAACGACCACATTTTCTGCCTCCTTTGTAAGTTAATTCTTTTTCTTTCTAAAACCAGCATGTACCTAGTTATCTGTTAAAAAAAAAGAAGAGTGCTGACGCAGTAATGTCGGTAATGAATTTTTTTTTAGTAGTAAATTAAATATCCTATCTACATACTTATGTAAAAAATAATGTGTTAAAATATTAATTTAATAATTATTAATATTACGAATTAGGATTAATTAAAGTGTCATAAGAAGAAGCGGCAGCTCAGCTGAAGAAAGTGACATAATAACAGAGGAATTTGGTCGGATAGACGGAGATATGAAATTACCCCCAAAATACCGGCTTTTGAGCAGAGATACCATTGGAGTTAATAGATTTACAACAGGTAGCAGGTAGGTTTGGTTTTTTGAATGGCCTTGCTTGGGACCTTCATAGTTTGTAAATACAGACATCGGTCCACTCAGCCGAGGGTCCCCTGTAATTGAGTGGACGAGCTCAAATTATAACAGGGCCCTGGAGAGAGAAGACAGGAGGCAGCTCGGCATTATGAAAAAGGATAAAATAAAAAAAAAAAAAAGATAAAAAGAAGAAGAAATTCTAATTATTTCTATTTATTACATAGGCAGCCTGGTCTAAAACCCCTGATTATGGTCTAATAATAATAAACTAATAGCTGATGTTGGATGTCCTCCGGAGAGCAATCATCTGCCGTACGGGGATATGGAAATGGGTAGCTCAATTACCTGCCGTCTAGGAGCCAACAGCTGATCCACAGCCTTCTAAAACACTCCCTTCTTGAATTTATAACTTATTTTCTTATTAATTATTTATTTCGGTATTTCTTAATTCGCTTTTAACCATAATCAAATGGGCCCACATTATAAGTAATGTCTCGAATTTATCATAGTTTGTTGGTAGTTATTTTGTCTTAATCCTTATATTGGTGGCAATGTAGATCCCAATGTTCTTTAAAACCACCTTTTCTCATAAAATACTTTCCTTATCTTCCATAGGAGGCGGCAACTAAAGGCTATTCTTTAGGAAAAACTAACTTCATCACAATTATAAAAATATTCTAAACAATAAAACCAAATAAAAAAAAACCGTCACGAAGGAGCTGTTCCTCAGAAGGTTTATATATATTATATATATAAATAAATGAGAAAGAAACACAAAAGATATTTCTTTTTTATATGTGATGATCAAGGTAGCTAATTATTAATTTTTTCTTGAATCTAGACAGATTTAGTTTATTTTTGCAAGATTCTGATGGGCATATTTTCCAACATTTGTTGTATTTTTTTAACAATTTCTAGCGTTTAGAGCATATTAGTAATTTGTGGCTTTTGCGCCATTAGTATGTCATTGTATAATGTTCTTCTTTATACATATGTTTTGATGCTTTTCGTATGTATATTAGTAAATACATCAGCAGGCCATATTACCTCCGTCCAAATCATGAAGTAGTAGTTATACTACTCAATATTTATGTATATCAATTTGAATGTATGAATGAGTGATTGTAAATTTATTTTGTACAAATATATATATATATATA
The DNA here is from genome assembly GCA_946811695.1 of Gonocerus acuteangulatus. NCBI lineage: Eukaryota > Metazoa > Arthropoda > Insecta > Hemiptera > Coreidae > Gonocerus > Gonocerus acuteangulatus. The sequence goes on along the minus strand of OX328127.1, from coordinate 67,843,997 downwards.
TATATATATATATATATATATATAAATATATATATATATATATATATATATATATGTATATATATATAATTTGAAAAAAAAGAGATCAATTTACTAGGGCTTGGAGAATATCCATCAGCAAGAGCCCATATACATATACATTAAAAAAATTATAACTTAGTAAAAGTTTGAGGAAGGAAGAATATAAAAATAAGAGATTAAAAAACTACAAACAACTAAAACATTAATACTGATAATAAAATAGGAAAAAACACTTTTTTAAATCAATAATTAAACTGGCAAATTAAAAATGGTTTGTATCTGCATAGATTATTATGTGTTTATACAAGGTGTATCAGTTACTTGCGTTTGGAATCTTCTTGATTTCTTCCGAAGAGTAGATCTTTCCTGTTATGTTGTGTGCTATATTCTTTCATTACCACACATCTAGAAATAAAATGCAGAGTGTCTTCCTGCTCCTTGATTTTGCACATTGCAGTGTGACACTATAACCTCATGTTAAGATTTATTGAAATTTTAACACCCACTTACACATAACAACGATTTTTGAGACAGGTATCTATAGGTGCCAACCCATTTTTAGCCACGATAGCTGATCCGTTTTACTTTTTTTTTTACGGCGCATCGACATAATTTTTGTCCATTAGCGCCGACATCCAGGGTGCAGCCAGGAATTTTCTCAGCGAGCCCTGAGATGAGAAAATTCCTGCCGCCGGTGGGGATCGAGCCCACCATCTCCCGCTTATGAATCTAGTGCGCTAGCCACTAGACCACGGGAGACCCCATCCGTTTTACTTATTCGAAAAATATGCCACCATCCTTAGTGGGAATCGTACCCACGGCCTTAGGAGTACTCGTGCCTTTACACTACCAACAAGCGGGCCTCATTATTTCTTTCATAAGAAAAAAAAGTAGTTCAGGAATTTTAGTGATCTATTAAAGTATTATTGGGAATTATTTTATCGCTTGGGGCTGCTAATGAACTAGCGGATGAGGTTTGGTCTACGTTGGGGTTCTGGTTAAACTTAAGATACTAATAAGAGGCACCTCAGGCCGTAGGTATCTTAAGATACATTATATTAATTGGCTATATGATTAAGCCCCGCCTGGAGCTTAGTCAATTACTGCTATGGGCCTATTTGCCAATATCCACAAGTAGAGGGAGAGAGGATCAAAGACATACCATTAAGAAGGGTAATGTTTACCAAACTAGAGAATTAAGCAAATTGTGTTTGCCGTTTGCCATTGGGATCGATTTGTTGACAGGACTACTCCTCGAGGAGTGCTGGGAGTACGCCCTGAAGCAGTGATGTGTATACAAGAGGGAGCTGTCATGAGAGCCGGGATCACGAGTCGAATCATGAATAGGTTATGGTTTTTGGATAGAGGGCGTCAATAGTACTTAATATCACTCTTTCGGATTAGAAAGAACTGGGTCAAGTATCAGAGATCGGAACATTTTTTTTTTTCATGTCTTTGCGCGTTTTCTGTTTTCTCTCTCTGTACAGAGAGGAACCCATCTTACGGCTCTATAAGGCATCGGGATATGCCACTGAGAAGGTTTCATGTTTCAGAACCCATATTTTGACTGGCGGTTATTCTTTTGTCTTAGTAGGGATCGATAATTGTTGAAAATTAAAAGAATAAGTCATTTCAAGCTTCGAAAGTAACAAAAATAAAAGCAGTATGTACAATATTTCAATCTACTTGCCGAACTGACTATAAGATTACTACCGTGTCAACCCTTTCGTCGAATCGACAAAGATGTTTTATCTATAGTTAAAACCTATTCGCCGTTTCGACGAAGCTACTACTACTACTACCTATTCTTCGTTTCGACAAAGCTACTACTAGTACTACCTATTCTTCGTTTCGACAAAGCTACTACTACTACTACTACCTCTTCGTCGTTTCGACAAAGCTACTACTACTACTACTACCTCTTCGTCGTTTCGATGAAGCTACTACTACTCCTACCTATTCGTCGTTTCAACGAGGCTACTACTACTAGCTATTCGTCGTTCGACGAAGCTACTACTACTACTACTACCTATTCGTCGTTACGACGAAGCTACTTCTACTACCTATTCGTCGTTACGACGAAGCTACTTCAACTACCTATTCGTCGTTACGACGAAGCTACTTCAACTACCTATTCGTCGTTACGACGAAGCTACTACTACTACTACTACTACTGCCACTACTACCTATTCGTCGTTTCAACGAGGCTACTACTACTAGCTATTCGTCGTTACGACGAAGCTACTACTACTACTACTACCTATTCGTCGTTACGACGAAGCTACTTCTACTACCTATTCGTCATTACGACGAAGCTACTTCAACTACCTATTCGTCGTTACGACGAAGCTACTACTACTACTACTACTACTGCCACTACTACCTATTCGTCGTTTCTACGACTACGAAAGAGAAGGATATCTCCCTTCCGGAAGCACGACGCGATATTCTTCTTCCGGCTATTTGCAGATAATATACCAGTAGTGGATATATAGAAAGTTAGCCCCTTACTCGTAGCCCTCACTCATCGCAGGACAATTACTAATCCGAGCAGTATTAGGCGAAACGACGAAGGGTTGTTATCTAGGGTTAATAGAATAAAATAGTCCAATTTGGGGAACTGAATCTGAGAAGAAACCAATCGGTTGACATGTAATGGAAAAAAGTTCTACCTGAAATAAAATGGTTTCTTATCTGGTTCCACTTTAGGAAGTAATTAAGCGAGAAAAGTAATAAAAGAAGGGCAGAAAAAGGGGAGAAAACGTGAAAAACAGGAAGAAACCCCTGTAGGAATAAGGAACAACGCACAAATGTATCCCCAGAGATCCGATAAGAATTTACCCATTAACACGGCCATCCCGCTATCAGCTCACTCTCATCCACCTCAACCCTTCATTTCTCTCCTACAAACTTTCCTTCGATTAGAAATGAATCTTACAAGCCTAAGGTAACTTTCTTAATTTCGCTCTAAGGGTGGAAAAGTTTAATTTGCCTCATTTCGGAAGCTCATTTTCTTTTCGACTGATGTATGAAAACTGTTACCAAATTATTATTTTAAAACTTTCTAGCCCAAAATAATGATCACGTTATCAAAAATCTACATATTTATTTGATGCTTCTTCTAAACTATCATAATTAATTCTACGCTAAAGCACGTTTTACAAATGAACATTCACTAATTACAGCTTTTTTTTTTAAGGGGAATATCAAACACATTGGATCATGGTCACTCTGGTAAGAGTTTCATACAATGGGACAAATCTCACAAGCTACGAGATTTGTAGCTGTCCCGTAATACTGATAGACAAATATATTTCATGTTATTCCCTTTAACAGAAAATAAGAACCAAGAGAAAACAGAGGAGTTGTCATTTTAAAAAGAACAAATAGTAATTTGTTGTTAGTTATTTGAGATGAGAAAATTCCTGCCGCCGGTGGGCATCGAACCCACCATCTCCCGCTTATGTATCTAAGGCGCTAGCCACTAGACCACGGGAGACCCTTCATGAAAAATGTTAGTTGCAATACGGAGACATTTGAAGAATATAATTTACAATTACTACAGTTTGATATTGGAGAATATTGGGTATCAGAAAAATACAGTTTTGTGTTAAATTTGTAACAACTAGAAATTCAAAAAGGTTAATGATTTTGTCTGGATAATCTCCTAGAATTTCGTCTCAGGTGCCATTAATTTTAAGTCGTGCGTTTCAAATTGATATGCTAAGCACTTAGTAAGTATGTGCTTCACCGTGAGGAGGACTCCACAGCTTATACAGTTGGGTGGTTCATTTTTAGACAAGAGATATGAGTGAGTAAGCCGTGTATGCCCTAGACGCAACCTGGCTAACACAACCTCTTTTCTTCTGGTTTTAGATCTTTGTTTTTATAGCCCTAATTTGTTTTTAACTTCTCCAAGGTCTTCTCGGAAATTCTGAAGGCCGAGTAGAAAATATTTGAGCCTTATTAGAACAATTAAGATCAAACAACGAAAGAGAGGTTTATAAATCAGATTCAAGGTATTTAGTTCGTAATGAACAAAATTTTCCTAGCAAATATCCACAAGAAAATGTGATGCAACTCTTAGTAAACAGATAAAAGTCCGATTCGCAGGAACTGCGTCATCTTAGCGCGGTTCCGTTCTTATCTTTAGTGTTTATGAAGGCATAGAATAGAAACAGTTATTACTTTGTTTAGATCAATAGCGAAACACCTATCCAAATGAAATCTCAAACTAACCAGTCTTGAAAGGTCTTGATTTACAATCTTACCTGTATGGGTCAGCTATCCCATAAGTCGGGCAGAAAGGCCTCCGCACAGAGGCAATTGGAAAGCCTTGGGATCTCTCTCTTTGAACGCTACATTTTTAACAATAAATTGATCTTCTTATTTTACTTAATCTGTTTTATTGTCAAATACATTATCCGACTATAAGCAATTTAAAAATAACAAGGAATAAAATGGACAAAAAGAACCATTCGAATAAACGAAATCAATTACTTTAATGTTTTAAGCACTTATTTCTCCGATTGACATCGCCTAATTAAAACTTTCTTTAGAACCTTTTTTGTAGAGCATTTAGTAAGCTTTCGAATGGTAACCTTCTGCTTCCCAATATTGTCAACGGTTCTCGAGATACTAACGAAAGTATACAAAGTTACCAAAACATTTCTTGCCTGTTAATAAAATATTTTATTCTAACCCTTTCTTTACTCCAAACATAACCAAAATTTCAACATATTAGTGTTGATGAAATTCGAACATGCAGAAAATGTTTCAACTGAATCCCATAATTCTAAGTACCAAAATCAAAGACAAAAAGAACAGTTCGAATAAGCGAAATCAATTACTTTAAAGGTTTAAGGACTTATTTCTCCGATTGACATCGCCTAATCAAAACTTTTATTAGAACCATTTTTGTAGAGCATTTAGTAAGCTTCCTAATGGTAATCTTACGTTTCGCAAGATTCTCAACCTTTTTCGAAATATTAAGGAAAGTATACAAAGTTACCAAAATTTTTTATGTCTGTTAATAAAATATTTTATTCTAACCCTTCCTTAACTCCAAACGTAACAAAAATTTCAACATATTAGTTTTAATGAAAGTAGAAAATGCAGAAAATTTTTCAACTGAATCCCATGATTCTAAGTACCCAAACCAAAAACGGTATTCAAAAACTATTTTTCCAATTTTCTCGAAAACGGTTAAAGCTATCGCCTTGAAAATGATTTCATTCGTTTCCCTAGCCCAAGAAGCATATAAAACGTTTACTTACAAGCTTATGAACTAAAAAACTTAAGTGTTACGATTTTTTTTGCGCGAATTTCGCCCCAAACGCCATCTTCCAGTGGGCGGATTCTGCTGGTTAACGAACTTGACCTTTCAAATTGGAAGACGGATTTTTGTACCAAATTTCATCACAATCTGACCATTAGGGAAGCCAGAAATGAGCGAACACACAAATATATATATATATATATATATATATATATATATATATATAAATATATATATATATATATATATATATATATATATATATATGTATATATATACAAATATATACATATATATATATATATATATATATATATATATATATATATATACAAATTTGAACCACCGTTATTTTCGGTCTCTATGGGTTCTGAAACGCGAAATTTTCTAGTCGGCACTTCCGGATTGTTTCATTGTATCAACCTTATAAGCGGGGCTCCTCCCTATGGGGGAGGGAGGAACCGCGCTAAAAGTAAAAATTAATATTATTTTAGCTATAACCTTTGTTGCTATTTTTATTTTATGATATTCGTTATTTATTTTTTTAGATCCATTTGCATTCTGGTGGATAATGCAGCGAACAAACTTTGGATCGGAAACGTTCATAGGAATATTAAGTATTAATTAAAAATGCATTTTTCTTTTCTGCCTCTTCGTTTGCTAAGCCAAATAACACTGGACTTTCTATTAGATGTTGCCTCTTCTAGATAATATTGGTACGAACTATTATAAACTATCCATTTTTTCAGGTATGTCCAGCGTTGAGACGTGTCTCTGTTGTGTGGAATAAAGTGAAAAACGTGCTGAATATAAGGTAAAACGTGTGAACGAACTTTGCCGTCAAAATTACTCAATCTGCTGTATTTGACTCCGGATTATTCTGTTTATATGAAGCCAAGATGAAATCAATTATTCTTCCTCCATATTCTTCTTCAGTGGCACTACAGCAGCCACTACCATCCACTTTCGCACGTTAGCCTTGTTGTACCAACTGCACACCGACAATTAGGAGATTCGGTTTGAATCGTTACTGGGAGTTATTCGTCAGCCACTCTATCGAAACGTCCAACCCAGCTAAGCCTTCCAGCCTTCAAGGAACGGACGTTATCCGTTTACTAGCATACATCGTCAGGCACCTGATTGCTTCTTGTCAATTCATTGTTGAAAGATTTTGGAACAACACCTTTTTCTGAGATACAAGAAGGAGTTGGCTCTCAGTTAGGATTATTGACAAACTCTTGATAGCCAAGATGTTAACGCCTTAATAAACACATATGTATGTATTCGTCAACTTTAATTGTACAAGCTCGACAACTAATGAGTATTATCTCAAATAATTACTAAAAATTTTGTATAAAAAAAAAAATACAAACACATAAGTTTACCTACAGTATTCGGTTGCTGTTCAAGAGAGATATTTTTCCAAATATAAATGTGTAAGTCTTCAGTCGTAGGGTTGCCCTTCTGCACACTTGTTAAAGCGCGCCTCCATTTTGGCTTATGACGCCATCCGGAAGTGTCGGCCATAAATATCATGTTTCAGATCACAGAGATCATGAAAATAACGCCTGTTTGGATTTGTATATATATGCACACACATTTGTCTCTACACTCCGCAGAAGGCTCAAAACTAGTCCCATTTAGATGAAATACGGTACAATAATACTTTCTCGAACATAAAAGGGCAATTTCTGTTACTATAGATGATCATCCGTTATAAGTTAGGTGAAATTCACAAGTAGGTATGTTCTTGTATTCTGCAGTTTATTAGTTATTGATTCACACAAGTGATTCGTTGCACTGTTCGCAAACGTATCTGTACTGTGTCGTCATTATGTGTCCTTATGTAACTAACTTATGCGGTTGAGTCAGTACGACTTCTTCCCTCCTTTCGTTTGATCTAGCGTTCTTTAATAGTTTTCTCAAAGCTGACGTATAAATACCCTTCGAACGTTAATGAGTTAGTCGTAGAGGAATCTTCTAATAGGGAAATGAAGGCGGCCATTGAATTTTTCCATCCCCCCTCCCATGTACTTAGAAATAAGTAAAACTCCCAACGACCGGAGGGCAATTTGAGAGCTATAGCCTTGTATATAAATTCCCCCCGGACCGTAACTAGGACTCGATAGGTGGTTATGCGTCGAAAACAATGGGCGACCACGTCCTGAGAGTCTTGTCGAAGCTAGTAGCTCGGCATGCCGACAGTAGCTCGGGGTAATTATCGTCTGAAACCAGCTAGTCAGGAATGTCCAGGACGCTGACCCAGCGTTAACGTCCAAAGAGGGGTGGCAGAATTCTCTCTGGGCTATTAGAAATTCTTAGCTATTGAGTTTTTACAAGCCGAAGCGGAATTCCATCCGACTCCTGTTCGCCTATGAGAGTTGTACTCAAATTGGTGTACGGTATTCCTTGATTGGATGTATTTGTTTTTCTGCTTTGTTTTTAACGCTTAAAACTATTAAGTGAGTATATAAAGCTATTTATATATTTCTGGGCTGCATCTCTTGTTCTTGAACCTGGAATCTTCTTTCAAGCCTTTTTTCTTGGTTTTATCTTTAAGCACTGAAAAATAGAAGGGAAAAAGAGTTCAATTATTCTCGTAACTGTATGATTATTCCGAGTCTAGGGATGTTTGGGATTCGGCTAGGAGAAAAAAAAGTAAGATATTCTGGTAAAAATCAATATTGGACCTCTCGGCTGCACTTTGGCAGCCTTCTTTAGTGAAAAAAAAAAATATACACAAGTTACAAGTGAGAATAATCAGACAGTAAGAAGCCTTTGAAAGAGCATGGCAATTTTTGAACCAATCATTTTTGTTTTTTTATAAAAATGCATATGAGGTAGATAATATACAATATGTGCATTTATATATATATATATATATATATATATATATATATATATATATATATATATACATATATATATATATATATACATATACATATATATATATATATATATATATATATATATATATATATAAAACAAAAAAAAAACAAAAACGATTTGTTCAAAATATATTGTCATTATGTTTCAAAGGCTTTTTACTGTTTGATTATTCTCACTTGTAACTAGTGCGTATTTATTTTGAGAAGTGCAGCCAAAAAGTCCAATATAGATTTTTGTCTGATGACCTGATTTTTTTCCCTAGCCGAATCCCACCCATCCCTTTACTTCGTATCATCTCAACGGCTAACTCACCACCTCGTGTATGATTACTATTGGTATTTTTAGTAACTCAAATATATATTTCACTCTTTGTTAATATTTGCTAATCTGGAAATCACCTTGGCAGCAAGATAACTCTTAGAGAAGTACAAAACATTAAAAGAAGAAGAAGCACAATATAATAACACGTTTGGGACGTTTGGTTAAACACTCAAGGAAACTTAAAAGTGAGTTTAACAGTATCTCGTAGATCACCGAAGTTAAGCAATGTCAGAACCGGAATGGGTGACCGACCACGTGCTATTGGCATTATAAAAGGGTGGCAAACTGTAGATAGCCCGGCGCTAATAGCAAAATAGTTGATGCGCCGTTAAAAACGAAAAAAAAACAGTATCTCTTTTTTTTATACATTTTTTTTGTATTATTTTTTTTTTACGGAGCACTGACAGCTGGGCTATTAGCGCCGACATCCATGGTGCGGCAAGGAAACTTCTCAGCGGCCCCAGATATAAGAAAAATTCCTGCCACCGGAGGGACTCGAATCCCGCATGAGAATCTAAGGCGTTAGCCACTAGACCACGGGGAGACCCAATTCTTGCAATTGTTTTATTTTTAGTTTAACCATTCCATTTTTAAATCTAAAATTTATTTTCTTTTAATTATTTGGTTGTTTGTATGGAATTTTATAGATCATGAATACACTTGTAATAAAGGGTTGTTCAATTAAATGTAAAACTGCTTCACAGTCGTTGCACTATATTATATTCGTATTCTCTAAATTACATAATAATAATAAAACACAGAATTATTAACTACCTACAGAAATATGTCAATGAAGAGGACTCCATCTTTGGAAGTAAAATATATACCTGTACATTATTTACTTACATTCTACAAAGATTTTACCTGCCACCTAAGCCCTTTATGGCAGGAAAAATACTTGTCTTCTTGGCTTGTTGAGGTACCCTTAAGGAAGAAGTCCGCCGGAAAAAGAACCCGCACCAAACCGTAAACCCCGGTGGATTCACAGGTTTGTTTCAGAAGAGAGTGTATGTGTGTGTGTGTGTGAGAGAGAAAGAGAGAGAGAGAGAGAGAGAGAGAGAGAGAGAGAGAGAGAGAGAGAGAGAGAGAGAGAGAAAATAAGAGGACAAAAGAGCATTCTGATGCTTTCAACTGATTGTGTCTCCTTAAAAGTCGAATACAACAAATGAACTTTTTTTCTCCTTTACACGTTACGATATTAAATCATGAAACACATTTTGAGGACTAAATTAACACGCTATATTGGTGGGCAGACGGTGGAAGCTGTGAGTTAGCATATGAAAGAGGCCTGAAATATAAAAGGTGTTTGGTCTAAATAGAGTATGAAGAGTGATCCACGGGTGCTGGAAGGCTGTGCAGGAGCCGACAGAGAAACCGGTCCAGACCCCTAACGGTGTTAAAGCTGCTTCACTTCTCGGCATTCCTAGGTCACCTCTCTCAGGCTACCGGCGGGGTCTAGGCACTAGCACGTAGGGCTACGTGAGTCTCTTTGGTCATGGAGGAGTGCCCTAGAAAGGGAGAGTATGGCATAGGAGGGAAGTCAATGGAAACACTGTAAGGATACGATGGTTAGAATGGGTTAACTAATTGGCAAAGTATATACCGTCCTGTGTATCATACATTGCAAATCCGCTGTAGAAGTACCAATTCTGAGCCTTACATGACAACAACATTGTCTGACTTCAGAAAAAACAACGCCTAGCCGGATATCTGAAGCTTAGGCTTCATTAGATCAAATAGCTGGCCAAGCATTAATATGAGGCCTTCTGGTTATATTGGCAAAGTATTCCACCGGAATCCGGAAGTATTTGGCGTCAAATCGCAGTCTGGCGAATTAAATTTGTCTAAAAAACAAATGTCTAAAAATCTTAACTCAAGACTTAGCCAGGACCTCGGACGCAAAAGCTTCTTTTGCCTAATGTGACTGTAAATAAATTTAATTTTAACTCCTGATGAGACACTAAATGTGAGAAACTTATAGAGCTTGAATTTATGTACCATTTTTATTAATTCACGTATTTTATTTCGTGGTCCTCCGCCTGATTAGTGATTTCAATAGAAAGACTAAATTTTTCATCCGTACGGTATTAGCTTTAACAAATTCTTAAATTATCAAATCTTTAATGCCTTATGTTAATAGTTTTACTTCATCATTCTGAAATACACACTCTTAAAGATAGTAATTTTCTGCTACGTCATCCATCGAAAAATTGGGAAGCTCCATTTTATTTTCATATCCAAGGACATATCTATAACCGCTGTCAAGGAAAATAGAAAAAAAAACTAGTTTTTTCTGGAGATTTTTGGGTAGATTTCTATAAATCTCGAAATCGGTTGAAAGCCCGTAGTAAATGTAAAAATATCTATTAGAAAGGTCATTAAATTTTCTTGAAAATAAGGTTCTTCAGTAATTTTTAAGAAATATTAAATGGAGTAATTTCCACTCAGAATACTGTCAGTTTCTTGTTGTGGTACCTGAGATCTTCTACGCCATGAGATTTAATTTTTTACTATTTTTAATTTTTTTACATATTTCAAGATTGATTAAGACAAAACATTAAGTCTATTCTATGCCTAACAAATGTCACCAGGGATAATAATGGAAAAACGCTAGGATGAGGCAGCTCCTGTGACTTGGAATTTTTATTTATTTACGGAGATCCACAACAGCAAGGAAATAAAATTGTATTTACAGTATTTGGTTTACAATAGTTGGATAGCTCCATTTAATAAGGTCTTTGCTAATTTTGAACAACGGCTGAGCACTTTTATGTACGTAAGGTCCATAAGTTTCCGGCCTGGGATAGAAGGAAAGGTGAAAGAAAAAAACTGGCTTTGCTGTTTTTCAATATATTCTCCTCTAAGTTAAACACACTTAATACAACGCTTTGGCAACATTTCTATACCATGAAAAAAAAAATTTTCTTCTTTGTTAAAAAAATGTTCTTCCACTGCTGCTTGGAGCTCTACGTCGGTGTTAAATCGCCTTCCACGGAGGTCAGATTTTAACTTTGAGAAAAGGTAGAAATCGCTAGGGGCCATGTCTGGGCTGTAGGGTGGATGTGAGATTTCTTGGAATCCACAGTCCTTCACAGCGGCCTTGGAAATCAATGCTGTGTGGACAGAGGCATTGTCGTGATGGAGGCGGATACCTCTGCTTAACTTCCCTCGCCTCTTCTCTTTAATGGCGTCTCGTAACCGGTGAAGTAGGGCTGCATAATACTCACCATTCATTGTGGTATTCCTTTCTTTAAAATCTATCAGTAGTATTCCTTTACAGTCCCAAAAAATTGTGGAAATTACCTTTTTTGTTGACTGCGTGACTTTTGCCTTTAAAGGAGGCGCTTCTCCTGGTCTTCTCTATTCCATGGACTCTCTTTTGCTGAGTGGGTCATAATATAGAACCATTGTTTCATCCCCAGTTACAATTGAGTCCAAAAAATTCCTTGGGTCGGCATTATACTCGCGTAAAAATTCATTGCAGCAGTGAACTCGTTCCTGTTTTTGAGCAGCTGAAAGAATTTTTGGAACCCATCTTGCACTAACCCTGTTCATATGCAAATGTTCTTTGATGATCCTCAAAACACTTGGTTTTGAAAGCCCTAACCTCGCTGCTATTTCCTTGGTTTTTAGTCGCCGGTCAGACAGCAATTCAGATTCCACAAGTTGGATTGTTTCAGAAGTGACAGCTTCCAATGGGCGACCGGGACGTGGGTCATCTTCTAGACTTTCTCTCCCTAACTTAAATAATTTTGCCCATTCTTTCCCTGTGGAATACGAGGGGGAGGACTGCCCGTATACACAATCCAAGCGCTGTTTAATTAAGAGTAAGACCCTCTTTACAAAAGAATTTAATTACTGCACGGTACTCGAGTTTGAACATTTTAAAAATGGGGAGTTTCCTTCAAGGCTGGACACTGACTGACAAGACTGAGGAAGTGCGGGCGATGGGTATGGAGTGAGCAGGCATGGACCTGCATAGGCGTGCAGGTCCCGGCACGTTTGAAGGAGGGGAAGCAGGACAGGCCGGAAACTTATAGACCTTACCTCGTATAGCCTCTATCTTATATACAATTATTTATTACAATTAATTATTTATTTTAGGGCTGCAACATCTGTAATTCAGCCATCTTCTAATAACATTCTAGCAATAAAATACAGAATTATTCTGCCGCAAAGAAAATGTCAATTATCTTTTGAAACTTTTGTGTTTGATGAATATTGTAACCACCAGTGAAACTAAAAAAAAAAAAAAAATACTGGACCCATGATTGATTATTGCTACTTCCTTGGTCACATATCAAATTCCAAAAGTACAATAAGTAATAGTACAAAAGTACAAATTATGAGCAATAATACATATGGATAACGCCTTAATCAAGTTTTTGGCTAACTCCCTCCACAGGGAGGAAACCAGCTTATGAGGTCGACTTTATGACGCAATCCGGAAGTGCCGACACGAAAATTTCATGTAAGTATCAAATGTAAACTGAATTCATTTCAGGTATGAAACTGTTGGGAAATCGGAGTGGCCATTCGAAAGCTTACTAAATCCCCTAGGAAAAATGCTCTGATGTAATTTTCCATGGGATGATGTCAATCGGAGAAATAAGGATTTGAAAATTCGCAATTGTTAGTTTTGCTCTTTTGAACGAGTTCCTGTACCTGTTTACCTAAAGTTTTAACTGGTTGTTTCTAATTTTAATTGCATGTAACAGTAAAACGAGTATTTGACTAAAACAAGGTAAGAAAATGCGAAACGTTGTTTCAGTGTGTTCAAGAGCGAACATTGAGAAGATGGGGGAAGTCGCCATGATACTGTCAGTTTCCTGTTGTGGCGCTTTAAATCTATTGTCTCTTCGAAATTTTATTTTGTATTTTTCACGAAAGATCAAATCCCACGAATAACTGCCACTATCCCTTTACTAAGAGCACTGGAGATATGAACGGAACCGCGCTAAGATCAGCAGTTCCTGCGAGTCGGACTTTTTTTAAAAATATCTGTCCTCTAATGTATCCTTGTGTCCATTGATTTCATTACCTGTCTCATATCCCTTTTGGCAATTCGGGAGATTATAACATGGACAGCTTAGCAGAATAGCGTGTTACAGGAGCTTATGAGAGTAGAACTCATTTCAACGGTAATTGGTGGAAGCTTTATCAGTCGAGGAAGATCCGTCCGCACCAAATCCTTCAATGTTATGCGGGAATCCCAAATCAGCTTTAGGGTAGAATTGCGAACCCTTCTTCAAACACCTAAAGATGGTTTTAGGCAATTTGTAACATAGGACGGTATACCTGTATTTGACACCTGCGAAAATCCTCTACCTGCTGAGTACCTGTTCAGACTCCAAGAAGATAGTAAGACGATTTCTCCAACAGAACGATAGGCAGTATGAAAAATTACACATTTTTTTAAGCTATAAAACGGATAAGTTTGTATATGTATAAAAAAGAAAGATAAGCCCGTCTTGGGGCGTGGAAGATCATTTACGATATTAAGTATGTAGGAAAAATATTGAAGAAGTTTCCAATATCCCCTCGGGGATTTCAAGTTCACGTGCGGCTGATAACCTAATGTTAAGCTATAAACGTTCGATAAGGGGAACCGCTCAAAAACTTTGTGTAATCCGATTTTGGAGTGAAGGCTGGTATATCTTGAAAAGATTCAAAAATGAAGGGTGACTAAACGACATACTGTTTCAAGAAATTCAGTACAGAATTTAACATCTCAAAATATATTGTTATCATTGAAAATAAACCACAAAACTCTACAATCACAAATTGCTCAAATGCTGGCATAACAACAAATCCACGGATATTAAGATTAGTTGTTTTTACTTGGAATGTAAAAAAACATGAATGAACTATTTCTGGGCGCAATTTTTACTGTTTTCAACACTACAGGCTGGGAAAAAAAACAAAACAATAAGACGATTAAAATATCATGAAAATTACAATATGTAAAATCATGAAGATTAAAATATGTTCTATTACACAAGAACAAACAACAAATCAACAAAAATAGAATGGATTAAGCAGGAACAATGTTTCACTCTGATGCATTCATTCAAGCAAGCGGTCAGACACATTGGGCATTCATTCGTTGTACTATAAGTGAATAAATACGACTTTCTATACACACACTTCGTAATAAAATGAGATTGTTAGATGGATATGTATAGATAAGAATGACAATGGTGTAAGTCACTAAAAATAATAGAGCCTGAATATATCAATTATGAAACATGATGATATTGTAAAATATGTTCATTTATACAATTAAAAATACAATAAGATCGTCGAGGTCGGCGCTAATGGCCTAGATGCAGATGCGCCATTATATAAAAAATAAATAAAATAAGATCGATCACCATTACAATATATATATATATATATATATATATATATATATATATATATATATATATATATATATATATATATATACAGGGTGTCTCCATAATAAACAGCCAAACATTGGGATTCGATGCAGAATTAAAAAAGAAAGAAAAAAAGGCCTTTGACATTTTTCTCGTCTTTCCTTCGTTTCTGAGAAAACCGCAAAAAACTAAAACACAATTGTGAATAGCCATTCTTTCATAATGCCTATACAAAAATCGTTAAAAGTATATGTTTTATCTTCCACCCCATCTACCCACCCACCTCTTCCCAAAAAAAGACAACAAAAAATCTTCTTGTTTGAAAGAATTAACTGACGCCATATAAAGCTGTAAAGTCCAACATAATTTAAAATAGCTACTCTTAGGAAAGTGATCAAATAAAAAAAAAAATGTCTGAATATAAATAAAAATTTCCTATATTTATCAAATACTATTTTATTTATTTTCCCATAACATTTTACCATTTCATTAAAGAAATATTCTGTGAAAAGAGTTTCCTGTTATCTTGTGCGCCTCCGAGAGCGTGATATCCAACACATCTACAGAATAAAATAGTATTTGATAAATATAGGAAATTTGTACCAATTTGAATATAAAAACATTTACACACAATTCCGTTAAATACATTTTGTTTTATGCTCTACATAAAAATTTGATGTATTTAGATTTCTAATTTACTGGTAGGTAGTTGTGGACATTCCCACAATTTTGTTTTCTGTTCAAATCAGAGCAAATAAAAATCTTATATAAATAACCGTTTTTAAGAAATGTGGAAAAGATTAAAATTTTTGTTCTGAGTGTACAAGAACGTTATAATTTCTGTTTTGAGTGTAGGAGAAGGAGCTTTGGAGTTGAATATGTAATTGAATCTAAGATATTGCTGAGCCCTAGACTCGAATATGAAGAAAATGTCTTCCAGCTGCTTCCGGTTTCAATTAGCAACTTACCGGCAAAATCTTCCATTCGACCTGGTTAGTCTAGCCCTTGGTTCCTAAACTTTACTTTATACCACTCGCACTAACCTCGGGTCATATTGACCCGTAACTTGAAAAATAAGAAATAATTATAAGAATGCAATAAAAAATGAAAATATTATAATTTTTACATGGTAAATATTATATATTTTACTACAAAAATAGATTTCCAGAAATTGAAATTGAAGAAAAATGTTGTTTTCTAGATAAGTAATACCACTCAAATTGTGTAAAACATTTGTAATTAAATTTTGCCACTCTAATTTATGCATTTTGATAATTAATAAACTACATTTAATTGTTTGAACAACTGTGGCATATATATTCTAAATGTTTTTTACAAACAAAGGGTCTCACCGTGTTTCCATATAATATCTGCACTGGCGTCTTCCTTGACTTTGATGTCATTATTTTATTTGTAGTTCCTAGAAATAATTTTTCGTCAATTATCAAACCTCTAACTGTACTCGTTTTGAGGGAATAAGGCTTGAAACCCCTAACTTCAAAGTCGCTTTTCTATGAAACTATACTAGAAATTTAAATGAAAATAATGTGAAGTGAAGCTATTGATTAGGTGTACCTTGCGTATTTTTTTTCATAATTTTCGGACCACTTATAAGATAAGAAATAAAATTGTGAAGATTTCAAGGGCGGTTTTCCCTAACTACCCCTCCAAGTACACCTACCAAAAAAAATCACGTAAAATCAGTAATTTCTCAACTATTATCCGTAAAAGTTTCATAGATGTGTGAAAGGTGCATCATATATAAAAATTACAAAAACCCTATATCGATAGCTGAACACTAAAAACCAGATGTATCGAAAATATATCAAGTTAGTCTTAGGATGTTTTTATTATTTAAATATGAACCCTCACATTGCATAATCTGTTTTATACAGATTGAGATCGAAAAACTATTGTCATATTGCAAGCCACTAAAATAATAAATACTAAAAATCTTCATTTTCTACAAAAGATAATTAATCTTAATTAATATTTTCCCTAATAGTTCAACCGTAATTTACAAATAATTAATTTAGAAACACCTAAACTACGAATGGATCAGGCTAATGGATATTTCTATGATAAAAATGCAACATCTAAAATAATGTGGTTGATAAAGTTAAGGGGAGAACTGTTGAAGCTTAGTTACCACCGCTACTCTACTCCAGCTACCTATTGTCCTCTTTGCAATTACCTGGCTGAAGAAGATACTTCATAGGTTCATGTAGGCAGCTAAAGGAAATTAGGTTGAAGTGGTTGGGTGGAGATTATCTCTCATTTGGGGAAGTTTGTGGTTTTTTAAATGGGCGCAACTGGAAGAACATTGCAGGCTAAAATAATTTTAGATGGTATAATTATATTAAAATTTTAAAATTTGTTTGTTAGAAATTGTTTAGTTGTAAGCAAGTAGCTGTGATGTAGGTTTGTAAAACATATCTTGTCTTTGCCTTTTTTGATTTTTGTTTTTATCACATATCAATGCTATTATTATGGTTGGTGTTACCTCCCTCTGATGGCATTTAGGCAAGAGTATTAGTCTTGAGAGTTATATGTATGTAGTATTATAGCAATTGTTTTGTCTACAATATATTTCTGTAGGCACGCTTGTATAATTTGTTACAATTTGTTTTGTTGTTTGGTTATGTTTTTTTGTTGCCTAATAAAGACTATCTATCTATCCATATATATATATATATATATACCCGAGAACGCTTTTCCACAAAAACGTTCTCATTATTCGCTAAAACTGAATGGTACATGTTATACATTGTTTGGGCATCGTGATTTGGTAAGCATTGATGGAAATTGATCATTCTGCGTTGCCATTATCAGTATTATTCTTTGGTGAATGCACCATTCAAGCAATTGATATTGTCATTTGGTAAGCATTGATGAAAATTGGTCATACTGTGTAGCCATTGCCAAAACTCCTCATTGGTAATTCAGGCTTTAAATTTTGTGATTTAGTGGGCTTTGAAGAAAAATGTCAATTCAGTGTAACTATTATCAATATTATTCATTGATGAATATATCATTTGAGCTCTGAATATCCACGTCTGGCAGAACATTTTGTGTAGACATTTTTAATATTGTTCATTAGTGATTCTAACATTCAAGCAATAAATTTGGTCATTTGGTGGGCTTTGAAGGAAATTGTCAATTCAGTGTAGCTATTGTCAATATTATTTATTGATGAATCTATTATTCAAGCACTGAATATCTCCCCATTTGGTAGAACATTTTGAGCAGACATTTTCACTATTATTCATTAGTGATTCTAGCAATCAAGTAATATTCTCATTTGGTAAGCATCGAGGCAAATTGACTGTAGGCATTATAAATATTATTCATTGGTCGATCAATCATTCAAGCAAAGAATGTTTTCATTTGGTAAGCATTAAGTGACGATACTCTGAAGCCACTGTCAATATTATTCAATGGTGAATTTATCATTCAAGCAATGAATATTGTCACTAGGTAAGCATTGATGAAAATTGATCATACTCTAAGGCCACTGTCAATAATATTCATTGGTGAATTTATCATTCAAGCAATGAATATTGTCATTTGGTAAGCATTGAGGAAAATTGGCGATACTTTAAAGCCACTGTCAATATTATTCATTGGTGGATTTATCATTCAAGCAATGAATATTGTCATTTGGTAAGCATTGAGGAAAATTGGCGATACTTTAAAGCCACTGTCAATATTATTCATTGGTGGATTTATCATTCAAGCAATGAATATTGTCATTTGGTAAGCATTGAGGAAAATTGGCGATACTTTAAAGCCACTGTCAATATTATTCATTGGTGGATTTATCATTCAAGCAATGTATATTGTCATTTGGTAAGCATTGAGGAAAATTAACGATACTCTAAAGCCACTGTCACTAATATTCATTGGTGAATTTATCATTCAAGCAATGAATATTGTCATTTGGTAAGCATTGATGAAAATTGACGATACTCTAAAGCCACTGTCAATATTATTCATTGGTGGATTTATCATTCAAGCAATGTATATTGTCATTTGGTAAGCATTGAGGAAAATTAACGATACTCTAAAGCCACTGTCAATATTATTCATTGGTGAATTTATCATTCAAGCAATGTATATTGTCATTTGGTAAGCCTTGAGGAAAATTGACGATACTCTAAAGCCACTGTCAATAATATTCATTGGTGAATTTATCATTCAAGCAAAGAATGTTTTCATTTGGTAAGCATTAAGTGACGATACTCTGAAGCCACTGTCAATATTATTCATTGGTGAATTTATCATTCAAGCAATGAATATTGTCATTTGGTAAGCATTGAGGAAAATTGGCGATACTTTAAAGCCACTGTCAATATTATTTATTGTTGAATTTATCATTCAAGCAATGAATATTGTCATTTGGTAAGCATTGAGGAAAATTGGCGATACTTTAAAGCCACTGTCAATATTATTTATTGTTGAATTTATCATTCAAGCAATGAATATTGTCATTTGGTAAGCATTGATGAAAATTGACGATACTCTAAAGCCACTGTCACTAATATTCATTGGTGGATTTATCATTCAAGCAATGAATATTCTTATTTGGTAAGCATTGGGAAATATTGACCATACTGTATAGCATCTGTTAATAGGTTTTGATGGATATTACTAAAAAAAAATATAAACATTCTACACTATTCATGGAACAATTGAAAATGTATTTGAAAAAAAAAAAAAAAGAAAACTTAATGACCTAAATGAAAATAGGTATTTTTATAAAACCCTACTCATCTATATAAAATTTCAGAAGTGATTTTATTGACTGAGATCTGAAGAGCGTAGTAACTATGTGGTCATGTTGCTTTTGACTGGAGGAACGACCAGTAATTGATGCTTCCTGTTGTTCATTGTGTGGAATTGGGCCGCCCGGTGCAGTGGTAATTCCAACAATATTCATTCCCTGGAACAATATCCAGCAGTTAACAAGTCTGGAGCTCATTTGTACTCAAAGTGTTAACTAATTAATTTATAGATATGAGGACAATTTAAAAAAAAAAATATATATATTTAGACTAGAAATTATTTTTTAGGTTAAAGGAGACGAATGTATGTTAATTTTAATTTAAAATAATAATATAAAATATAAAGATTTTTATCACGGTTTGATGCTCTAAAAGCAAATAAAAATCAATATTAAATATTAAAGAAATGGAAAAAAATGATTACTTTTTCCTTCTTTATTACTACATCAAGCCATTTGAGTTAAATTTAAGTAAAGATTTTTCATCATGCGACATGTGAAAGTAGAAAAGACTCAGGTTATTACAGTAATAAAGTTCCATTCGCCATTGTCCTTACTTTGATCCTCCTGGTGCCAATATAAAATTTAATCAGGGACTCGAGAAAGGCTTCTGTTCTATGGGGAAACACTCAAAGGTGCACAGAGGAAGAGAAGGAAAAAGCTCTCTAAGAGAGGGGATGTGTAAAGTGTTTGTGTGTGAGTGGGCGTGTAAGGGAAAGAGAGAGAGAGAGAAAGCAAGAGAAAATGTGTAAGAGAGAGAAAGAGATCGTGTGTAAGAGAAAGGGCGAGAGCGGACATCGTTAGAGGAGGGTCCAAACAAGGACTCAGAATCTGGACCCTAACACACAACTTCGGCAATTTTTTTTTTTTTTTTTTCTTCTCGTTTTCTTACTGTTCTATTCTCTCTTCGGTCCATTCATTCTCCCCTTGTCAGCTTTCAACTTGCGCTGATTGTGCCCTGTGTTATTTTTTAAAAAGTCCAGCTTCCCGGGTTCCATTGTATTCTGGAATAGTTTTCTACGAGTATATAATAGTATTTCGGTTTCCAAACTTCTTCTTCACTTTCTGACCTAATTATGTTGAAAAATGCTTTCCTTGAATAGACTAATTTTTTTTAAAGAAGGAAATTGAAAAGAAATGACAGATGGTTTTCCACCAATATTGTTTGTTTTAATGCGAAGAACTCTTTAGTTAGCTGTTCACAGTTCGTTTTTTTTTTTTTTCGTTTTTTGGGGGAAGCGTGTTATCTCTAAAGAGTTTACGAGAAAAATAGATACATTTACATTACATTAACTTTTTTCCTATTTTTATTTATAAATACTTACATCTCCATTCTTCTTTTTACATCATGTACAGAAAAGAGTTCCCTTATTTTTATACAATATTATTTCATTTTAATTTTAATATATTTTTCCCAAACAGAATATACATGTTAAAAATTACTTTATATGTATATTCTGTTTATTTGTATCTTTGTAATGAATCTATTTTATTTCTGTTGATTTTTTTTCTTGTTGTACACATATTTTTGCTGTATGATGTTTCTATTGAATTCTAGTTCTCAGGAAATGATTTTATCCTATTTATGATGGAACTTGCTTTTGATCAGTAATTAACAATATAAAAAAGAAAAATAATATGCGCAGAAATTAAACACACACAATGTTCTTCTTGTTAATATTCTGCGTAATTAGTAGACCTTTATCAGTAGGTTTAACATGATAAAGCTTTAGGAATTCTTATCACCTTGTAAAATACTTTTTATATCTTTGACCTCTGATTCCATAAAGAACTGAGGATAGCACTTTTTTCTCAGCATTATGATTATAATCGATTAAAATGGAATTATCAACTATATTTTTGGAACTTTTATGTACAAATTATGATAACATTTTATTAGGGATATTTTTCTATCTGTGATTTGATTAGACTTCATAGAAAACATACAATAACAACACATCTAATATAAAGCATTATGTGGATCATTTTAGCCTGTTTCCACGCCTCCATGTTGCGGAATAAATCCGCTTATTGTGTCAAAACTATGACGTCATAAATGTCGAACATCCATTTGTCATAGGCCGGAAGTTTATTGCAATATAAAAATTATTTCGACCCGTAGGTACATATTAACAATTTTGTCTAGAGTTCCCTCTCCTTCAGATGGACCGATTTTGCTGCTCAACAAACTGGTTCAATCTTCTGTTATATGTTATGTTTTGTGGCATATATTAACAGACACATTAATTGGTGTATTTTTTTTTCAGTATCTAGTATTTAGGATCGATGAAGATTTGAAGGAACTGTTCAAAAAATCGTTACTGAGTGCAACCTCAAGAAAAGAAGAGGACTTTTTTCGAATTGACCTTAAAAACAAATAAATACACTTATACAATTTATTTATTTTATTAATATTTTTTACGGTGCTTCGACGTCTTGGCTTTTAGCTCCTGTCTATCTGTAGGTTTTCACACATCTTCAACATCCACGGATTTCTTTTTCAACAGGCCGTGATATGGGGAAAAAAAAAAACTCACCTACTGCTAGGCGAGACTCAAACTCATATCTACTGCCTGAGAAGCCAAGATGTTAGCAAATAGACCACCGGGAGACCCTATATAATTTATTGTTTGTCTTGATATCAGTGTGTGTAACGAACAATGTCAGAGATAGTTATAAAATAAGGCCATCTGATTGTAAACAGCATCTAAAGTCCTGTTCTATATTAATGACGCTTTGATATTTATCATTCAATAGGCTTGGAGAACGCCGTTATGTACTGGATTAATTATGGGAGCAATGGGAAAATAACGACACATAAAATTAATTTCATCTCAAGTGAAAAACCGATGCAATTATAACGGATTCTCCATTAATCGTTGGAGAGGGAGGTTTGTTTTGAGTGGGGAGTGAATGTTCCTAGATAATTATACAGGTGTGGAACAGGCTACCGTACGCCCATTAGGAACAGCTTAGTTCCATCTAGGGGCATTGCAGATTTCCTCCTGAGCTGGAAGAATTGAGAAACTTGTTATTATAGGCTTGGCGTTAGTTGGGCATAATGGCGCCTTAAACACTTAAGAGTTCTGTTCTGGATATATTTTGGTTAACATTCCTCTGCCAGTTTCATGGGACATATAAAACGAATGTAAAAATGCCCAATTCCAAAGAGTTTTTGATTCAAATATAAACATTAATTCGACAAGACGAAGTAATTTTATCCAACACACCTAGACCAACTTGAAGACAATGCAACAGAATTTTAACTGTTTTTAACATATACTGACTGACAGCAACTTGACTAACTGACTTACTGACAGAAGGTAGTCCGTACATTCTCTTAAAGCATATAAAAAATATATAGATTTACTCTTTAATAGTTTTGATTGTATATAATCATTTTTTTAAGTACTTTTTGTTAGCGGAGGAGCTGCTCAAGACCAACTTATAACTCTACTTTCGGGAAAAAATGAACTACAACAGAATCTCTTAAAATTTGTAGACAAATTTTGCGGCTGGGAAAAATATTATTAAGATAGCTTTATTATTTAAAGTACGATTACCTACAGTTTTTTTTAATAAAAAATTATTAATTTTTTGATCAATTTTAGTTTGTTTTTCGTTATTTTTAGAGATTATTTTAATTAATTTTTTTCCCGGTGGCAGAAAATTCCTGCCGCCGGTGGGGATCGAGTCCACCATCTCCCGCTTATGAATCTAAGGCGCTAACCACTAGACCACGGGAGACCCCTATTTTAATTAATTTCCTTATTTTGTCATTGCATATTGAAATATTTATTAGTCAGATGGTATTCTTGGGTCTTGTTTAGAACAGGCCCGCCAGTGATTTTATCTAGTAACAGTTACTTATTGATAAATAAAAAAATATGGGTTAAAGGAAGATATGATTTATTTAATAAAAACTTTTTACACATAACCAAAAACATTATCATATTTTTAATCAGTTCCTCCAAGTACATCTGGAGGCCAAAATTCTACTATGTCCTTAAGGATTTTATCAAATATAATAAGGATTTTATCAAATGTAATAACGTACCCTTATACACGCCACATTCAAACCGACATTCTCTTTTGTTGCATCTATATTTATTCCTTTCTTCGTAAAATATCATAATGTGGCCTTTTTTACAATATCTTTCCTTGGGTAGAATTCCTCATTCGACAAAGAAAATCCTGGCTCGTTGCTCTTCTTTGCATAAATCGTAAACATCAAAAATATTCATAGTTTAATACTTTTATAACCGCAAATACACAAACAATACTAAATTAAATAGTATTTAAACATGTGTTTTTATTTCAGTATCTATGGCATCAAATTACATAGTAACAGTTACTAAATATCATTATAAAATCACTTGCGGGCCTGTTCTAAACAAGACCCGTATTCTTTTTCGCCTTTAAAGAACAGTAGTCTAAGGATTTTCTTATAAATAATTTGTTTTCATTTTTAATTTTCTTTTTGTAAGGAACTATGTACTATTTTTTATTATTATTAGGGCCGACTCTTGCTGTAAATACTTCTATATTGAAATCAATAAATTTATATTATTATAACATATTAAGTATGACCTCGTAAGAATTGATTTAAAGATATACTCTATTCTTAGTGCACTTCAGAAGAGTTGTATTGCGTCAGAGTCTTTGAATATAACCATTAGAACATATTGTACTAAAGGTCAAAGTTGTTCATGTGGGTGGATTCTTAGGTGTACTAAAGAACTGTTGGCCATACTGCATCTAGGTTATGAGTCATTATATCGTGTTTTCATGAATATGCGTTTCCCTTATATGATTTAGAAAGGATAGCCTGGTACCTTCCATGGAACAAACCCTTCACATCTAAAATTCAATGCATGATTTTCACTGTCTTTTGTGTTCCTAACGAAATTTGCACCTAAAACTTGTTTTCAGGTAATTTATCAGGTTTAATTAAGGGACAACAAATACCTAAATATTTGGGTATCCACAACGTCTAGTGGCTAGCGCGCTGGATTCTCATGCGGGAGATGTGGGTTTGAGTCCCGCCTGTGGCAAGTTCACTTTTATCAGCGATGGCTTCACTGCACAAAAAACTAAGAGACAAAAAAAATAGATTAATATCGAAGGAACATTCTAACTACGACAAATTCTAGCATAACCGTGTAAATGCTGATGAGATTGAAAAAAACTTGCGAAATATCTCGGCGTACCAAAATATTAGTAAGTTTTTCTACGTGGCAGAGCAAGGACAAAAATCAATTACTACAGTTTTTCTAAAATTATCATTTATTCTGTTCTAAATGTATTTCGACGTATTCTTGACGCATCTTCAAAAACACATAAAATAAAAATTACAGACTTAATTTAAGAGAACCTTCTACAGGCAGTCTTATGCAACATTCAGTCTACACGTGGCACTCCTTTGAAGAGGCGTCAAGATGAAGTGAAACATGCAGAGCAAAATGAAAGATACTGGAAGAATAGTGTGCAGTAAATGATTTTTGACCTTTTTCCCCAAAAATCATAATACATAATATTTTTAAATAATTTTATATTAGAATTTAAGACAAAGTAAACAAGAAGTAAAAAAATATGTAATTTATTCCAAAATAATTTTTGCCACATTTAATAGAGTACACAAAGGAAAATCAGAAAGTCAATATCTATAGGCATTAATAGATTAAACAGAATGTTAAAAATATAGACTAGAATGACAGCACAACCACTTCCGTGTGCTATTTCCAGTAGTCACTTAGCTCAGAAAATTTAAAAATATTTAATAAAGAAAGGAACATAAAAATAATAAAAATATTCACATGTCTAAAATATGGGAAACCAGTAAAAAAGAAAACTTAGATTTTAAACAAAATTTTAGTTAATGCATTTTTCGGATCCCCCATGGTCTAATGGTTCGAGTCCCGCCTGCTGTAGGTTGTCTTTTTATTCCTGAGCCCGTTTAAAAGATTCAATGTTGCACCTTGGATTTTTAGGAAGGGTGGCAACCTATAGTAGCCCTGTACAAATAGCCACAATGTCAATGAGCCGTAAATATATATGTATATATATATATATATATATATATATATATATATATGTATATATATATATGTATATATATAGACAATACTAAAGAATATTAAAAGCTTTCGATTTTTTATCCTGGAACTACCAGCGTCCGACGAGGCGCCAGGTTTATTTGATAAGGCTAGATAATCCTAGATTATGACTGTAACGCTGATTATATTTGCTTTGAGAGGTGTTGAACATGTAAAGAGTCTAATAATAATGGAGATTATTGATGGTTTGAACTTTTTTTAAAAATATTTTATGTTTCACTATTTTTTAAATAAATTAATGATAACATTGGTGAAGAATCTCATAGTACAATAATTGTTGAATCTTAATTGTTTTACGCAGAGTTAAATTACAATTGGAAATATAGAGAATATTGCCTTGAAAATGAATGAATGATATTTTATTTTTTATTTTCTTATACTTAATTTAATCTTTCCCTTATCATGAAGGTAATTAATTATTCAAATCACTAGGCTCATATTAATTCCTGCCTTAATATATTCTAATACGGCTAACGAATGAACTTAAATAAAGTGCTATGAGATTAAATAAAAAAAAAAAAAAAGAGAAGTAATAAAAGTAAAGAAATATGAAATATATGCTCAAAAAAATAATAAAAGGCTGGATATGCAATATTGAGGATTATTCAAATGAGGCAATTTTCTGGGGATTGATTCGCTCTGAGGATTCCCTCTTCCAAGTCTTCTGCTTTCTGACGGAGGTCTGTGTGGCTCAGTTTCTGCCGTGTCGCCAGCTGATTAACTCACGTGATGCCGTGTCATTTTTCAAGCCGGTCCTTCGCACCCAGTTAAAACACACGGCGTACTTCAGAATGGCTAAGCTTTTTCCGGCGGTCGAAAATCCCGCACGCCTTCTTTAGTGGCGATGTTAAATCGCCGTATTATGGTCGAGTCGTTAGGCTAATCTCTTTGCCGCCTTATTTGTAATTGGCGGAGTACTATTAGGACAATTTGTATTAATTATGGGTAATTTTCACCTTCTTTAAGTGAACCATCGTGCTTCATTTGCATGAGGAATTATACGACGGTTTGTCTTATTTTTATTTTAACTTCTTATTTTACAAGAGAATTTTAAGCAGTTGCATAATTAAAATGAAGTCTTTCTAAAATTTGGCACTTTACTATTACCGTATAAGTTAACCTTTGATGTTCAAGAACTAGTAAATATGTATGGATTAGGCATTTCAGAACGAATAATATTTTCTTTGCATTTTCATTTTAATATCAAAAGAATTTCGTTTAATAGAGAGGAGATCGTTGACCGGTGATCATGCGAAGGTAGGGATTGACAGGGTTCGGTCGTTATTTCTTAATAAAACTACGTTTTAGCGCGGTTCCTCCCTCCCCCATAGGGAGGAACCCCGCTTATAGGGTTGATACAATGAAACAATCCGGAAGTGCCGACTAGAAAATTTCGCATTTCAGAACCCCTAGAGACCGAAAATAACGGTGGTTCAAATTTGTATATATATATATGTGTATATATTTATTTATATATATACATATGTATATATATATATATACATATATATATATATATATATATATATATATATATATATATATATATTTGTCTGTTCGCTCATTTCTGGCTTCCCTAATGGTCCGATTGTGATGAAATTTGGTACAAAAATCCGTCGTCCAATTTGAAAGGTCAAGTTCGTTAACCAGCAGAATCCGCCCACTGGAAGATGGCGTTTAGGGCGAAATTCGCGCAAAAAAAATCGTAACGCTTAAGTTTTTGAGTTCATAAGCTTGTAAGTACTCGTTTTATAGGCTTCTTGGGCTAGGAAAACGAATGAAACCATTTTCAAGGCGATAGCTTTAACCGTTTTCGAGAAAATTGGAAAAATAGTTTTTGAATACCTTTTTTGGTTTGGGTACTTAGAACCATGGGATTCAGTTGAAACATTTTTTGCATGTTTGAATTTCATCAAAACTAACATGTTAAACTTTTGGTTACGTTTGGAGTTAAGGAAGGGTTAGAATAAAATATTTTATTAACAGACATAAAACGTTTTGGTAACTTTGTATACATTCCTTAATATCTCGAAAAAGGTTGAGGATCTTGGTAAACGGAAGAATACCATTAGAAAGCTTACTAAGTGCTCTACAAAAAAGGTTCTGATGAATTTTTTGATTATGCGATGTCAATCGGAGAAATAAGTGCTTAAAACTTTAAAGTTAACGAGCTAGGAGGCTTAGGGTGGGGGGCATTTACCCTGTCCCCAGGTAGCGGCGCCCAGTGAACCCTCGTCATCTGTAAGTCCCTTTCTAGAGTCATAAAGATAATCCTCCAAACAACTTTAGGAATGTAGGATTTCTAATTTTTGCCAGTATCAGAACAGCCGCTCTTTACATACCACAGTGGTACTGACGTACCGGTCTATACTAGTTGCACTCCACACGGTGGTAGTACTTGGTGTATGCCACAGCGGATCGCTCATTATAACCTTATTTTATTCGTATTAAATAGATACCTAAAAAAAATTTATTTGTGTATAAGTGTAGCGTTATTGGGATTAGAATAAAATATTTTATTAACAGACATGAAATGGTTCGGAATCTGCGTATATTGTCCTTATATTTTTTTTTTTTTATTTCTTTTATGGTGCATCGAAATCTGAGCCATTAGCACCATTTTTTCCTTATGAGCTTATATAATACTTAGATTTAGCTAGCGACAATATTTTACACCGCAATTAAAGTGACTTGCTCTTCTTACAAATATAATATTTATATTATAATATAAACATAATACATTAATTTGTCTGAAAAAAAGTCCAACCCGCAGGAACTGCATCATCTTAGCGCCGTTCCGTTCTTATCTCGAGTGCAATTAGTGAAGGAATATAGCAGCTATCGGTAGGTATTAGCACCATTTCCCCCCCTTAATATCTTCAAAACAGTGGGAAGTACGATATAACCATTCAAAACCTTACTAAATTCTCTACAAAAAAAGATTCTGAAGAAAATTTCGATGGGGCAATATCAGTCGGAGAAGTAAGTGCTTAAAAATACGAAAGTTTAAGTTTTGTTATTTTAAACGGGTTTTTGTCACTGTTTACCTCACTTTTGTTTTTTAAGTTTAATTAATGATGGAATGAGTATTTCATTAAAGCTGAGAAAATAAGAATCATTTTGAAAAATTTTGTCTGTTTTATTCCTTGTTATTTTTAAATTGCTTATAGTCAGATAATGTATTTGACAATAAAACACATTAAGTAAAATAAGAAGATCAATTTATTGTTAGAAATGTAGCGTTCAATGAGAGAGATCCCAAGGCTTTCCAAATGCCTCTGAGCGGAGGCCTTTCTGCCCGACTTATGGGATAGCTGACCCATACAGGTAAGATTGTAAATCAAGACCTTTCAAGACTGGTTTGTTTGAGATTTCATTTGGACAGCTGTTTCGCTATTGATCTAAACAAAGTAATAACTGTTTCTATTCTATGCCTTCATAAACACTAGAGATAAGAACGGAACCGCGCTAAGATGACGCAGTTCCTGCGAAACGGACTTTTTTCGTGTGAAAATGGTTTTATTGTTGCCAACGTTTCCAAATGATCCCGCATTCGTGAGGCATAGTTCTCAATCTTCTCATTGCCCTGATGAAGGCTTGAATTTCAAGCCGAAACGTTGGAAACAATAAAACCATTTTCACTTGTAAAATGTAGTTTCATTAAGAAATAACGACCGAACCCTGACAATCCCTACCTTCGAATTTGGTTTAATTTATTAGATATTTACAGTATACATCTTATTATTACAACCATACTTTCAAAACTAAACGCTCTACAGGACAATAACGTTCACGTTACTTTTGGATGGATATCTGGACATGAATAAATATCAATGGGTTCTGACGCAGATAATAAAACAAAATTAGCATCGTGTCGAGCAACTGAAGACATTAATGAAGAGTTCTAGCATTCGAATGTAAGGTGAAAAAATGTCGCGCATACAAGACTACGCTTTTCGTAGTCTCACTTGAATCATTTATATTAGAAGACAATATAGTACAAAATTAGCAACGAGGCGAACAATTAAAACATTAATGAGACAGCTAAGAAAATTTCAGTATTCGAAATGTAAGGTGAAAATATGTCGTACTTACTAGAGTACGTATTGGACGTTTTCACTTGAATCATTCATCATTTTATTTTATTTATTTATTGAGTATTCCCCCTTTTTTTGACGATAACACAACGATCAGTATCTTCTGGATTTGGTCTCAATAGGTCATTCATATTAGACGGCAAAACAGGACAAAAGGGGCAACGAGACGAACAAGTAAAGACATTAATGAGACTACTACGCAAGTCGTCATAATATTATAAAGAACATACATCATCAACGAAGTGGCAAACTGACTGTACATACATATAGGAAAACAATTTACGAGATATTATGTTGACTGTAGACGCCTGGCGTGCCAGCATTCGGAATGTAAGGCGAAAATATGTCGTGCTTACATAGCTACGTCGGACTGATTCGTATTAGACAACAAAATCGGACAAGCCCAAATTTAGACTGTGTAACGCCCCCAACAATTCAACTCATACTGACTACAGAGAAAGTAAAGACATATACTTACCTCTTGTCAGGAAGATATTTAAAAAAAAATATATCTTTGCTATTTTTATAAATGATTCTCAGAATTACATATTGTTTCGTCATTAACAATTTTTTAGAAGTAAAGAGCAAAGCACTGAATAAATAAATAATATAATTTATTTCCCAAGCTCTAAACGATTTTCTTTTTCATTATTGAATTATTTAACAATGTTAATATTTTGTTTGCCTAACCATATCATTCTCAATGTTAAAATTGTGTTTAAGGCTATTAGGTTACAGGGCTGACCCGGTCACGGGGGAACGAAATCTGCATTCTAACCTGAGGGTTATGTAAGAGTCAAGGCACGACCACATAGGAGATTGATTGTGGTTCTGCATACCTCGCTGTCACTTCCGGTTATTTTATTCACTTAGAGATCTATATCTCTAGCACTCTATAGTTATATTTAACCTTACTGAAAAAGAAAAAAATATTTTTGACGGAATTCGGATAGGTTTCATTATGAAAAAAAATCCAAATAGGTAGTAATATTTGATTCACTTAATGTGAAGGGGTGTCGCAGGGAGACGTCTTTTGCCCTCTGATTTTTGTAACATTTACATATAAGATTGTAAAAGCATGTAAATAAGATTTCCATGAGCAAAGGTTGGTATCAAAAAGCAGAACCACAGAAAAACCTCCAGAAAGTTATGAAATGTTAGAATAGAGAAAGGGTCAATATAGAAAGAGAACGGAATTAAGAACGTGATAATTAGTAAACATAAATCCGTCAATTAATTTAAAATCCTACTAAAAAGTGAATTTTTGCCAGCAAAGTGGTAAACAAAATGTTTACAACGAAATTGGATGAAATAACAAACAATTAATAAACTGGATAACAAAATTTATTTATGAACTACATAAATACAACAGGTAAACATCACAATATAAAATATATATAGTTGCTGTTCAAATATAATAAAGTGTGCTTTGTTTTTCGTTACTGGGAGGAAAACTAGTTTTTGATCTTGCAACATGATGCATCCCAGAAGAGCTAAATATCAATTTCGACTATTAATAATTACAAAAAAAAAAACTCTCAAATTTGTATTGAATTGTGTGTGTGTTCGTGCTCTATCTAATACAAAAAAAGTTCGAAAATGTAGAGAAAAAATACATATTTCGAAACCAAAAGTTATGATTGTTAACTTGCAGAATGCGATCTTCGGAAGTTATTTTGTGAAATGCGCAAATTTTATTTGGAGCTAATGTTAACCCTTTTAGTTCCGAAAATATTGTCTTACATATACAAAGAATGACGAAGCAATTTTTGGAACGTGCAATGTTTGAAAAAAAAAAAAAATATATCAAAACCAAAAACGAGTGGATTTTTACAAATAGAGCTTTTCTTCAAAAGTGCGGTACAGTCGTAGAGCATTTTAAGAGCATACGTTTTATCTTCAGTGCCCTAGAAATGACTCAACTATGAGGGATTTCTGAGGCCTCTGCGATCTAATGATGAACTCAAAGAGCTCTACACTATACTTTTTACTAAAAATCTGCATACAACATATATGTGCCAACACAAATAAGAATGGTGTTTACAAAAGAAAAAAGTTTATCAGGAAATATGCTAGGGACAAAATTATTGGTGGAATATACAAAAATAGAATAAAATAAATATAAATTTTAAATGCAAACGGAATATATCGAAAAGATACAATGAAGCAACGACACATCTTCCGTGGGGTTTGTTATTTTTTTTCAAGCGATATAACCGTGAATACATAAACTCCCGATACCGAGAGGTTTAAGCATGCAAAAAGTCTCTCTTTGATTGCAAATTTGTCGGCGTATTACCTAGTCATGTCGATGAGAGGAATAATTAGACATGCGCCGTTAATTGGATCTTTGATTGGCAAAAACCAATTACTACAAACGATTCCCCCTCCATTCATTATCTTCCTTTACGTGTGTGTATAGTCCACTAGGACGTAACTATAAATTGAACCAATCTCAGGGGGGTATACTGACTAGTGGTCTCTAGGGTACTGAAGATTGAACGCTCAAATCTTTGTGATTTTATTTGTATAAACATTTAGTTCTATTTATTTTTATTTGTATGCATTATTGACTGCAAATATATTAAGCAGCAGTTTTTTTTTTTTTTTTTTTTTTTTTTTTTTTTTTTTTTTTTTTTTTTTTTTTTTTTTTTTTCTTTTTTTTTCCAGGTATATTACAATCTATATTTTAAATTGTGTTGTGTAATGTGACGATAGGATTATCCACGTCTCGGGTACAGCAGGTTGTCAGCCATGGGCGTATATAAAGGGGGGGGGCTGAGGGGGCTGCAGCCCCCCCCCGAAATTTTGATTTGATGGTAAAAACGTGTCGTAAAACCCTTAAAAATAAATTAAATAAGATCACTTAGTTCATAAAAAATATTTTATTTTACGTCTAATAGCGTTTTAGTTGCCTAAAACTATTCTAAGCTCTATATTTTTAGTATTCCATACCCTGGAAATGGTCTCAGCCCCCCCCCCCCCCGAAATTTTCCCAGCCCCTCCCGAAATTATTTTCTATATACGCCCATGTTGTCAGCCGAATACCTTCCTTTTAGGATTCATACGGATGACTTGATGTCTACCTTTCACCATCGATCCATCCCTTGCGACCAGCCGGGAGGAATGCAGGTGTATGAGACGTAGGAAATGATATCTTAAGAAGAAAGAATATCCATTGATCCTCCATTTCCTCTATCTTTTTCTCTCAAATATTATAATATAATAATATACTATAAAATATCATATACTAATTTTTGTTCGATGATATTATTTATTTATGTATATATATATATATATATATATATATATATATATATATATATATATATATACACACACATAAATCTACGTACACTCAGACGTACATATGCACACTTATACACATAATGGATTAAAGTCCGAACTTATGAGAAGGCCTCGGAGGATAGAGAGTCTGTGCATCTATGGGGGACCATGTTCAACTCAGAAAGTCCGACTCGCAGGAACTGCAGCATCTTAGCGCGGTTCCGTTCATGTCCCTAGTGCCATTTGATAAGCTTAGAAAAAAAATAAACTTATTTTTTTTATATATCTTGTGAAAATTGTCAAAATCCTCTCGAACATCTCGAATAAAAGTGATATTAAGGCGTCAGGGACACCGACAGTAGCTAACTTTTACACAGAAGCGGAAATTACAGAATCTGGCTCTCATTCTAAAGCAAAGCTCTATAAATCAATACAAAATATGCCTAATAAAGCCTTTCTAGAGGATACAGAAGCATGGGCGTATATGAGGGGGGGGGGCTGAGGGGACTGCAGCCCCTCCCGAAATTTTGAATTGATGATAAAAACTTCTCGTAAAACCCTTAAAAATAAATTAAATAAGATCACTTAGTTCATAATACATATTTTATTTTACGTGTAATAGCGTTTTAGTAGCCTAAAACCATTCCAAGCTCTAAATATTTAGTATTCCATACCCTGGAAATGGTCTCAGCCCCCCCCCCCCCGAAATTGTTTTTATATACGCCCATGTACAGAAGGATCAAGAAGAAGTACACAAGATTGAGTAGAATACCCAGCCTAATATAGCCTATATAGAATAATATGTTGAATAAAACCTATCTAGTAAATACACAAGGACAAATAAAAGTCTTGACGAATAACAAATCAAGAAAAAAAACTTTATTTAACAAAATAAAACAAAGTTTAGTTGCCCAACTACAATAGAATAATATACCTAATTAAGTCTATGGAGTAGACACAATTGGACCAAAAACAAGTCTTGTGGAATATTGTTTTTTTTTTTTCTAATTAAATACTTTTTATCAATATTTAGTATATAACCTTTGTTGAAAACTATTGATTGCTAATTGATGAATCGGTTTACAACTAATTAGTCTTTATCAATATTTAGTATATAACCTTATGTTTGGATCTGAGTTTTTGGGGTGCTCTCCGCCTAGGCTTTGTATTTGTGTCGGCAGATAGCTGGGGTATATTTACAGCTCTTGAGGATTAACTCTTAGCAGGTAAATTTCCTGCGGCCCCCTGGTTTCTACGGGCATTGAACTTTAGGAGGATTGGATTTAGGACTTAATATACGTATGTAGACTAAATCATAGCAAGAATTAATCCTCCGTCGTCGGTTCTTAATTATGTAGACTCGCTAATGTTATCCAATCTTAGATACATCGTATTTAAAATCCACAGCAAAAACACGACATTTCATCAGAATCCCCTGCTGAATAAAACTTATATAGAATAATATGCAAAATAAAGCCTATCTAGTGGATAAAAATAGAGGAAAAAAGCCGTTCGTGGTGGTAGAAAATCTTAAACGTATTTCGCTCAGAAATCTCCGAAATATTGTCACTAATTTTACGTATCCTGTTTTATAGCCAAATAGATTAATATTCTATAATCAATAAGAAAAACCTACTAACAATAAAAAACTATGGGTAACAGATGAAAATAGGGAATACCAAGAATAATTCTAAAGAACGAAATCAACACCAGTACTGTCACATCTAGATATTCATACGGCATCTTCGAATTCTAACAAACAAAATATTGATTCTAATTATACGTATCCTGTTTCATTGACAAATACATGTGACTACTATAAGCAATTAAAAACACTAGGGAATATGCCAAAGAACTCGGAGTAGGAGCCTCGACAGTTTCAAGACATTTGAAGGAAATCGACAAATCCAAAACTGACATTTCATACGGTATTTCTCCGATTGACATCGCCTAATCAAAACTTTCATTAGAACCTTTTTTGTAGAGCATTTAGTAAGATTTCTAATGGTATTCTTCCGTTTCCCAAATTCTCAACCTTTTTCGAGATATTAAGGAAAGTATACAAAGTTACCAAAACTTTTTTATGCCTGTTAATAAAATATTTTATTCTAACCCTTCCTTAACTCCAAACGCAACCAAAATTTCAACATATTAGTTTTAATGAAAGTAGAACATGCAGTAAATGTTTCAACTGAATCCCTTGATTCTAAGTACCCAAACCAAAAACGGCATTCAAAAATTATTTTTTCAGTTTTCTCGAAAACGGTTAAAGCTATCGCCTTGAAAATGGTTCCATTCGTTTTCCTAGCCCAAGAAGCCTATAAAAAGAGTACTTACAAGCTTATGAACTCAAAAACGTAAGCGTTACGATTTTTTTTGCGCGAATTTTGCCCCAAACGCCATCTTCCAGTGGGCGGATTTTGCTGGTTAACGAACTTGACCTTTCAAATTGGACGACAGATTTTTGCACCAAATTTCATCAAAATCGGACCATCAGGGAAGCCAGAAATGAGCGAACAGACAAATATATATATATATATATATATATATATATATATATATAAATAAATAAATATATACATATATATATATATATATACAAATTTGAACCACCGTTATTTTCGGTCTCTAGGGGTTCTGAAACGCGAAATTTTCTTGTCGGCACTTCCGGATTGTTTCATTGTATCAACCTTATAAGCGGGGTTCCTCCCTATGGGGGAGGGAGGAACCGCGCTAATTAAAAGCAATAAAAAACCAAGGGAAAGAGACAAAAATAACAAAAAGAACGACAATAACCCGTTCATAAGAACAAAACAGACGTATTTGAAGTTTTAAGCATTTATTTCTCCGATTGACATAACCTAATCAAAAATAGTTTTAGAATCATTTTTGTAGAGAATTTAGTAAGCTTTCAAATAGTTTCAATCCACTTACCACGATTTCCCAACCGTGTTCGAGATATTAATGAAAGTATACGAAGTTTCCAAAACTTTTCATATCTGTTCATAAAATATTTTATTCTAACCCTTCCTTAACTCCAAACGTAACATAACTTTCAACATATTAGTTTTAATGAAAGTAGAACAAGCAGATAATGTTTCAACTGAATCCCGTAATTCTAAGTACCCAAACCAAAAACGGTATTCAAAAACTATTTTTCCAATTTTCTCGACAACGGTTAAAGCTATCGCCTTGAAAATGGTTTCATTCGTTTTTCTAGCCCAAGAAGCCTATAAAACGAGTACTTACAAGCTTATGAACTCAAAAACGTAAGCGTTACGATTTTTTCTGCGCGAATTTCGCCCCAAACGCCATCTTCCAGTGGGCGGATTTTGCTGGTTAACGAACTTGACCTTTCAAATTGGTCGACAGATTTTTGTACCAAATTTCATCAAAATCGGACCATTCGTCTTCTATTTAGAGAGCGAACAGACAAATATATATATATATATATATATATATATATATATATATATATATATATATATATATAAATATATACATATATATATATATATATATATATACAAATTTGAACCACCGTTATTTTCGGTTTCTAGGGGTTCTGAAACGCAAAATTTTCTAGTCGGCACTTCCGGATTGTTTCATTGTATCAACCTTATAAGCGGGGTTCCTCCCTATGGGGGAGGGAGGAACCGCGCTAAAAAAGTAAATTCCAGGCCGTTGCGGGGACTGTCACCTGTAAACTCACCTGGTAGCATTTGTTAGCTTAGTGTTTAATACTTTCCAAACAATTAAATAAAAATATACAAATTTTAAGGACAAAATATCTCTATAGATATATATAAGTGCAATTATTCTTTGTGCATGCCCCTGTTGACTCCCACTGTTAAATCCCAATAAAGATAAAACAGGCTTAATAAGTCAATCCGATGATGAAAATGTAATATATATATATATATATATATATATATATATATATATATATATATATATATATATATCATATTAGAGTA
Source organism: Gonocerus acuteangulatus (assembly GCA_946811695.1). Taxonomy (NCBI): domain Eukaryota; kingdom Metazoa; phylum Arthropoda; class Insecta; order Hemiptera; family Coreidae; genus Gonocerus; species Gonocerus acuteangulatus. The sequence continues at coordinate 67,806,841 of OX328127.1, read as the reverse complement.
TAAATAATAATAAAACGACAAATTTGTTTTAATAACTATTTAAATATGAATGACCCCATGGATCACGAAAATATATGTGGTTCAAATTTATATATATATATATATATATATATATATATATATATATAGACAATGGGAACCTATGTTGGCATGGAATGCTGTACGCGGGATATTATTTAGATAATTGCAGTAAATGTTCCTCAAATTCTACGTACCAGATGTTAATTATTCAAATTATTTAATTATTTGGCATGGTGATTAGGAATTAGAATGACTATAATATATTATATACCCTAACTAGCTGGTATTCTGTATTTATATATATGTATATATATATATATATATATATATATATATATATATATATATATATATCTGGGCCATGAGGCGCAGATAAAGTATAAGAGTAGTAGTTTATTATACTACTGTATAATACACAGAGCGTTATAATCGTAATTGCCTTAATTTATTAATCTTTATTTTTTACGAAAATTCGCTGCATGGAATTTTGCAGCTGAATTTTATATTTTATCCTGAATTCGAAAATGACTGCAACTTTTGTCCTTCATTTACATTTTTCATGTAGAATATAAGGGATGGCCACATAAAGTACACAAAATCATTTTTATTGTTTATAAACTAGTAAAAAATGTTTTAAATTCATCAAAAAATACTTAAAGAATTCATTCTGTTTGCTTATGAAACTAATTTGAGAATCTTTGTACCTCTCCTTCAATCCTATCCCAACCTCTTCTCCCCTACCGCCTCTTTTTCATTCTTATCATTCGTTGGAGTGATATAACTAAATATGAAAGTGAAAACATGTCACCAAGTACCGAATTTGAGGTTTAAGGCTCAATAAGAACCATTAGCCAGTTTTAATAGCGAGAGCATTTTTGTTTTGGGGCTTCAGCTTGAAATAATCCATGGGACAGACAAAAAAACACGCAGTTCTTTGCTGGCGAGTAAAGTAACGAATTGTAATATATAACAATTTTCTTAGATTAATACATTAATAAAACTACTTTTATTATTAAAAAGATGTGTTACATTGAGCAAAACAAATTTCACACAATTTTTTATATAAACATTTTAGTTATTTACACCTCGCGACCTAATATGAAACTTTATGAACATTTTCTTGACCCAAAAGATGTTGAGTAGTCTTGGTTTGAGAAGTCTCTATGTTAAAGTGAAGTGGAGAGAAAGTCAATATTTTTTGTAAGGCCCTTCTAGTAACAGTAGAAGCCGAAACCTATTTTCGAATTCAGAAGCTCCTGTAGGTTGTTGGGTTTCTGCAAGGCTGTGTATTCGGTTACCAACAGGGGGAGAAGAAAATAAAATAACGGTAGTCCTCCATATACCGCCTACACGAACGGTTTGTATGTCCTCTTATCTTTTTTTTTTTTATTTTTGGGGAGACTTATCGACTTCCAAGACTGTTAGGATTTGACTATTTACTGATTTTTACATTCCTGAACAATCGTGGTGAAGATGACACTTCTTCTTTCGTCTCCATCAATGAATATGTCCGGAGTCAGGATTTGTCAGAGGCCTGTAAGGAACTTTCTCAGTCAATAATTATAATAGACAATCAAATGATTTTCTTAAATTTTGAATGAAATAATATTGTAAAATATATCCTATTGACGAAAATAACAATTAGTTGTCTTTATCCTGACATATTATATATCAAAATGTAATGGCTTTTACATTTGTTAATACCGCAATTTTTTTTTCTTTTAGCAGACGAAACGTCCTGAATATAAATCGCAATATAGTCAAAAATTTTATTGATGCTTCCTAGCCGAATCCCAACTATTCTCCGACTTTAAAGAAATTAAAGAAATAGTTTAATCAATTTTCTTTTTAATTACTTTTGTGCAGCTTGTCAGCAAACAAGTATAAAAGTAAATATAATAAAATAAAAACTCAAAATACCATAATAAATAAAATAAATAAAACTTAAGAACCTCAAGTAGAGCAGAATTAGTAGAAATATTTTTCTTTTTTGAAAACATGTACATTGTACTAAAGAAATACAGGAAATTTTATTAAAAAAAACATCTATTTTTTATATAAGGCGTTCGTTGAAAACAGTTCTTTATAATATCTAGCAATATAGCTTGACATAGGATATATGATAAATGGTCCATAAATTCATAAAATTGGATATTAGGATGTAAATGGGCATTCTTGTTAACCCAAGCTGTATTAAACGACGGCATAACGTTGTAATCAACAATAAATAAACATAGTCACAAGAGTTGCTCGCGGAGGTGCACTTTAATGGACCCATGAATAATAATATAATAGTTTACGACTTGAGAAAGGTCAGGAATGGCTGTCGAATGTGGAATTGATTCGGGTCTTGTAATTCGAGTTACATTGACAGTCCGAGGGCTGAGTTATAACATATAACTCGTAGTAATAACTCATTTAAGTGCTGAACTCAACCCACACGTGCATGAACTATTTAACGTTTAGATATTTTGTATACAAAGGAACAAAGTTGGGACATGTGTTGGGCGGCGATTCTACACTCATAGCTGCTACAAATATAATATTCGTAACAAAAAGAACACACAAAAAAGTTGGTCACTTACAACAAGAAACAAAGAAGGGTTTGCTTTTTATTTTCTCACTTTCCGAAGGAAGGCATCTATTGAGATTGTACACATCAATGATTTTATATATATATATATATATGCATATATATGCGTGTGTGTGTGTGTGTGTGTGTGTGTGCAAGTTTGTATATAGCAGTCCTATAGCAAACGATTGAGGGAGTTCGGTAACCACCAAAATCGGTCAGCCAGGAGGGGGTTTACCCCGGATCGAAATTACTGATTTTCTCATACATGTCCTAATTTCTGTTGTATTGGAACCAATACGTCATGGGCATCTAAATATATGTTTTAAAAGTGAACTAAAAAGGTTCATTAGAAGTTGGCTTTTACTCTATAGATTTTATTTTGAAATTGAATGAAGCTACCAAACTGGCAGGGACATTGTTTGTTACTTCTACTACTTGGGGCGCAAAACATGGGCGCTGTATCCGGTTTCTGTTGTTCATTGACACAGCTCTCAATAACAAATGTAAAAGAACAAAAATATTTTTGTGTACATTAACCAACTTCTGGGGAGCGTGCTTAGTTATAATGCTCCTACGTGACGTAATTTTTTTTTAAATAAGCACAAACATGTACGTTGATTTTTAATTATACATTGTATGGCCATTGATGCGAAGGTGTGTTTTTTAATTATTTGTTTTGCTATCCTTGTGTTTGTTTTGTTTAGATTATTATTCAAGTTTTTCTTATTTTTCTGTAGTGTTCTTTATGGTACAAAACAAAATAAACAGGGGAAGGAAGTTCCAATTAGGGAAGGTCGAGGCTTTCATAGAGTCCAATGAGAAGAATAATTTGTAGATTTTACGTTAGAAGTGAAAATTAAAACGTGCAGATAGAAGAGTGGGTAGAAAGAAAAGAGAGAACTTCCAAAGCTCAGCTATTCAAAAGGAATAAATAATGAATGAGGGAGAAATGAGAACGAAACACAGATTAAAAAAGGAAAAGAAGAAAGGAAAAAAAAGAAAGATTTAGAGAGAATGAGAGAGTCGGGAGGGAATGTGAGAGAGGGAGTAGTGGATGAGATGAGGGTTAAGTCGCTGACAAATGTCCTGAGATGAAGAGAGGATGGGGGTTTAATCCGATTATATCGAAGCAGCCAGATATCGACTTGAACATCGATACCTCTCGATATCGGAACCTTTTTCAAGCGAGGAAAAGGATTTATAAAAAAAAAAAAAAAAAAAAAAAAAAAAAAAAAAAAAAAAAAAAAAATCATTCAGTTCAAAGTTTCAAGGAAAATGTTTTCTATACTCAAAGCACGAATAAAAATAAGTTATAAGAGCGGAAAAATAAAAATAAAAATGAAATGGTGCTCACATGACTGCGTAATGGACACATAAAATTGACCCACACTCACTTACTACAACCCCTGACATGCGACATTTGCCATGCCATGTTTTTTAAAAAGAAAGAGAAGCCCACGAAATCCCAAAGAGCCTTAAAGAAGCTTTTATGGCCAAGTTGGTACGGTAATGATACCGTTGTAGTTTTTGGCCTTAAACAAGTAGAAAAACTACTGACAATTTAAAATCATATAGAAGATAATCGACTTTATAAGAATAACACAAAACAAAAAAACAAAAACAAAACAAAAGGTACACCGACCTGTCAATGAATCCTTAAGCAGAATCAATGGAAATAAAATAAAGTTTTATATTATTGTTTCTGAGGCTTAGGAGATGGAATTCCTTCTGTATATTCGTTAATGTCACCGTTTTAAAGCCCCCTATGAACAGGAAGTTTTCTTTTCCTGCTTTATGCAGTACCTCAAATATTAGGACAAATTAATGTCACAATGTAAAAATTACTCACTACTATTTCTAAAGGAGCTGTCTTATTTTTGTAATTATTCCCTACTATTTCTAAAGGAGCTGTCTTATTTTTGTAATTATTCCCTACTATTTATAAAGGAGTTGCCTTATTTTTGTAATTATTCCCTACTATTTCTAAAGGAGTTGCCTTATTTTTGTAATTATTCCCTACTATTTCTAAAGGAGTTGCCTTATTTTTGTAATTATTCCCTACTATTTCTAAAGGAGTTGCCTTATTTTTGTAATTATTCCCTACTATTTATAAAGGAGTTGCCTTATTTTTGTAATTATTCCCTACTATTTCTAAAGGAGTTGCCTTATTTTTGTAATTATTCCCTACTATTTCTAAAGGAGTTGCCTTATTTTTGTAATTATTCCCTACTATTTCTAAAGGAGTTGCCTTATTTTTGTAATTATTCCCTACTATTTCTAAAGGAGTTGCCTTATTTTTGTAATTATTCCCTACTATTTATAAAGGAGTTTCCTTATTTTTGTAATTATTCCCTACTATTTCTAAAGGAGTTGCCTTATTTTTGTAATTATTCCCTACTATTTCTAAAGGAGTTGCCTTATTTTTGTAATTATTCCCTACTATTTCTAAAGGAGTTGCCTTATTTTTGTAATTATTCCCTACTATTTCTACAGGAGGTGCCTTATTTTTGTAATTGGTAGGAACATGAATTCTACCAATTTGTACTGAACATTGCAAATTTAACAAAATGTTCTAAGGACGATAAAAAAGTAATAATGCACAAAAAATACCGTTGCAGATAATACTAATAATAATTTATGGATCTCCCCGTGGTCTAGAGCCTAACTCCTTAGGTTCTCATGCGGAAGACGGAGGGTTCGAGTCCCGCCTGCAGCAGGGATATTTTTTCATTTCAGGGCGTCGAAGAAAAAAAAAAATAATAATCAAAAATAATTTATATGCTAATGGCCTCGTCAGCTGTTGCACTAAACTTGCAAAAAAAAAAAAAAAAGAAAAAAAGAAAAGACAAATAACTTAGTTCCTAAGTACATACGCATAATTGTTTTTTCATTATTCACATGAAGAGGATTTTTAAAATAATCTATCTAAGTTCTAATTTTTGGGACACTTTAAGACAATGTCGTAAAAATAATTACTCTAATATAATATAAATTATGAGAGAAAGCGTGCTTAAAAGAGTAACATTTCTTAAATAACATTCTGTGGGAAATTGGCTCTGCTCTACATTTTTTCTTTTGCTCCTCAGAGAACAAGCTGTTGTTATTCATACGAGTCGGAAAAATAATGAATATGTAACGAGTACGAGAATGATTTTTTAATGGCCCAGTTACACATAGCCTGGAAAATGTGTTACTGCAGTAACTGTGGCGTGAAAACTATGTTGAGTGGAAAGGTGCATACTCCACTAAACGAGCACACAGCAATGATTCATAAACAGGAGGGTTTCTTCAAGAAAAAAATTTCTTTATGATAAAAAATAATCTCTGCTTAGTAGCATTTACATTTTTCTTACTAATGTTACTATTATTACATGCATTGAAATCTTATTTAATTTGATAAGGAGTTTTTGATAATATACGCCTTACATTTACTACGTTTGCCAAATCAGTTTCAATAAACCTTAAGGAAATATATGAAAGTCACACAAAGATTCGAGTTCTTTCGACTTTTACTGAAAGTGGGATTGGTTCAAGATATAACCTTGAAAATGGTTTTATTAAAAACTATGGCTGTAAATGTCTTAAATCCTAAAGAAAATGGCAAGCGTTTCAAAATTAGTCTACATATTAAGAAACTATAATATAAGAAATAGCTAAAGAATATTTAGTGCTAAATTAAGAATAAAGTATAAAAATGAATTCAACCTCAGCACTCGGTGGAAAAAAAAATAGAAATAAAAAAAAATAGAAAAAAAAACAAAACACAAAAGCATAATTACAAAACAGAATAATTATACTAATAAAACAATTTGAAAACATCGGTTACAAGAAATATTTCTGTAAATAAAATAAGTTAATGAACAATAAAAAAGTGAACAATAGTTAAAAAAAAAACAAACTAATAATAACTAAAAAATAGGGGTCTCCCGTGGTCTAGTGGCTAGCGCCTTGGATTCATAAGCGGGAGATGGTGGGTTCGATTCCCACCTCCGGTAGGAATTTGCTCATCTCAGGGTTCGCTGGGAAGATTCCTCCCTCCACCCTGGATGTCGGCGCTAATAGGCTAGGTTTTTACAAAAATCGTATTGATGAATCAACTATCAACCCCTCATTATTTAAATATTGTGTTTTTTTATACAAATGATACTATAATTATATCTGGTGATGGTCTGTTTTTGCTATTTAGTTACATTAATCAGTTGTTAAGGACACTTTTAGGTTGCAATAAATTATTCATTCTTCATTTGTTCTTGTTCATAAACAATTCACTAGATATTAAGGTACCGAGAGGAGCTGTGCTTATATCTGGAATTTATTATTAACTAGCTGTTACCCGGCGTGCCATGCTACACCTACTTTCTGCATATAGAAAAGCCTAAATAAATTAGAAACCAAATAAGTATTATTAAAATCTAATAACACGAATCTGTAACTGTTTCGAACCCGTGACCTCTCAACTGTGAGTCCTAGACGACTTTGACCTTACCTATAACACCCCCCATATCAAGACATACATGTACACAAAGTTTGGTAAAAATCGATCTAACGGTGTGGATGTTTATTAAAAAAAAACATACAGACAGCAGCTGGTAGACGTTTTTGACCTGGCCTATGACAATCCCCTGATCAAGACCAACCTGTGTGCCCAATTTGATCAACATCTGTCAAACGGTGTGGGTTTGTATGAAGAACAAACATACAGACAGACAGATGGTAGCCGTTTTGACCTAGCCTATGGCAATCGCCGAATCAAGGTCTACCTGTGTTCCAACTTAGGTCAAAATCGGTCGAACGGTGTGGATTTTTATAGGGAACAAACATACAGACAGACAGCTGGTAGACGTTTTTGACTTAGCCTACGACAATCCCCAGATTAAGATCTACATGTGTACCGAGTTTAGTCAAAATCGGAAGAACGGTTTGGATTTGTATAAGGGACAAACATACAGACAGACAGCTGGTAGACGTTTTTGACTTAGCCTACGACACTACCCAGATTAAGATCCACATGTGTACCGAGTTTAGTCAAAATCGGACGAACGGTGTTGATTTGTATAAGGGACAAACATACAGACAGACAGCTGTTAGATTTTTTTTTTTTTACCTAGCCTAGGAGATTTTTCGTGTCAAGACCTACCATTATTCCAAGTTTGGTCAAAATCGGTCAAACGGCGTGGATTTGTATAAGGAACAAACAGACAAACAAAAAAACAGATGGACACGTGATTTTTATATATATAGATTTATATTTAATTCCATTATAATGATTCAGGAATATAGGATCAAATACTCTTTTATATGGTCTGTGGCAATATGTTTTGGTACTCACACTCACACAATTTATACATGGTTGAATGCGCGGTTTCCTCCGTTAAACACTCTTTTTGATCGCGGTTTTTTAACAATTGCCAAAATTCTCCATTATAATTCTTAGCTAGGCTTTTGTTCCGTTTTTACTCCTGAAAATCAGTTTCATTTCCCCTGCCATAATCCTCCATGGTGTTATAATCTCATAGTCTTTCCATTTTTTTTTTTTTTTTTTTTTTTTTTTTTTTTTTTTTTTTTTTTTTTTTTTTTTACATTCAATTAAACACAAATTGAAGCAGACATTAATTCTAGGGATAATTATTTCTTACTTTTTGGAACGAACTTATAAATACAAATGTTGATGAGCACCCCTCCCAAAAAAAATGGGAGAAAAAAGAATTGTAAGTATTTATGGGTTGAAATCAATAATAAGAAACTCAGCAATTGTGATGATTTTCGTAAAGAATCAGATGTTTTCTTCTTCTGTTTACATCCTAATTACCTGTAAATGATATTTCCATTCAGAATAGAATAATAAGTACAAAAATGATCATCCTATATAAATGAAAGTAAAAATAAAACCATGGAAGATAATAATTATACATACAATACATTTAAAACCCATCTGCAAATTACACTAGATCTAACATCGGGCCTACCCCGGGGTGTTCGAGATCCACCAGCAGCAGGTAGAGTTTTATCAATTCAGGGCCCGTTGAAAAATTTCCCTGCTGCACAATGGATGTTTATGAAATGTGCCCGACGCTAACGGGCGATGCAGCGTAAAAAAATAGGAAAAAAATTTTAAGAGAGGTAGTTCCTGCATGTTGGATGTATGTCGATTTAGAACAACTGCAAGGGCAACGTTGCTATATCATTACATACACATTATTAATACACATTTTGTTCTACCTTCATTTTGGAATGCAAAAGCTAATGAAACTGAAATGAATAATTGAGCGAGATAAAATATTGGAATATCTTTACGGTTACCGGCCAAGAGAACTATAACATCCTTCCTAGTAGGTAAGTCTGATAAGCTTAGAATCGTCTGAGAGTTCTTTACAGGAAGTTAGAAAGAAATCCATCAACTAACGATGTTAATTCGCTACGGTCAGCAAAAATAACACACTTTCACTACTGAGTTTTTGCCTAGCTGAAACTTCCTACGCCATTTCCTTTAGTTTACACTTCCCGAGAACTAATTTCTGGCCGTCATTTACACCCGTAATCTAATGTGCAACGAAGGAAATTATCTCACTCTTCCCACAGTCCATTATTAGTTCAAATTTTATTTTTATTTGTCCAGTATTTCATATTGATTTTGATTTTATATAAATCGAAGAATACTAAGAAAGGATTCATAAGAACATAGTTTTGAAACAACTTGTTTCACATATTTAAGGGACGAAGCTTATTTTGACCACCTTAGCGTTCTGCACGAATAACAAGTAAGAAGACCCTTTACCTCAGCATCCGTCGTCAAAGATACAATAGAAATTACCAAATTAGATGCGCCGTAAAAAAAAACAAAAAAACAGTGGACTGGAGGAAGAAGTCCTGGAGTATTTGCTGTGGCGTTGTCCTGAGTACTCCAACCTCAGAAATGCACTAAAACCTATTAAAGAAGAACTTACCAATTATTCATTAAGTTTCCATTTCTTAATCACCTTATAGGTACATAATCATTTTTACACCTACATAGATATGGTGATAAAGAAAAGAGATAATCGTTACGTTTAGACGTTAAGTCTAATACCCAAACAAATACTCATTGGTTAATTTATATTACTTCCACAGAAATGAAAATTTAAGGGGAAATACGTCCTTGTGTTATCAAAATCAAAGTCATTTCGTACAATTTATGAATAACAAATAAAACAATATTTTCCTTATATCCTATATTCATTTATTTATTTATGTTCATTTTAACAACCTTGCTCCGCTTAAGTTCTACAAGGTATAAATGACACAGGCACAAAAAATAATAAAAAAATGGTAATTTCCAAAGACACCAAACATATACTCTTATGTATTTCGACGCGCTGAATACGAATCCGGAGTCCTTTTCATTCCAGCAAGTCAGGATTAAGGGCATTTGTAGGTCAAATTTCGTAGGAAGTCGTTTGAGAAGAAATAATTGAGCTTTCATGGTTTTTAGGGTCGCTGAATTCGAATCCAAGGTCTGTTTCACCCCATCGGAGCAAAATGAAAGTCATATCAAGGATAAATATGTCTACTTTGCAAAAATGAATTTTTGACTGCAGATAAACCTATTTGTCCTTGAAATGACCTTGATTTTTTGCCGATGGGGTGAAACAGAACTAGGATTCAAATTCAGCGATCCTAAAAACCATGAAAGCTCTAGTTTTGTTTTTCTTTTCAAACGGATTCGTTCGAAATTTCATCTTCAAATGCCCTTAAACCTGACGTGAGGAGTAAAACGGAATCCCGATTCGAATTCAGCGTGTCGAAATACATAAGAATATAATATATTTGGAAGACACCATACATATTATGTATGGTGTCTTCCAAATTATGTCATAATTAAAAATTTCAGTTCATTATGCCATAAGTTTTATATGGGTTGTTAAATTATCCAAAAAAAAAAAAAGTTTTAATTCTTGGAAAAGAAATTGGCAGAACTGTGACTAACATCTTTCTTCACGGGCGATAGTCTGAAGGCCACTTTTAATCTAAGACAAAAAATTAAAATATTTTTAAAGAGCAGGTTAAAATCTAGTAAAGTATGTAGGAGTTTTATGAAATATTCATTTTTTTTTAAATGGTGAAAAATTCTACGTTTCATGAAAACCCCGTCGAAAATTGGTCATTAAATTGTAATCATTCAATGAATGGAAAAATCCCTACGTACTTTACAAGCAAATATTAAGCTGCAAAATTTGAAGTTGCTCGGGTGAAAATTCTACCACCCAGAGAATCGCCCGATTTGGAAATCATAGTTTTGAGAAAATCTACTTTAAACTTTAATGTTTATTTATTTATTTTTTTCATAATTTAATGTAATAAAGATCAAAAAAATGGTTTTTAATTTTGAAATATTTTGAGACTTTCGTTGAAAAATCAAATTATTGCCACATTTGAAAATTGTTCCGCCACATAAACACTCTTGGATATCATTTTTGAGCTAAGGAAGAACACCTCATGAGTGCAACCTATGTTGTGCTGTCCTGTCCTGTAAAGATGGATATGGATAATTTATTTATATTTAGCAAGTATGCAGGAACAATGTGATACTCTCAGTATGACATCTTGAATTTGGAGCCTTTAATGCTGGTGGAATTGTTTAAAATGAGAAAATAGTTATGTTGAACATAATTTGAGCGTTCAATAGCACTCATCTAGTTATTCGCGTGAAACGCTGAGGTGGTCAATAGAAGCTTCGTGCAATAAGATATCTGAAGCAATTAAAATTCTGCAATATAACCCCTCGCAAGTAAATTGGTGAAACAGTAGCCTCCCTCCCTCAGTGTAAGGTAATTGCTGCAGTAAACAACCATTTACAACCCCCATCCCAGCGCCTTGTTTCTCCGGCCTTATTGGACCGTTTTGTTGGATAAAAATTGCTTCTCGCCGGATGCACGGCGGTATATAGCTCCTTGTTTACTGTGCAAAGGGCAGATAAACCCAGAATCCCTTTGGGTTATTGGTGTTATTATCAGTTTATTGGCAAGTTTGTTGGCAAGTACATTGGACGAAAGCTGTTCTGTTAACAGTGCTCGAAAGATTTCATTCATAAAGGCTCATTGTGTGCAACGAACTTCACGTATACTTGCAAAACACTTAAGAAAACAATAGTTTCTGAAATAGGAAATTTTACCTCCTCACGATAACGATCATAGGCACGTTAAATACTGCAGTTTCCTTAGATCACCGTTAGTTATGTGACGTTTGGCGTTGTAAGGACTTGGAAGGTCGATTGCCAGAGAAACTTACATGATAAAGGCATTATAAAGGGGTGGCAACCTAGACAGGCGGGTGCGAATAGCTCAGATGTCAACAAGACGTAAAACAATAAATGAAAAGAAAAGGAGTCTCCTTGTGATCCAGTAGATAAAGCCTTGGATTCTCATGCCGTATATGCGGGTTCGAGTCCCACCTTGTTGAGTATTTTTTTCTCTCTTTAGACCCTTTAAATAAATCTTCAGCTCCTCCATGGATCTGCTCAATTAGTTTCACACCTTTAATGCCTCATCAGGAGCCTAACTTAAAACTATTTACTACCGTTGCAGGCAAGTTAACCATCCAACTTGTGGCTAAAACCAACAACATTTTCTACAACTGGTCAGTTGATTTAAATCGAAAAGACCATTCATCAAACATCGATAAATATTCTTGTAGATGAACATTAAATTGGGCCAGAGAGCTTTGAGTTTTTTGAGAGCCACGGATCTGTTTAATATATTACAATAGGATAAGCTACGTTAAAAAAGAACAAAATATTAAAATACAAACCATTTTAACTAAGTTTATGTTTTATTTATTAAGATTTCATTAATGTAAGTTTTATTATTATTAGGTATATTTAAGTTTTTTTATTTATTTATTGAGATGTCACAACGAAGCGATATGCTTAAGCGATATATTTAAGTTACATAAATTTATATTATTTTTCGCGATTAATTGATATTTAGTTTCTGCAATAACTTTTGATATGTTGTCTAGTTATTACTTTCACATAGGCAACAATGTTCGGAGTGGAAAACTAAAAAAAAAAAAAAAAAAAAAAAAATTGATAACAGAAAGAAGTTTAGTCAACTCTATACATATAATAAAATTCTAACGGATCGCTGTCTGTACATTATCTATTTGTCTGTATGTCTGCTGTGCGTCTGACACTCTACACACTAGGGTTTGACAATCCCTAAGGGGTCAGCTAAGTTGCTCTGTCACGTTTTAGCAATCCTTGTATAAAAAAACATTACTGTAAAGTTTTTTTTTTTTTTTTTTTTTTTTTTTTTTATAAATACCTATACGACGGTGTTAATTATCCAAAATAAACCAAATGATATGTCTAAACATTCTGCCATCCAAACTATCCACGCGGACGAAGTTACGGCGCATATATTTAATAAAATAAAATCTTTGATATCAATATGCTCATTATTAATTGTTTTCAACACGATATTTTGTTTTATAGAAATATTTTTTTATTCACCACTCTCTTTCTTTTTATTATATGTACATTTGTTTGATCTCCTAACCGTGTCAATAAAAATTTGTACTTATATTTATTTGCATGAATTGCCAATGTTGTTTTATTGTCGCATTATAACATTTAGAATATATTAGAAAACATTTACTCCATGTGGGGTTCAAGAATGAAGTCACAATCAAAATAATTATATAGAAGGAGCGTTGCTACTGTGTTTACATGTATTG